>JBBPCY010000001.1:1795430-1806507 GCA_037974405.1 Brachyalestes nurse
CTACTTCCCTTCTTTCTTCCTTTCTCCTCCTCCACCCCACCCCCACTCCCCCTTCAGCTCTATCCTGGACCGCAGGTCCCGCGCTGTCCGCATTTCTCGCGCCGCGGAGCCGCGCGCCTCCGAACTTTTTTTGAAATTTTGTTCGAATTCTTGAACGTTATCTGACGTGCACGCGCGCGTGTCCGTTAGTCTCCTGTAACGTCCCCCCTCTTTCTCTTTCTATCTTTTGTTTTTCTTTTTCTTTTATTTCTCAGTTTTAAGGACTTTTTCTCGCTCTTTTTTTCTACCTGTCAAGAAAGGAAGGAGAGAAGAGATAGCCGGTCCGCTTTGGATGGGAGAAAAAAAGGAAAAAAGCGACAGAAAGCCAAACGACAACGAGGTGAGTGCTAATTGAATTAAAACCAACAAAACGATAGTGCTCTTACTAGCAGAGATGCTTTAAACACAGAGAGAGAGAGAGGGACTTGGGCAGCATGGGTCATATTTAACTTGTGATATTTAAGTAAAATGAAAAATATATCTATAAAAACAGGCTGCAAGGTGTGGAATCTAGCAAAAAAGATGTCAGCTATACAAACAGTCGCCTCCAGCATTAAAGCATCATCCCTGCAAGCATCACGTGTAGAAGTAAAGTGTGCAAGTTAGAGGGAGTCAGAGAGATGATTTAAGTCTGAATGGATCCTAGAGGAGACTGTTTGAACAGCTGACACCTTTTTGCAATATTTCACACCTTGCAGCCTTTTTTATTGATGTATGTTTAATTGAATGTAAATATGACACAACCTATGCTGTTCATGTCCCTTGTCTGAGATCCCTTTAGTGGCAATAATATTGAAGATGTTATTACAGACAAGCCAAACATCTCACTCATTCACTTCTATTAGAGATTCTGTGACTTAAAAAAAACCCTCCTCTGAGCAGTTACTTTACAACCTGATCCAAAAAAAAGAAAACAACCTCTCTCAATTATTGAGGAGCCTCCATCTCTCAGTGTCACATCTTTCTGCCACCCTCCTTTCATCAATCGCTTGATAAAGAATAGATAACGCCAGATTTAAAAAAAAGGGGTGCACTTAATTCTTAAACACCTTTTACAGCCTAGACAGTTAAACAATTCATGCTTCGTGCTGTTGGCAAAAGTTGAACTTAGTGAATGCTGGAAGTGCTGGGTGACTTGACAGCAGGGATTCTTTTTTGTTGCAATATCTCCGTCATCGTAAAGAGGGGGTGACAATCCCTGCAAGCATCAAGTTTAGGAGTAATGTGTGCAAGTTAGAGAGATGATTTAAGTGGAGTTGATCCTGGAGGAGACTGTATAGCTGACATCTTTTGCAAGATGCAGATTCCACGCCTCACATCCTTTTATTGATATATTTTTTAATTGAATGTAAATATGACCCAAACCCGTGCTGTCCATGTCTCTCTCTCTCCCTGTTTGAGATCCCTTGCTAACTTGCATAACTGTTGCAGACAGACAGACAGTAACTGGATAGATTTTGTCACCCGGACCTTATTCTGTCGAAATTAGAGCTTCATCCGGCAGGGCTTTAAAGCCCCTGTCACATATGTAAAACTATACATAGCTTCACTTCACGATGGATGCTGAAAATGCATGCGTAGAGAAAGCATCGCTCCGGGATATGGCTCCATCCCGCAGTTCTTTTCTTGGAAATGGTAGTGCGGTCTGAGGGATGAGTGGGCACCTTCACTTTTTTTTTTCCAGTGTCTTTACACACTTCAGGTCTCATTTATCAGTCATACCTCTGATGTATGTACTGTACGAGGCAGTTGCGCACCCAGTGCTGCCATTAAGTATTATGGCGTATTATTTTTGCACTGGGATCAAATATGATCGTTTGATGATCTGGTTATAGCTAAGGATTATACCTTTACTGTACTGAATGTATTAGAAAATCTGATATTAATGATCTATGTACTAGAAAAGGGACTGCTGCTCATAACACAGCCTATATTTTTGCTCTGGAAAAAATATCGGAATAGTATAGCTGAAGCAATATATTAATATATGGAATGAACATATGGAATCTTCTGTACAACCACAAATACAGTTCGTTTTATGCACTGGAAACATGAAAATTATAGCTGTAAACATTATAGCATGAATACAGGTGTATCCTATTCTGAACGTTTGAGGCTGATTTTAGAAGGACCTAGTTTGATTAAAAAAAAACATCTTCATTAATGTGGAGCAGTGTGGAACAAAAAAAAAACTGTCTTCTGCCTGCCTGCACCGTTTAACCTTTAGCTCATTTCTTCTTTTTTTTTTTTAGCTCAGTGAGCGATGTGACAATTTCAGGTTGTTGTTCTTCAGGTGATTTTGTTCTCCTTGTGCAGAATTAGCGCGGTTTGTCTGGTCACTATTTCGCAGAATAGAGCCACAGAGCTCTTCCTGTCACTGCCACTGCCAGTTCTTGTAAGTGCTGTTTAAGATCAAAGGCACTATTATGAGCGTTAATTCCCCTCTGTTGCTCTTAGACGGCTTCTCATTTTATTTTTCTTCTGCTCTCTCTCTCTTTTTTTTTCTGTGGTCCCGGTCTACAGTCTTGTTAATGTGAAACCCGGCCCCATCTCCTTGATCTTGACTCAAACAGGTTAACCCCTCTTATTGGCATGACTTAACCTCATTTTCACACTTGCCACTGTGATCGTTACAGTGATAGCCGGCACTGCATAAAGAGATACCCATCTCCCTGAGTCACCTGTCACGAGGCTAATCAACTGAGGAATGTGTGTTGTAATACAGAAAGGGGAGAATACAGGATTCAGGTTACACCATCTCTTTTTTTAAAATTATTTTATTAAGGAGTGGTAGCAGCAGGTACTTCCTTTTACACGTTGCCTTTCACACCACAATCGTCGTGACTGTAACAAAATGAAATATAATTTGACAGTTGTGAGAAAATGCCTGAAGAACTAATGTGGCTTTATTGGTAGGAGCATGATCAATATTTTTAAAAATGTTATTCAGATACATTGCCATCCTGCTGTGTTAAACACTCCCTGTATTTTGAATATGTGTTTACATTTAGGTCACTGTATGAGTCCCTTAAAAATGAAAGTGATGTACAGAGTCATTGCCAGTAATTGGTTTGAATCAGAGGAATATTCGTATGCACTGTTTTTAAAGTAGAATCAGAATCAGAAAACTTTATTGATCACATAGGAAATTTCTTATGCAACGACTGCACAGGCACAGAGACACAGAAACAAGAACAATAAATATAATAAAATATAAAGTCAAAATAAAATCCAATAAAAAATACTCTATGTGAAATACACTATGGTATATACACACATGCTGGGGTTTTATTACTATAGATAATTAACATACAGTTAAGTGAAATACTGGTAACACTAGGGGTGTGTTATTGTGCGTAACAGAAATCAGTAGTAGATCAGTGATATATAACAGTGAAATATCACATGGTAATACTACTGCACATAATGAAATGATTTAGCATTTAATATGTAAAGGATAAATATGCCTTATATGAGTATCATTAACATCAAATACTGAATTACGATATTAGAAATACCTTAATTCTGTGACATCGCACTGCAATAGCAAAACAGCCTTATTTTGTCTGATTTTTTTGTCAAAGGGATGTTTGTGCGTGTGTGTGAGAGTGTACATATAGGTCACTATATCAGTACCCTAAAATAAAAGTAGTGCAAGTCTTGCCAGTAGCTGCAGGAAGGCTAAGTGTGTTTAGATGTTCAGACACAAGCCTTAGAGCACCCCCTCCCAACACCAGACCCCAATCAGGCCACATCTCAGCATTAGATTTCAGCTTAATTGGCCTCCAATTTGTCAGACAGCACGACTTTGCACAAGGCAATGGGTGTAGCTGCGTCATTGAGGGTGGTCGGAGTGGAGCGGCTTGACGCTCTGCAGAAGATTTACACACACTGGTGACTGAAAAGTGAGAGAGAGAGTGTGTGAGAGAGAGAGAGAGAGAAACAACATATACCCTTGGACCTTCTGAGACCAATTAACCCACCCAGTGTATCAGTGGGTTGGAGGTGAGGGAGAAAAGCACCTCAGAGCATAATCAAACCATCCAATCCTTGATGAATTATTTCCATTCTGTCACACCTGGTTTGTCCCCTTTATAAATGACAGGGCTCATCCGCGCTCCACTCGCCTTCATTCTCCACAGGAGCAGGGAAAACAGAAAGAAGCCCAACTGTGCAGACTTCAGGGGGCTCTAAAAATTTCCCCCTCAGCCCAAGGTGCATTAACACCCAGCGTCCTGGTTGGTCCGTATGTGTTTTTGGTTTGCCTGTGAAGGCGAGACTGATATCTAGGGTAAAACCATTCATTCGTCTTTACCACCGCCATAATGAACGCTGCAGCGAAATAACAGCTCAGCAAAGAGTGAAATTATACTTGTGGTTTGGAGCCCAGTAAATACCTGTTTAGCTGCCAGCGCATGTATTTATTAGACTGTCGCCAGTAAGGTGCCTGTCTCATCTTTTTTTTTTTTTCTTTCTTTCTTTTTTTTAAATATGTGGCTGTTTGGAGATTCCACCTCCTTTGGAAAATCGCTCATGATTCCTAATAGAGAAGAAAGGTAATAACGATTCGCAGGCTTTTTGATGACATGCCGAGACCAGTTTGAAGAAGAAAAAAAAGAAAAGAAAATAATAATAACGAACGGTATCTTAATAGGCATTGTTTGTGCATTCCTGGGCACGGAGTCAAAAATGTAAAAAGGCTGGCAATTGCAGACATACCACCCTAGACGCTTTTTTTAACGTGCAGTTTCAGACTTGGGGTTAATTTTGCCACATTTTCCAACTTTTTTTGGACTAGGCTGCCTCGCCTCAGCATGTTTAACCAACTTGACGGCCGCGCACACGCGCCTGAGTATAAATCTCCATCTCTATGTTTTATTCCTGAAGCGCTGAGGTTCTTTTTTTATCTCCGGCCCCTTTCATATGCAAGACTGTGGAATCATTTGCTGAAAACAAAACTGCAAAAGTGCGTCATGTTGATTTCGCCATGGTTCCACTTGATGAAATATGTGTCAAATCGCAATAGCAATGTTATCATGCTACGCAGTACCATTCCTAATAGAATTTGGATCACGCGCTTAGCGGGACCTTCAACTTCTTGAATTTCGAATAACCTAAATTTAGGCCGACCATATGTTTTTTGATCTCTCGTCATTGTCTCTTATTTCTATGCTTGTCGTTATCCGATCTGTGTAGGTTTTCTCGAATCCTTTGTTCTGGTTGAAGCAACAGAAAGAGAAGAGTGTGCATCTGACGGATGCGCACGCTGCAAAAAGATCAGGTTGTTAATACCCACCCACATATTCCAAAGAAACAATTTAAAAACATATTCTCTCTTTTTTTTCGCTGCAGCAGATGTGCGTACACACACACACTTGCGTACACACACACAAACACACACACACACGGAGACAGAGGAAGAGATTTAGAGAGAGAGAGAGACGCAGATTAGCTCGCAGTGAAGACTATTCAAATCTTTGCCTGTACAGTGTTCTCCAGCCCTGCGGAGGACAAGCACTTTGATCAGCCATGCAAACAAAAAAAAGTAGGAAAGAAAAAGAGCAACAAACAGTATTGATTATGCGCTTCCTTCTAAGTAAGGCCTTCGAAGTTCATCTGAAGGTTTCAAGGTCTTCACACCTTCACACACACACTCTGACACATTCACACAGGGCCCCATATCTCAGCGTTCATTCGTCATCTCTGAAATGCCTTGGAAGGCTTTTTTCCCCATAAAAAGGATCATATTTATATTGTATACGTATTGCATTGCATGTTGGCTGGGGTTGGTTAATCCAGATATGCCATTTCAACACCAAAAAATCTAAATAAAAATCCACATTTTTTGTTTCTCACGTAATCAGAAGTATGTCGTAAATATTCTATACATTCAATACAAAAAAAAAATGCACACAATTTGCATTGTGTGGAAATTTATTTCCACAAAGTGCAACGAGTGCCTTTCTCTTACGAGAGCTGCACACTCCCCGCGACACACACACGCAAACACACACCGTCCTGTGTCTTTTACTCTATTAATGTTTGATATGTTGCAATCCACGAGGCAGGAATTAGAGTTGTAATTATTTGATCATGTGATACTGCCCCTGCACCAGTGACAGAAAAGTCATTTTCAAGGCCTTGAAACTGATGTTAGTTGATTGTTCCCCGACTAATTTGTTTTATAATTTGATAAAAGCGTGAGGAATAAACAAGGGGGACAAGCAGGCTCTCCCTCTCATCGTGTGCCGAGAGGGAATAATTGGTTTTAAATCATTAATACAGACTCCTGCGGGGGTGGTGGGAGCAAGGCCCTTTTTTGTGGTTTAAATGCTCTGCTGTTGAACCCTAACTGCTGCGGCCAGACCTTGGGACAGTGCCGTACCTTTAACTTACTCAATAAACACACACACGCACACTCACACACACGCACAGACTGGCACACGTTTAGACAGTAAAAAGCCACAAGGGGATTTTTTACAGTGCTCATCACAGGCTTAGTCCATGAAGGGAATCTGTCTGAACTGAGAGAGAGAGAGAGAGAGAGAGACAGACTGAGGCCAGGTAGCTGCATCACTCCCGTCCAATTATGCCATTGAATACAGCAATTAAGAAATATTTATTATTATTTCTAACCTTATGCAAATTAGGCCCGTGCAGCGTATGAAAATTGCCACTTAATAACTTTATTTTCATCCGTAGGAGAGTGTCATGTACATGTATGAACGAATACCCTAGCACTTTTCAACCTAATTTTCTATCTGCAGCAATTACCTCAGAGAATAATTTCACCTTGTACTACTAAAAGACGCGAAAATCTGTTGACAAAAAGGTCATCAGGCTATTCTACTTATTTATTAGCACAGAAAAAAAGAAATAATCTGTGTTTATGTGTGCTACAGACACAGCAGAATGGGGATTAGGCTGAAAAATGCTGGAGTGTTCCTTTAAGGCAAAAGAATGCCTGTCAAACAAAAATACAGAATTTGATATCTGGTGTATTTGGCTCTGTCAGCGTGCAAAAGCCTCGCGGAGAGAAAGCGAGGTGGGCAGTGATGACTCTACCCCATGCTGGTTACATTATCAAACTGCCGAGATTCACTGGGCCCTGATTTATAGCACGAGCTCCAATAATCACGCTAATGCACATTTAACGTTGCGGAACTGGCGAACACGGAGACAAAACAACGCCTACGTGAGCGATTGGGACAGTGCTGGTGAAAGGGGCCTGGATGAGAAACCGTTTCCGTTGCTGGTTTACTGTACATACATCTCTGATTCATGTGCATTTCTAGTTAACCTCGAACTTCAGGTGACGCACATTGGGGAAGGGTGAAGCGGAGGCCAATACAGAACACTTTTCACGACGTAAAACTAAACTGAGCATGCAAATGCAGGCACAAACAGTCGCCAGTGATTTTTACATTCTTTTTGGGACCATTTAGTTGTTCTCCTGTAGGGCCTGTCAACTTATGTCAAGGACAAATTCAAGCAAAAAGTGCAATTTAATGGAAAATGTCAAAACGGTGCTCCACAATTTCCAGGAAAGTTTAAAAAATGCTATATTGACGTGGCTGTCTCGTGCAGCGACTTAAAGACAAACAGTGAGAGCTCATGCTAGCCACGATTTTTTTTAAATGTTAAGGGCTTACTTTAACACAGGCTGACAGAAGACTAAAGACTTTACTGAATCATCATCGGCTACGTTGCAAGAGAGCAAGAAAGAGCATCCAATAATGTAATCTCTGATTTAGGAGACTTACTGTAATACCTAGAGTGATTATTATGCTATTTAAAAAAACAGTTAAGTGCAGGAATGTAGCAATCTGTCAGAAGCAAAGTTGGCTTGTGTGCAAAGATAATGCTACCTTCCTTCAACGAGCCTGTCTACCTGCTGCAGTAACCGAGCCTGTACTGATCGTCTGTTGTTGTCGAGAATGAACAGCTTGGAGAAATTGGCTTTTTTTAAAAATGTTTTACATTATTTTGTACGCTCTAGCAGATAATTGAGTGTTAAATAATAATCACGTCTGATCAAATCACAGGCGCACTCTGAAGCTCCGTGCCCTTCTGGATGTCAGGAAGGTGTTGTTGGGGAGTGTGTGTGTGTGTGTGTGTATTATGAGTGTGTATTATGTGTGTGTGTGTGCCAGGGTTCTTGGCAGTGTCAGCACCTGTTGGCAGAGGCAGGCCCCTCCTGGCAAGGCCGGCCGAAGCTGTGTGATGGTCTTGGACGGGCAATAGTGAATATTAAAGCTTCTGTGGCGCATTTCAACATGGCTGCCGCATCAGCCTACCTCTGCCTGTACATTAGGTGCAGACGAATAAAGCAAACGGCTTGGCGGAGGGGAAAAACACACACACACAAACACACACACACACACACACACACACACACACACACACAAACAAAGAGCTGCAGCTTTACAGCTTATGGATGCCGAAACAAACCTCTAAGTGACTGATAAACAAGGGCTGTGCTATGCTAACAGTTTGTACTTAAACAGCTGAGCAGAATGAAAATAACGTCTGTGGGGGTGAAAAATAAATAAATCTCGAGGCAAATACCACGTTGGGTGGTGCTAATTATCATTTCTTAAGTCCAACATGCTTGCAGCCGTATGTGTTTTACTATTATTTACTAGGCCCTGTTTTTTTTTTTTTTTTTTTTTTTTACAGACGTTTCCTGTTTGTTTACAGTACAATCTGGTTGCCCATTTGGGTTCTAACTCCTGTGCCACTGTCTTGGAGCTATTTTGGCTCCGCCACCCACCACTAGCTTGAGAGCTCGCACCCCCAGAGAGCAAGAAGTAAGCTAAGTGCAGATTTGTCAGCGCCGGAAATACACTGGTTCTCCAGCCCTCGCGTCGGAGCGCTAGCTGGTAAAAAGGTCACCCGCAAGAGACGTAAACTCGGGATGATCTAAACGGCGAACCTTCTTTGGTCGGCCTACGTTCGGGTCAAGAGCTCACCTTCGCCGTGCTGTTTTGCATACAGAGTTTTAGCACTCCACGCGACTCCCGGACACAGCTGTGTTTTTTTGAATTACATTTTCACAGGTCATCTTGTTACGGGTGTCGCAGAGTGGTTGCATGCTCTTGCAGTGCTGGTGGGTTTCCTGTTACACCCGGCCACTTCAGTTTGATCAGTTTTCTACACCTCTAATATAAGTGCCTTTGTTCGCACGGCATGTTACAGACGTTGTGGCACTCTTTCACAACTCTGCTTTTACCTAAACAGTGTATTAAAACACAAACACCATTTATAATGTATGTGATTTGAACTGCAACCTTTTGTACACCACACGCCTATTGCATGAAGCTGTAAACACTATATTATATAACAAATGACAGTATAAAGTAATAGACACTATATTACTATGTACCATACATATCCTCATATAAATAAATACATATACACACATACAATATGGTAATAACAATTACTGTTACTATATCCCCAGCCATAGAGTAATAAACTCAATTATAGCATATCTGAAACATATTAACGCTTTTATGCTACATTACTTATTTTTACTATGTAATACACCTCGAATCACCTTGTTTTTACATTAAATTCAACTTTTGTTTAATTTTGCTCCAGTGAAAGAAGCAGATTAGGGGAAAAAAGAGGCGTATGAATGGGCAAATTATACTAACGTAATGAGCGTGGACCTGTAGTTTTTTAATTGTAAGAAAGTTTGTGCCCTGTTAATAAGTTCAATAAGTGTGATTTGTGCTTTTAGACACTGTTTAGGGTACATCTTCTCCCTCATCATGCACACTTTATTATGTCTGGTTCCTGTTAGTTATTCCTTTTCTGGGGAAGAAGCTCATTGTTTGGGTGGAGAAATGGGTTGTTTCTCCTCCACCTGGTCTGTCTGCACTGCTCCCCTACTCGGTATCCGTACACGGAAGAGCAACACACACACACAGAAGCAGCAGCCATCTCTCCCACTCGGAGGGTCCTGTTAGGCACACAGTGCAGGAGAGCCCAGCTTTTCTGCACCTTGCTGTGTTTTCTTTTCTACAGTAAATGCTGTGAATCTCTGAAGTTCAGAGACTGACACCTCATTCTGCTGCCGGAGGCTCTTCTGCAGAACAAACCACTCAAAAACGAATACAGCCCTCCACGCGATCTGAACACAGATATTAATTCACCGTTGTTGTGTCTGAGCTCTAGCTCGAGTGCAGAAGGCACCCTCCGCGTGAATAGAGGCATCATACAGAGAGAGAAAGCATGGAGAGAACAGACAAAAAATAAAGATCATAGAGATAGGGAGAGAGAGAGAGAGAGAGAAAGGAGATCGGATAAATGTCTTCTAGCCCTTTACCTGCATTCCGTTCTATTTTGTTTACAATAATTTTTCGCGTTTTGCTGCCTCTCGATATGGCGCTCTGGTCGAGCTGCGCGCGGTCTCACGTTCCTGGCGAGTGTTATTTTGTTTCATGTTTTTTATTCCCTCCTGTGTTTGGAACACTAGACACACGCGTTCGAACGTTTTGGACGTTCGTTCGTGCGCGAGCGCGACTACGAGTGCGCGCGCAGCCGCTTCACTCTAATCAAGCTGATTAAAAATTCCTACGCGCGCGCACAGCCCCGGAAATCATCCGCACGCGCGCGCCTCCCCCCTCCCCTCTCTCTCTCTCTCTCTCTCTCTCTCTCTCTCTGTCTCTCTTTCTGTCTCTCCCCCATCTCTCCCCTCTCTCTCTCCTCTGCCGGCTTTCTTTTCGTCTTACTTTTTATCTTATTGTTATTAATAACAATAATAATTATTATTATTTTGGTCGCTCGTGATGACTCGAAAATCCTTTTGAATATTTTACATTTTTTTCTGAAACAGAGAGAGAAAAAAGAAAAAAGGCAGAGCGCAGGGGAGGGGAGTGATGAGTCAATACAACTAATAATTTAATGGGGACAGAGAGAGAGAGAGAGAGAGAGAGGGGAGGGAGAAAGACAGGGAGGGAGAGAGAGGGAGGGAGAGAAAGAGGGGAGAAAGAGAAGGAGAAGGAGAAGGGAGAAGAGAGAGAGGGGGGGG
>JBBPCY010000001.1:1825043-1838124 GCA_037974405.1 Brachyalestes nurse
TATACTTTCATATGGAGTTGGTCCCTCTTTGTAGCTGCTATATATATATATATATATATATATATATATAGAGAGAGAGAGAGAGAGAGAGAGTATAAACAGTATGTTTAGGACTGCGATTAAAGGTACGATTAATCGCGAGTTAATTATGGCAAACATGAGATTAATTACGATTAAATATTTTAATCTATTGACAGCCCTAATTTTTACCCAACTTACCCAATGTCCAGCTCCACCTAACTAGGTCTACCCCACTCTGTTCCACAATGCTACCAACACTGGGTCATTGGTTCAGAGCTCGCACATGCCTCCTCCCGACCAGGGATGACTGTGCCATCTCCGGGAATCTTACTGATTTCCTGACATTTGGCCCAACGCTTACTCACTCGAGAGCCCCTAGAGCAGATTTTTTCCTAGTGGTGCGTGTTTAGAATGGACCTTTATTCACAGCCCTGGTGAATTGTTCTTATATTGGTCAGTCTGGGTTATACTTTTATGACCAAATCAAGCTAGCCTTTGTGTTTCATACCACTGTGAGCTTAAACAGTGTTATTGTCTTTGCCTGATCGGTGCACCACTAGTTTTTGCAGAAGGTCCTCTCTTTCTTTTTGCCCACACTTTTCTCCGCACTCTTCATTGCTCCAGCTGCACACGCTCTTGCAATAAAGGTTAATTGTCCCTCTCAAGCATACACAGCCTTGGCCTTTGCTGAGCTGTTAACCCGCTGTCTCCTGCTCTGTGTGAAACCTATCACCCAGTGCACTGTACCAGACAACACCGTGCCTCCAGAATGTGGACATTCTTATTTCAGTTCTTGGTTTGTTTTAGTATAGAAGTGTATGTGTGCGTTTTAGCAAAGCTTGTACTCTGTAAATTATCATTATAAGGAAAGGAAATGCTAGTAACTTATTTTTAGTAGTGGAGGCCAAGATTTGATCCCGAATTCCAAAGCTAAAACCTCCCAGTTGGAAAAGATTGGGGTTCAATCTGCAGTTTTTTTAGCTTATTGTCCCCAAACCCTCATATTATACAAATGATAAAGCAGGCATACCTGTAATTTTAAAACAGATGTTTTTATCTCTTGAATATTTATAATGAGCCAAACAGTTATCTTGAGTGTAAGGTGTGTGTGTGTGTGTGTTTGTGTGTGTGTGTGTTTTACTTAGCCCTGGGCTATTAAAGTGTTAAGTGTTGGGCTTAATGAATCGGAATTCAAGCCTATTTGTGGGGAATGCGTCAAAAACGAAACGCAACAGGGATGAATGCTGAATAGAAGGAAGAGCAGGGCAGGAATTTTCACTCTATGTGGCCCCTCTTCAGACTCTACAGGCTTTTGCACCAGATTGTGACTGCGACTCGCAGTAGTATAGGGAAAAAATCCCCAAAGCATCATCTGTTTAGCTATCTGGATAGTAAATCTTCCTGTATACAAGGCTGGTGTGTTTTTTTAATCTCTCTCTGAAGCTCATCTTACGCGGCAGACTGTCTCTCAAACTCTGGGCCATTTGGTATGAAGGGACGTGTGCTGTGTTGGTTCTCAGAATAAGTTCTCTTTTGTTGAGAAGGCCAATTTGTGCACGAATTTGTGTCATCTGCACCAAAATGTACCACACATTGCTCGAATTCTGTGTTACTGCATGTGACATTAAAAACCAATATTGAGGCGATTTCTTGGCAAAAGCAGAAACTCAACACAATTTTGTGCTGTTGTCTCTCTCTCTCTCTCTGTCCTCTTTCACTCTCTCCCCTCCAGAGCATGATATCCTCCATTGTGAACAGTACTTACTATGCAAATGTGTCTGCGGCGAAGTGTCAGGAATTTGGACGTTGGTATAAACATTTCAAGAAGACAAAAGATATGATGGGTAAGCAAAATGAGGACAGCATTGTGTTACCCCATTGTTTGTCCCATTACACCTGCTGTTGTAGACTGTGTATTGTAATGGTGTTTTTTTTTTCCTGTAAACATTTATATTTTTACATCATCGTTAATGACTGGAACAATGATTTCAACTTAAACTTGTTTTATCCCGTGATTTTTTTACTTTGTGTTTTTATTACTTTTTTTTGTCCCTACAATTTACCTGAAGTTTGTTGTTTTTTGAATAAGCAAATGATTTTTCAAGAAGAAAGAAAATAACAAATATAACCGACCCTCGTGTTCGTTAAATATGTTAGTTAGCTTTGTTTACTCAGGGCCAGACTCTTTATCCTGCTTTAATTATACCACTTATCCACTTAGTTCGCCTGAACTTGTCGCCAAATCCTGACTCTAGACAGCACGTGACTTGGTGAACGCATATTATTAACAGCTAACTAATAGCAAATCTAACCTCCCTGTGATGGTCTCGGGCTTAATTTTCCCTAAAAAAACTATCAGGAATAAATCTTTTTAATGGTACCTTCTTTAGCAGAGGTACCCGTTTTAAGCAGTAATTGTAGATATTAGAGGTAAACAGCTTGTGCAAGAAATTACGCCAAATAATAAGCAGTGCAGCCTACAATTAGGCCACGTTTCTGCATATAAATATCAGGTGACTGCCCAGAGCCGCAGCAGATAACTGTTCATTTATAATAAAATATAACAGCACTGCATTTTTAGTTTTGATTAGATAGAAAATTCAGATGAAAATTAGGCAACCAAAGTTTTTTCTACTCATTACAAGCTACAGTTAGAGACTGAAAGCTTTTGCTTGGTGCCTTTCCATCACAATCAGATGAATGCATAAATAAGTAACAAAGTAACTGCTTAGGTAGATTATAGCACCATGGCCAACATGAAGAAACTTTGTAGTAGTTGTTCTAATGGTGTTAAAATCATAATGTTTCCAGAAAATGTTTGGATAATTAATGCATGATGCTTTAACTTTAAATTATGTTTTGTTGATTTTCAAAGGAAAAAACATAAGTTATAGAGAATACAGTTTTAAGTTCATTATTTCTGTGTATTAATTGGGTTTAACATATTGGAAATAAATGAAACATACAAATTTAAATGTGCCATAGCTTTTGTACATGCTCCTATGCTTTTTTTCCCTAAAAATGTATTGTATGAATTCCTAATTACTGTGTAAATAGTTGCTCAAATCTAATTTGTATATACGATTTTAAAATCACCAAAAGAATCCAATCGAATCATGGTGAAATGTGCGGTTTCGCAATGATTTCACATTTTGCTAAAGAATCAAGAGGTCAGCGATTTCCTCCCCTGAGGGTCAGAGTTCACTTAGAAGTGCTTGACCTTTAATTGGAACTTGAAAACTTGACTAAACTACTGAAATGCGGACGAACTCAAGGATTTGGGTCTTTGTATCATTTATGGCGTTTTATCACACAGTCTGATAAAGCACGCCTGAGGTAAGTCACACTGGTGTATTTAGGCTCCCGCCGTGACACACACTCTGTAACATCTGCCCCCTCTCTCCCCCCTCCCCGAGCACACGTGCATGTACCATCCCACTAACACTCTCTATCT
The DNA here is from genome assembly GCA_037974405.1 of Brachyalestes nurse. Taxonomy (NCBI): domain Eukaryota; kingdom Metazoa; phylum Chordata; class Actinopteri; order Characiformes; family Alestidae; genus Brachyalestes; species Brachyalestes nurse. The sequence goes on from JBBPCY010000001.1 coordinate 1,828,519, forward strand.
CTCTCCGCACCTGTGTGTGTATCTGTGCGCGTGTGTGTGTGTGTGTGCCCGCGCAGTCATGCGCCAACCCTCCCAGCTGGAGGGCTACCTGGGGACGTGCGTCCTCCACGACAGCCCACGTGCCACTGCAGTAGGTAGGTCACGTGACACACCCGGGGCCACCGCACCACACACCCCACCAGCCGGCTGTTGCCCACGGCAACCCTCCCTAAAACTTAATATTCATGAGAGCAGGAGGGTTTCTTTGACGCTTGCGGGGCACGTGAGCCATTCATCCTGGTCTTTTGTGCCTCGGCACACGTGGGGTCCCGGTACACAATATAATACAGCACTCGATAGCACACAATCAGCAAAACGGGTAACCCGCCATGCTTTCAGAAACGGATACATCTGGTCACGGCCCTGAACCAGAGCACGGGTCATTAATTGCATCGAATATTCTTTTTTTTACACTGTTGTGAAGTTGGACAAACTTTACAGAGCGTTAGTGCTGCTGTACATTGTAGTTGGAGATCATAATGTTGAGTTTCCGGTTACTGACTTTGCAACGAATTGAAAGGCAGGTAGTTAGAAATGGCAACATACACTACCAAAAGTTTTGGCACTCGCTCAGATTTTCTTGTTGTTGTTCCTTTATATTTACTAACAATACACTCAGTATTCTTCGCTAACCAATACATTTACAGTATGTTCAACGTTTGAGTACCTTTATTAGCCATCACTTTTATTCATCACTGCTGACCTACAAAAAGACACCTAATATAATTATAATTATAATGTGGGTCACCAAACAAATGTTAGATATTTAACCAGCTATTAAGTGCTGAAACAGTTAACGAGTGGATTTAAAGTTAAATGGCAGTCTGGAATTTGACCAACAAGCAGTTAATAGGAGTCAGACCTGCACTGTTACAGATTTTTTCATCTTATAAAGGAAACTGGTTGCATATTTTCATTTATACTTGTTGACTCAGCAACTTTCCAGTGTTTAACAAGAATACAAATCTGCAGTTTATGGTACAAACCTGTGGTGTGCAAAAGATTCAGTATCAACATGGCTACAAAATAAAGATCATTTGAAATTAATAACAGGCTGGACATTTCTGTTTTGCTCTACAGGTTCTCATATTGAATGGGGTTTTTTTTTGTCAGCGTTCTGTAAAACTTGTCCAAACTCAGCGCCGTAGTTACAAATGAACACATTTGTGGGTGGAGAACAGATTCTTCTCTTGTGACCCTCAAACACCTGATTTGTGTCAGTGGTTGTCAGATTTAGTACGTTTTTAACGGAGGGAAGTCACAGAACTGTGCTGGACTGATGACCCCTGTTCTAGAGTGTTTGTGTCACTTTACTTTAGTTTGTGGTGTTTCTGTGAGAGGACACAGGTCACTTTAAGGGATGTGTGTGTGTGTGAGAGAGAAAAAGTGTTGTCTGTGCTGCAGTAGAGTGGGCTGGAGTCATTCTGTTCTCTCAGAGATACATCAGGGCCTCTCTCTCTCTCTCTCTCTCTCCCTCACTCAATCACTGCCTCTATCTTTTCACTCTATCTCTCTCACTCAGTCTTTCTTTTTCTCTTTCTGTGGCTCCATATTGCTTTCTTCACTCTCTCTGTGTCTTTCTCTCTCTGTCTATCTGTCTGTCTGTCTCCCTCTCTCTCTCTCTCTCTCTCTCTCTCTTTCGTTCCCCCTCCCTCTCTCTACCAGCCCACATCCCCCTCTACTATTGTACTGCTAATCCCGGCCTGCTCGGTGCCAGATTCCACAGAAGGAACTCTCGTTGTGTGTCTGCTGCTCACTGCTACAGCGTGGCCTGCAAACACTTTTCTCCTCCCGCCTTTCAATTTACATGGAAAAGCTGTGTGTGTGTGTGTATGTGTGCCCCCCAGCAGTTTTGTATGGTAAAAAAAAAGGGAACCGAAAGGCACACCGTAGCATCAGACTGCCGAAATGAGGAGGATTATGAGAAAGCTTTGATTATTATTGAGCCCCCCCCACACTTTCTGCCGATACTGAAAGGAACAGCCATGGCTTCCTTTGTGCCGGCTGTCAGTAAAGACACATGCTTGTGTTCCTGTGATTATTGTATGTATTTCTGGAGCGATTCCATGGTCTTAATCTGTTTTTTTTATCTCCTATTGAAACGTTTATATTTTGATGAGTTGCCATAATTCACGTTCGCCCCAAAAATAGGGAACAGAAAATTATTGCCGGAGTTGCACAGAGTTGGAATCATTCAAATCCCAGCACTTGTAGGTGTCAAACGTTTTAATTTCTCCTTATTTAAACAAATCCTTTTAAAGTAATACGCCCGAATGTCTGAGGAGCCGTAACGCTCCGGTCCCCGCTTAAATCTCAGTGTTCACAACAGACCTTTTCATTTGCGGATTTTCCAGCCCGTTGTTTTGCGGCCTCGCACTCGTCAATTAAAAAGGGCTGCCATATTTATAACAGTAAATACCATCAACAGCATCAAATAGCTGCCTTATTGTCCTGGTCCTGTCGGGGCTAGCCTGCGCGAGAGGGCTCGGCAGTGGGATTCATGCGGCTCCGACTCAGCTCCGACTATATTTAGCCTTTCTCGAAATTTCATATTGGCCAGCTTGCGTACCTTGTTTGAAAATTAAGAGCATAAAGAGCGATTCAAGTACCCCAGCGTCCAGCCGTATGCATGTGAGGGCTTCTCCACCCACCCGTATGGACGGCAGGCCACACTGGCTTGTTGTTATTGCTCACATGATTGGGCCATGGACATTATAAACTAATTTCAGAAGCTGCCAACTTCTGTAGAAGCAGGTCACACACTGAGGCCCTTCAGCTCATGGTCCTGGTGGTCCTGCCTAGACAACAAGCACAGCAGTGGCACCGAGATTTCCATCAGGTCTTTGTCATATAACAAGATATTTGTTTTAATGAGGTTTTGTTTTGTGTTTTTTTTTTTCTTTTTATCTTGTCACTGTTTCTCCCTTTGATCATGTGTCTAATCCAGAGTATTTGGTTTGCTGATGTGATGCACCTTCTGCAAGTCAAATTCCATTACCTGAATTGGCTTGTTTTTTTGACCACACAGTCCTTTTCATGTCTTGCTGTTTAACCCCTTGAAACCAAGACTTATCATTCAGTTATGAATTTAAAGATTTTACTTTTGGGAAAAAACTAATGTGTATGTTATTTATCTTTGAGAACAAAGTACTGAATTATTACCTTAGTAGTCAAGCAGTTCTCTAGCCATGATTTTGATGACCACACTAGTTTTTAAAACAAGGCAAAACATAAAAAGAAGCACTTAACAGAAACCTACTTCCAAAAATAAAAAAAAAATACTTCAGTGGAAAAAATAAGAAATAAATATAGAAAATATATAACGTGGATGTGCACATCAGGCTTTGTTTCGGAGACACCAGTAGGATAATTCTTTAAGGTAAAAAAAATAATTGTTACTGAAGTTAGGACTAGAGTTTAAGGGTTTAAGTTGAAGTAGCTGTTTTTTTTCCTAAAGGCATTTTGTCATTGCCTTTATATTGTTTTCCATGCTGGTGCACAGACTGAACTATTAGCATTAACACATCTTGCCTCACCCTCTCTCTCTCTTTCTCTCTCATTCTCTCTCTCTCTCTCTGTATTTTAGCTGAAATGGACGGTTTAGCTGACCTTTCCCCACCCGGCCCCAACCACCTGAGCTTCAGTCAACAGCCCATCCCGGGCAGCACAGCAGAGCAGCCGCCGTCCCCTGTGCCTCTGCCCCACAGCGGTCAGGCCCCAGGCCGCGCCCAGCTGCCCGGTCTGCACCCCGGCCTGGTGTCCACGCCCATCAGCCCCCAGCTGGTCAACCAGCAGATCGTCATGGCACAGATCCTGAACCAGCAGTATGCCGTCAACCGCCTCCTGGCCCAGCAGTCCCTCAATCAGCAGTACCTGAACCACCCTCCCGTCAGCCGCGCCCTCAACAAGTCCCTGGACTCGCAGGTGTCCTCCAACACAGAGGTGTCCTCTGAAATCTACCAGTGGGTGAGGGACGAGCTGAAGAGGGCCGGCATCTCCCAAGCCGTGTTCGCCCGCGTGGCCTTCAACAGGACACAGGTACTAACGCAAACCCAAACCCAGCAGTGGCTATACTGAAAAACAGTAATTTACTGAATTCAAACGTGTGCATTATTTCTGCATGAATTAAATGCCTTACATCAACAACATTTGTGTCCTTTACTTGCTTTTAGCAATAAATGTGTTGATGTAATTTATTAATTGCGTGTGAAAATGGCGCACAAACTTGAATCATTTAAATTCGGTGCATTACTTTTTTTTAGTATGTGATGTAATTTGTTTTCCGTGACAAAGTCAACCAGAATGGAGGACCTGAACTGTGATAAGCAATGCTGGTAAGTGTTGAAGTTAACTGAACCAGAAGTGCTTTGTTTTGTATGAAGTGTTTCGTATTGAATAGATCTGGGTTGCTGATGAATCATTCTTTGTAAAGTCCCCTGTTTAGTTTTTTTTTCAGTGTCAGTTGATTAGACTTTACATTTTCCGTGAAGTATTTACTTATTTTGGAAAACATTAACTTAGAAATACATTTCATAGTCCTTGCAGGAGGAGCAGTAGCTTTATATCTTGTGCTCAGTTACCAATCTTACTTGTCAAACTTGATTTTTTTATATCTGTTAAATCAGTGTTAACAAAGACGTCAGAAAGATGATCAGACTGGCTGTGTTTTCTGCTGTTCTTGGTGTAATACATTAGAATGTAAATATACACGCGCAGGTTAACGAAATATCGAGAACACGTCTCTGTCATTAACCACAAAACTATTTCGTTAGACTGTCAAAAAGCTGAATCATTCGCTACCACCCCAGTGCCATACATCAGCTATGACATGTTTGCCTGATGCGTGTCACTACACGTAGGCTATATTACACTAATCACTCGGCTCTGGTAACACAGCAACAATGGAATGCTCTCTCAGAGATGGGGAGCTTGATGTTGTTTGTTGTGGGAATAAACAGACAAGGGTAGACTGTTGTCACGGAAGACAGGGGACAGAAAGAGAGATATTTAGAATGTTTGGCAAGCCAGGGCCTAGAAACCGGCATCCCCTTTTTCTCACTTCTCTCAGTTTCGGTGCAGAGTGGCAAAACCTCTACTTATAACTTTATTTCTTTAACGTCTTCCACTCCCACTCATTCTCCCCCCCCCCTCGCTTTGTCACTTCACACGAGTGCTTGCCGCTTTGCCGTTAGCATAAGCTTTCGAGTCCTGTAGAGACATGGTGCCATGACAACTGTTTACCATCATCAGGTGAGAGAGAGAGATGTACCTGGCTCGCCGCCAGCACATGGGGAGCCTGGTCACGGACCGCCGCCGCACCATGCTCGTCTGTTTTTTTTTTTTTGTGTGTGTCTTTTTTCTTTTCTGGAACCAGCCGTGGAGATAATGTGTGAAGATGTTCTGCATAGTTTTGGGGAAGGTTCACTGTGAGGCTCATTATAACTCCCCGTGGCTTTGAAGTCGTGTGAAAGTGATAAGAATCTATTGGAAAGTTGGAGTGTGAATGGAGAGTTGTGTTTTTTGTGCAAATTGGCAGCCTCTCCCATTTATCTGCACTATAAAGAATTTGCGACATGCCTTTTTTGTTTTGGAGAGCTCTTGTAATATTTATTGTACATTCTTCTGCAGCAGTTTAATGAAGAGTACTTGTGGTGACATGTCATGGCGTCTCTGACTGAGAAAGTACATGTGGGTTTGGTGGCCTTTTTTGATTATGGCCTTCAGATAGAGAGGATAAGAGGGAGGCTTTTAAAAGTCTGAGAAAGTTGGAAAGTGCTGCGCAGCACATATAACGAAGGTCCAGCGTCAACACAGGTCATAGTGCTCTTATTTATGAATTAAATGTCATCTTATTGTTCACACTGGATTCATTTAAGCAAACACAGTACAACTGATGTAATTCCTCTGCCTTTTCATTTATGAGTTTCACAGCTTCTCTTACATTTTTTCTCTCTTTGTCATTCCCACCTCCCTCTCTTTCTCTCTGCACCCTCAGGGTCTTCTGTCAGAGATCCTGAGGAAAGAGGAGGATCCTAAAACAGCATCTCAGTCCCTGCTGGTCAACCTGAGGGCCATGCAGAACTTCCTGCAGCTTCCTGAGGCAGAACGAGACCGCATCTATCAGGAGGAGAGAGAGAGGAGTTTGACAGCAGCTTCCGCCATGGGCCCTGCTCCTCTTATCAGCACGCCACCAACACGCCCTGTCCAGGTGCCAAATCACACTTAAAACACTCTTTACCCTCCTGAGCTGTCCTAAACGCAAAACTAAAAATACATTATAAAACTGGCTTGTATCCACAAACGAGTGCTGGGTGTCTTGTCATGTATTCTACTTTATGTCTGATTCCCGTTTACACTCCTGTGTAAGGTTCCCCTTGGTTTAATTATAAGAGACGAAACACAGCAAAACAGTCCAGTCTAAACAGCCATATAGTACTGTGCGAAAGTGTGATGTCACTCTTTTATTTAAACAGTCATCAAGTTGTTCTTTATACTGTTTCTAACTATATAAAATAATAAAGTACACACTTAAATTTAAATTTAAACAGAAGCCTCAAGAAATCAATTTGGTATTATTTTTCAATAATTAACATGTCCATCCATTTCTATTGCTACAGATTTCATTTTTTTGGGGGGGGGGACTTGCTTTCAGTACCCCATAAACACTACTAAACATTAAGTCAGATTTCGGCTTCATTTTTCTGCCTTTCACTATCCACCTCCATCTCTCTTCCAAAAAAACATTAAGTAGCTCATAATAATCTTCCATCATTTTTTTGCTGTTTCTTGTAACCGTTTCTTGAACAGCTTCACATACTTTCAGATCCACAATGGACAGAACCGCAGTAGATCGGTAAATTGAATACTGATAGATTTCATATTGTACTTGCCATTGAGACACTGAAAGGCTGTTTTTGTCCTGTCAATGAAAAATGAATACCATATACTTAGTGGCTTTTTTAAACTAGAAAAGAAACGGTGGACTTGGTTACTTTTGCACAGTACTGTATTCCATTGTAAATATAATCTAATGGTATGTAACAGTGGTATATTTGGAACATATTGAGGGTCTGACTTTAATAAAGCGGTCCTGCGTGTGAAAACGTGCCTAATGTTACATAGATGAAAGCATAAAGAAGGGGTCGACCGATATGTGTTTTCAGGGCTGGCTAAATTATGAATCAAGAAACGAACTTTTTTATTTTCAGTATCACATTCAAGTTAGCTCTACACATTGTGGTAGCTAAAATAAGTTCCCGTTACACTGGCATCAATGTTACTTAAACATAGCTATCAATATAGTTTGCTATAGTTAACTATATCGCTTTGTATCGGGAAACTAGTACAGCAGGCCCAAGTAATGTCAAATAATATTAATTTCTATATTTAGTCTTGGGATAGTCTGTTTTTACCCTTTAGACCTCACAGGGATTTTGTTGCTAAGATGGATTTCTGTCAGTTTACCTGGTCTCCACTTCTTGCACCCTGTCAATGAAACTTTGAGAACATCAAAAATCCCATCATCTAACTTTCAGTGTAATGTAATATTTCTTTTAGCCAGCCCTAGAATTTGGGGGTTTGCAGCCTAGTATAAAGGACTGTGATGTTAATTTCAAATTAATATCTGCTGCCTTACCTTCAATACACAGCTCTTCTGAGTCCACTCTGTAGATGCTTTCGCCTGTGCATGTTCCTCTGGCATAGCTGCCTTCAGTGTTGAAAGCCTATTACTTGTGGCGAGTCAGGTAGCCCACAAAATCTTGAGTAAAGAGAGAGGTGGCTGCATCAGAGCCAGTGTAACACAACTTGAAGTCAGTTCATTTTACTGGCAATTTAAAAATATAGACGATTGAAAAACATGCTATGCGGTGAAAATGCTGAATATCGGCTCTGATAATCATCAGGGCCGATAATCGGTCGACCCCTAATATGGAGTCGTGCTTTCGTGCCCCGAGCAGCCCCCAAGGAACAGTCAGAAAAGTATGTGATAACTTCTCCTCTGCAGACTCCTTCAAGTGCACTTGAGTGTGTCGTAGTGGACACAAAGCCCCTCTATGCTGCTTGGGCTGAGCCAGGGCTTTTTATTCAGGATAAAGCCCCTCTCCTGCTCATTCACACACACTGAGGCTCGCACAATAGCGAAGGCTGAAATGCCATTGCTGTTCGCTCAAGTGTGTGTTTGCTTCTGTGTATGTGTGTGTGTGTATGTGTGTGTGCGTATGTGTGTGTGTGCTAGAACCAGAGTGTAGGAGTGAACCAGATGCTGCTTTCCAGTTCAGATCCCATCATCAGATGCTACTCCGACTTGGTTAGTTCAGCGACTGCTCTTGATTCTTTGATTCATCAGGCGTACACGGCCTCAAAACACTCCAGATTCTACTAGACATGGTTGAGATAGACAGACGAGTAGTGAGATCGAAAGACAGATCACATACACATATTAGGACTGTAGAAATGTTCCAAAGTGGACAGCCGACTTAAATAACATTGTGTGCTAGAATGCACATGAATATGTAAAGGAGTTTGCCATGTGAATGCATGCAAACATCTCATGCTCTAAATCATCCTGAATGGGTCTCAGCCTGGCATGAAGACATACCCACGCAGTCATGCCATCCATACTCGATGCATCTCAGCCATATTGTGAGTTACATTAGCGGTTATTACTCCGGCTGTTGAGATTCCCCGCGCCAAGACTCTGCCCGTGGAAGGCGAGAGCATGTGGCACATGCCAGCCTGACGCAGACGACGCGATGGAGGATGACGCTGACTGGACCCGGCTCTATAAATCAGCAGGGTGGCAGTTCTCGCCTCGCCACGATCCTTTTTTATGGCCGTCATAAAAAAAAACGGCGGTGGAGGTATGACTCCCACATACGATAATGGGTCGTCAGACAGACAGCGCCACGCAAGTTTGTGCATGTTCCGTCCTTTACAATTAGATACGGTCACAAAACAGCTCAACCCCGACGCCTGGGCTTTCGCGAAAGAATGGCTGTGAAACGACTTGCTGACAGCGTTATTTTTGCCAGGTCTCTCGGTAGGCGTGAGACGTGTTTTCTCCTTTCTTTCTGTCTGAAACGTTTCCACAGTCTCTTCGCTCCAGATATAAATCATTACAAGAAAGGTGTTACAATATGTTCAACAGAGTCCCCTGTCCTCTAAAGAGACATTAAGCAGATTATTCTTCTCAAGAAGGGAGGCTCTTCATTTCAGATTTAGACTGTTGTGAACATTAGATTAGATGTTTTGATTAAACTTTGTTTTCACCTGCACGCTTCAGAGGAGTTAAATGTGTTAAAATGTGTGTGTATGTGTGTGTGTTTGTTTGTGTGTCTACAGCCCAGAAGAGAAGAATGTAACAATATCAGGCCAGAGGATTGGAACCCAAGGATTCCAGTAGGCATCTCCCCAGTGAGTGTAATTTTAAAAGCTCTGCACATCATAACAGACACCCTTAGAACTGTCAAATCACACTAAAGTTTGCATCTAGCGAAAATGTATGTGACTCTGCGAACACACACACACACACACACACACACAAACTGCTCAGGGATGCATGGTCGG
>JBBPCY010000001.1:1842980-1870990 GCA_037974405.1 Brachyalestes nurse
GTTTTCTTCTGTAATGTTGTCATTAGATAAAAGGAAATGGACATATAAGGAAATTCTAACTAGATCCTACCAAAAACAAATAATCTTTATCAGTGATATTTGGCACAACATTGCTCTGGAGCCTTGTTTGAAGTTGCTAAAGTTTGGGAAATAACATAAGTGAGAGGACTTGAATTGATTAAATGCACTAAAATAAATACATTTATTACATTTTAAGACTTGTTATACATGCAGTCAGTTAAAAGGTTAAACAAATGGTTGGCAGGACCAGTATCATCATTTCAATAGCAAAAGACAAGTTAGCAAACAAAGCTAGCTGCTAATATTATCTGCATCAGGCCATACAGCTATGGAATTTCCAGGACAAAAACAGTAATTAACACTTTGTGGTGGTCTATACACCTTTTTTGTTTTAAAACAATTTAACACATTTGCTGTAATGCATATAAGCCTTCACTATATAATTTTGATTAATTAAATAAATAAAAAATGAGTAGCATAAAACAGGTTAAAACTGTAAAGATTGTTGCTACCAATGATAGCTGTCTAAAATTCTTCTCACTGGAATTAGTTACGTATTGAAATGAGTGATATTGTAAGTTTTGGGGCACTTTTCAAAATATTCGTTACAGACTGCAGTTCTATTGTCTTTGACTGCTTTCAGACAACTAACATTTTCACTCTGCAGTTTCGCACACACACAGACATGCACATATTTATGTATATACATTATCTAATATATATAATTAGAAATTGTGTCATTGTTTATCCACCTCTGCTCTAATTACCAGTTGCAATTCTGATATGCATCAGTAGTAGCCATTTAAACTTCCCATTTACCTGCAAACAATGTATGCCGATATATCAGTCGACCAAGATATCAATACACCAATATTGATGTCAATATATCTCCCCTTTCAATAATAATATAACCCCTACTTATTGCAGGCACAGTCACTATCATCACATCTGCAGTATTTGAGTTCCCCTTACTGTAGTGTTGGCTTGGGCCTGTACTGTTGGAGTTCTGAGGTACAGTGAGAGAGAGGCGGGAGAGGACAGGTGGAGAGGGGAAAACGAAGGAGAGATGGAGGGAGGGAGGGGTGCAGGGGTGGTCTCCAGGGCCCGAAGAGCTGTAAACAGGGGTTCACGGTGAGGGTGTGTGCGTGTGTGTGAGATGTGTGTCTATCTTTGTGTGAAATCATGTTTATGTGGATGAGTGTGTATGTGGTTCTTCTTTGTTTGTAGGGCTGTTTGTGTGCATAGTTATATTTTGCATTCATGTGTGTGTGTGTATGTGTGTGCATTTCTACCTTTGTGTGTCCATGATTATGTGGATGAGTATGTGCAGCTCTTCCATGTGTGTGTGTGTGTGTGTGTGTGTGTGTGTGTGTGTGTGCCTGTATAGTGCTGGGGGGATGGGAATTGGACCTCAGCCATGTTGTCCCCCTCTCTGGGCTCATATCCATGCAGGACCTGAGAGGCAGCCTTTCTCTGTTTGGTGGCACTTTCATATTCACACCAGCATTTCAATTACCTTCTCCTTCACCACATAGCTTAAAGAAATAGTCCCTCGTTTTCCAGCTTACTTTCTGTCCGGAGCATCTATAGCGAATGGTCAATGACCCCCGACAGCCATTTTGACAGGTTCCCATGTACTTGAACTAGAACTCGAGCGAAAATTCTGTTATAAGACTGATTTTAAAATCAGTCAATCATTTCATACTTATAATTTAGATTTTCATTTTATACTCCAGTGGTTTAGTTAAGCAGCACTTTACTGAGTGGCATGATTGTCTTTTTTTGCCTAATTTTTTATCTCACAATATATAGTATGGTGCAAAAGTCTTTCACGTCCTTCATTTCTTTGCTGAGAAAATGAGACAATAGGTGCAGTGATTTATTGCAACATGTGCACACATACATGTAAATGCAGTACAGAACTGTATAGATTATAGAGTTTGTACAATTCTAACCAGCTTTAAAGTCAGTATTTTGTCACAGACTGACCTCTCTTCAGTAATAGTTCTCCAGGCTGCTTGAAGGACATTACAGTTCTCTTCTTTGAATGTCTGCTGCCTTTTATTCTGTCCTCTGCTGAGATGATCCCACACTGCTTCAATAATGTTAAGATGCAGGCTTTGGGGAGGCCAGTCCATTACTAATAGTGTTCCATCATATTTCTTTCTATTGAGATTTGCTTTAACTGCAGTGGCAGTATGTTTGAGTTGTTTGTGCTGTAAATGTAAATATATAGATGAATATATTAAACTACTAGGAGGTCATTTGGTTTGTGTTGATCACCTCTCATTGTTTGTGAGTTTCATTAGTTTTCTTTGTAAGTTTTTCTCATGATAAAGGCAAGGATCGAATGTATGCTGCCCAGTGGCATAATGGTCTAGGGTTTAGACCAGTCATCAGATTAAAATCGTGTTACATGATCAACGGTATGGTATTATCTGATACTGATAGTATACTGTTGTTCTAAAACAACGTATCGGACTCTAGTACTTAAAAAAACCCATTGAGAACAGGTGAAATCTTAACCATGGTTATTGGCCATTGGCTACAGATTGTTGTATACGGTAGATAGGCTCTTTTTTACACACTGACAAAAGTGAGGCCTTGAATTTACTTTAAACCTACTTAAATTTTTTTTACATTAACAAAATTTAGATTTTCCATATTCTTATGTTTGTCCATTATTGTGTTGCTGATGTAGAAATGATGCACAAATTGTGTTTTTTCCAGTGTGCACTTCAACACATGGAATTTCTTGTTAATGAATTGAATATGTTTTTGGATGTTAGTGTGTGTGTGTGCGCGCGTGTGTGTGTGTGTTAAGGTTAGCTTGGAGCAGAAGGAGTAAATAAAGACACGATGGAGGTCTGTGCTGAGCATGCAAAAGAGACTGGCATTCAGAGAAGAGCCCTTGGAAGAGAGAGAGAGAGACAGAGAGGGAGAGAGGGGAAGGAGAGGAGAGAAACAGAGTGAGAGAAAGAGAAAGTTTCTGAAGGTTAGAACAATCACAGCCCCTGCTGCTGGATGACAAGCACCTTCAGCACTGGGTACATTCCCTCAGAGTGACCACTCTCTCTGTCTCTCTTTCACTCTCTCTCTCTCTGTCTCCTTCCCTCTCTCTTTGCCTCTCTCTCCTGGAAGAGGCTGTAGTGGTAATTAGCAGTGCTCTAATGAGACAGAATGTCAGTGATCTGGTGCGCTGCTGCAGTACAGGGGGGCAGACGTGGGGCTGGTGTGTGTGTGTGTGTGTGTGTGTGTGTTTGTGTGCAAGGGGGTAGCGGAGGGTGTGCCATCTGTCACTGAGCACCCTCTCTTGGGGGGCTGCACTCAAGGCGAGAGAGACAGATAGAGAGTAAGAGAGAGTGTCATACATACCTGAAATCATTCAGTTTTTTCAAACTCAGACATAGAAAGACAGCTAGATAGATAGATAGATAGATAGATAGATAGACAGACAGATAGATGTAGTACTAGTGAAACTGTACTTATACAACAGCATCCACGTAAAAGTTATAAAGGTTTAATTAAAAATTAAGTCAATAAAGTGTAGGTAAAAATAAGTGTATGTTAATTTAATTAAATCTCTATTTTGTCACATTCACTTCCACTTAATTGCATCTGTCCCAGTTCCAATGAAAGTCTAAATACTCTCAGTCAGTCAGTAAGTAGATGTTTGAACCGTTTCACACCTGCTAACCATTTGTCACACAGGTCATGTGGTCCACACCCACCATTGCATCTGTTTCGGTGCTAATTCAGATACATGTGTTTTACCTTCTTGAAGGGCAGTGATATCTCTTTTGTGCTCTTAGTAACTTCAGCCTAATATAGATGTTATAACGCGTTGACACTGACTGACTCTTATCATTTAGCTGGTTTTGTGAGCATGCTCACGTCTAGAGTGTGCCTATGTGCATCTGTAGGTCTTCCCACGGGTGGCATTTTATGGAATTGCTGGGCGCAGCTCACTCTGGCACCGTGCCATTTCTACACACTAATATGAGGCTTTCTCAGTTCTAGTGTTTCGCATCTTTCTTACATATTGCAGCTTCTTAGATTAGCATTGCCTGCCATCCATGAAGGCATTATTGTTATTCATTTATAAAGGGGGAAAATGTGTGAGAGAGTGTGTGTGTGTGTGTGAGTCTATGGCTGTATATATATACATACATTATTTTTCATTATTTTTGTAACTGTGGTGGCTTCATTTCGAGAAGTTGTTTGTTTACTGTTATGAATTCATCCTCTTCCTGTGGGGGGATGGGCCAGTTTATTGTGGGGCAGAAAGCAGCCAGATGGGAACAGGGCGTCTCTGAGAGGGGGAGCAGGCCTAGGACTCTTTATTAATTGATTTATTTATTTATCTGGTTGCCTGGTTATTAGGTTGCCTGGGAAACCGCTGCAGTTCCCTCTATTATTAAAGACACAATTTTCTTGAACTGGAGCCCCAGATGTCTGAATAATTGATTTAGGGATGAATTATGGCACAAAAGGCAAACCCTCTCCTTCCAATGAACCTTTGTCTTATTGTGTAATGGACAGAACATTCTGGAGCACAATTCTTCTTTTTCTTTTTCCTACATGACCACCAACCATGCAGTCTTCACCTTCTCCAAACCCATCAATGCAAAAACTACTGATGTAGTTAGCATGCCTATAAACACACACACACACACACTCTCTCTCTCTCTCTCTCTCTGTTTCCTTCCCCCTCTTTTTCTCTTTCCTCTATTACTTCATATTAATGAGTCTCTCTCACACTTTCTCTATTGCTCTCTCTCTTTATGTATATATTTCACTCTCTTTTATCCCTCCCTATTACTTCACATTGAGTCTCTCTTTCTCTCTTTCTCTGTCTTTCTCTTTGCCTGTCTTTTCCTCTTTCATCCCTTCCTCTGTTACTACATATTAGAGTGCCTCTCTGTCTCTCACACTTTCTCTCTCTCTCCCCCATCTTTTCCTCTTTCACCCCTTCCTGTTACTTCATATAAGTGTCCCTCTCTCTTTCTCTCTGTCTCCCCCCCTTTCCTTCTCATTTCTTCATTTTTCTCTCTCTCTCTTTCACTCTCTCTGTCAACCTTGTGTGTGAGCGGTGTGTATTTGTTACTGTGTGTGTGTGTGTGTTAGGTAGTGTTCCTGTTCTCGAGCTTCTCCTGCATCTCCTCTGTCAGACCACACAGGGCTTGTTCTGAGGCCCATTCTGGCTAATCTGATCAGGCAGGCAAATACGCGGGGAAAAGCGGCTTTAATGATCCCCCTAATTACCCCAAGTCAATACCAACTGTATTATTAGACTCCGGGAAAATATTCCATTAGGGTCCCCCCCGTGGGACACGCCGCGCGTAGCGATGTCACGCGCCGCGCGCCCCCGCGCTTGTAATTAATTTTATTTACACACGCAGGAATGCGCAAGGTCGCACCTGCAGCCCGGAGCCGCCCCGCCCGGCCCCAGCCTCGCCCGTTTAATCAGATCTGTCATAATTACCGTTCGCCATGCTTCCGACACACGCTGCGAAATATTTCAATTTAACCGCAGCCACAGAGCCTCAGAATCAGGCCCAGTGCTGCAGCTTGATGTATCTGTCCGAAACCTGACGGGATCCGACTACCTCAGTCTGGGTTCAGTGGAGTTCAGCAAGATGTAATTTGAGTCGTGCACGCATAAGAGACCAGCTCCCTCCGTAGCGATTTTGGCCTGTATGTTCTTTTGTACAGTTTTCCCACCTACTTTATTCTTCCGGACTGCTTTTATTACCTTAAACTGTTTTTAATGTGCCAGTTCAGATTCACTCATGTTGGAAGGACTTGGTAATGTAACCTGACAGGTCCTATAATTAGTAATATGGAGTTTTATTAGGTCTCTGGTGGTGGTCACAGAAAGACAGGACTACAATCTGGTTCAGAAAAAAAACTTGTTGGGTCCAGACATAATTTTGTGGTTTTCAGTCGGGTCCAGACAGAATTTTGGGGTTTGCAGTCGCTACCAGAAAGAATTTTGCAAGCTATTGTGGAATCCAGACATACTTTTGTTGATTCCAGAGACAATTTTATGGGTAACAGTCAGGTTCAGACAGAATTTTGTGGGTTACAGTCGGTTCCAGACAGAATTTTGCTGGCTATAGTTGAATCCAGACATAATTGTGTTGGTTCCAGACAGAATTTTGTGGGTTACAGACAGTTTGAGACATATTTTTATGGACTACAGTCAAGTCCAGGCAGATATTTGTGGGTTACAGTCAGTTACAGACAGAATTTTGTGGGTTACAGTCGGGTCCAGACAGATTTTTTTTTTTTTTTGGAAAATGTCCAGATATTTTTTCAACTACGGGATTTCAGTTCTAAACTTAGTGTTTTGTTGAGTTGAACCTATGCAGAATGTTCTCACTCTATATTAGAAATCAGAATTTCAGGCCAGATTAAATTTCTCTTTTTATCTAATTTCCGGCCCCTCCTCTCCTGCCAACTCATTTCATCGCCTCTTCTCTTTTCTCACTTACCTCAGTGTCCTCTGTGGTTTTCTGTGCACACTAACTTACATTTATTAGATTTTTTCTAATTGCTTTATACATTATGTGAAGAGAGATTGTTATCTTATTCTAAAATAAGCGGTTTGTTGTGACCTCATCAATTGAATGACCCGAGAGTTATGTCACGTCTCTCTAGCATTAAAAGTCCAGGTCCTATAAACTTCTGTTTTGAGTGTTGAATATATTTCCATACCTATTTTCCATTTTGAAGGCAAACTTGTCTGCCAATTAAGGATGCTGATTTAGCTGACATATACAATTTGCAGGTTTTATGCAATTTTAATCTATAATTCAATAAGATCTATGTGATTTATCTGCTTAATTACGCACTGATATTAGCAATTAAACTCCAGCTTTGAATTAAATCTCAATCAGGCGCTTATAATTGATGGACTAGCTGTACTCGTAGGCGCTTCACGAGTTTTTCTCTCTCTCTCTCTCTCTCTCTCTCTCTCTCTCTCTCTCTCTTCACAACTGGCATACAGCTCTGTACATTCATGTTGTGTCTGTACACTTTACATACACCTTTCTCCTTTCTCTCTGTGCTTCATTGGAAGGCCTTGAATTAGCAGCTCTTGAGCACTGATTTTTTCATGCTATGCATTTGGCTAATGGGGAAGCAGAACTTTTGGGCAGAACTGACTACATTTTCTTTGTTTATTTACGTTTGATCTTCGTTATGGCAGACCTGTTTTTGTCTATATAGCGTTCGCCACTATTGGCTATTTACTTTTCGTTGATTTAATCTTTCAAAATAATGTTTAAAAATCTGTAAATGAGGCTCAGTAAGCCAAATGCGCAATCATTTCCTCAGGAATTTCTGCAATCACCACATAAATTTGAATGCAAATGGTGCTCCAGTATGAATTTAATTTCAAAACGCAAAGCTTAATGGTTTTTATTGTCTCTGTTTTGAAAGGAGGTCCAGGATCAAATCGTGTGATTAAAAAAAAAAAGTAGCTGAAATTGTGCTTGCACTTGGACAGGTCACATATTCACAAGATCAGAGCATTAACATTGCTACACTTCATTTATAATCACATTTCCCTCTCTCTCTCTCTCTCTGTCTGTCTGTGGCTCTATCAGTAAATCTCTCTCGCCTTCCTCTCTCTCACAGGCCTCGTTCAGAGAGCAGCACTTAAATAACCCCCTCATTATGGACTCATTATGGGCCGCGGCATTCTGGGACTTGTAGTCCTAGCCGCCCCAGAGCTCACGCGGCTTTTATTTGATCGCCCACATCTGTGGGAGACGGCCAGTCTCTAGGTTTGTTTAAGAGTTCACGCGGCCACTGGCCCTGTTCCCCCTCTCCCTCCGTGCCAAGACCATTTGAATAAGCGCTCCGAGCAGATCCATTTGCATAGAAAGATGTCCAACAAGCCCCTGCGTCCTCTGCCTATTTTTGGCCTGAGCGTTATTTTTGCTTATTGTTGCGGGAGAATCGCATATGCTGCTCGAAAAGGCATTAATATTTTCTCGGGCGGCAGATGGACGGGTTCGGCTCTTTAGCTCGCTCGCTCACGTAAGTTTTGCAGAGCGCGGCGGCAGCAGCGGCGGCGGCTCTCGCAGGCACAAACAGGTTTAAACGCACCGCATTTATCCTTTGAATTTATCTGCATAGTGCTGTCTGCCACTGGGCCCGTGCCAGGATCAGGAAGGGAACAGAGCAAAAAAAAAAAGGGGAGGAGGGGGGGGTGAGGGGGACAATAATGCTTTGTCTGTTGTGTGCTTTAGCCCTTCGCCTGACATCAAGATGTTTGTCTCTCCTTTCTCTCTCTCTCTCGATCTCTTTCTTCATCAACTCGCTGAAGAAGTGGGCCATAACAATGGATTACTCACAAAAAAAAAGGATGACGTTCTAATTCTCTTGGATTACTGGTGTTTTAGAAACATCTTTTTAGAAAGTCCTCCTGATTTGCTACCGACAGTCAGTTTTTGTCTCATCTGTGGGGTGGTCGGAGTTGAATTGAACTAAATTAGGTTGAATGCAACACACTTAACTGTCTCAGGAAATGTTTCTTGGAATAACACGTTCAAATATACATACATATCATCACTGTAGTCTCAGTATGTATGTAGCAATACATTTATCACTCCTTTTTTATGCTGAGTGAAAATCATGACAACCAGATTTGGAGATAGAAGTATATGTTGGAAGTTGATGAGGTCAGCCTACTCACTTTTTTCAGATGTCAATTTGCAACTGTTCTTACACCTGTTTTCCACTTGTAATTGTTGTTACCCTGTATTTCACTTTAGTTTCTTTCCTTTATTTTTTGTTCTTTCTTCTTAAAATTATTATCAATTTGACACCCTGTCATGTTACTGACAGAATTAACACCTGGTTTACAATTACAAGTGTTTGTATTTAATTTGTTTGGCCATTTTTTGTGTTCAATATGTTACATGCAACATGTTATATGTAAAAAGAATTCAGGTTTTAGGTCAAAGCAGGGTACTCACATATTGCTGTATCAGCATGTCGTCTGAGAACAGAGCATCTGTACTTTAGTCCAAAGTACAAATGCTTGGGATGTTTGGTGATTATTATTTTATTCTATTATGTTTTGTTGTTTTAAATTAGATTTTTTTTGTGATCTAATGACAGCTGTCATTGTGGCTACATGTGAAACATCACTATAGTTTGGCCGGTTTGGGTCAATTTAGCACAGACTTGTATTGAGCTCAGGTCAGTTTCCCATTAAATTTTACTGAGACTGTATCCGTTTCAGACTCCAGACTTCAGGTTTGGACAATTTATTTTTATTCAAAACATTTGAGTTGAGCCAGTCCCAAACCGAAAGTTGTCAGGCTGTATTTGGTCCCAATTAAAGCTCTAAACCAGACGAGCAGACGAGAAACAAAAAGTCTTAACAATACATAGAATAAAATCTCCATACATTTACATTAAAGCTAGGTCCCTGGTGGAAGACTTGCTACATTTCTGGTCGAATCTTAGTCTTCTAGCGACTCTAATTTAAGTCTAGGTTCCCTGGTATGAGGGAACTACAAAGCACAGATGCACATCGCTCTGGATATGAACGTCTGCCAAATGCTGTAGATGTAAATGTAAATGAATGTTTTCCTATAAAATGACCAGTGTGAAGATTGGAGGTTTTCTCTTGACAATATAAAATATACCCACACAAGCCAGCAGCTTTTTCACACACGCAAAAAAAAGCTCGCGGCTCCGCGGAGACTGTCAAGTTGGGGTTACGGAGGACAGGGCGTGTTGTGCATGGGAGCATTGTGCTGCAGGGGTATGATAATGACTAAATGGGATAATGTAAAGGTGTTGCCGAGGCCGCGTGACCGGGCAGAGAGTTCTGTGATAAATAGCTGTTTGGCCTGTGCTGTTGAAGGACTCCTGGATTGACCGGCTCACTGACCAGTTCATTAATGCTCTCGATCGAGGGCCCAGTAGTTAAAGGGACGTGAATGCAGCGCTGTTCCCTCACAGAGCCGCCCTGTGCGCCTCTCATTGGCAGCTTGTGACTGCCATAGCTTTTATACACACATACACATACACTCTGTTGAGCTTTTTCTCTCACACACACCCTATTTTGCACTCTGTCTCACGTACACACACACAAACACACACACACCCAAGTGCATGGTGCGCTGCATAGCTGGGTGAATCTCGCGCATGAATTCAGCCATTGTGTTCCAAGAGAAATATTTTTATCAGAACGCCAAATTGCTATTTATACAACAGGACACAATGGAGGCTCTGCATGGCTGGTTCTGGCCCCAGTATGGAGGTTATTACCGCTGCCTCCAACACCTCTACCGTCCAAAACCAATCACCCACACCTCTCACTGCACCCGCTCTTGACCAATATTAATATGGTGTTACTGATACATGAAAATACAAATAACCGGGAGCCTTGAGCCAACTCACGAAATCGCCAATAATTTCATTATGACGCGATTGTCAGTCAAGTTGGACCGTTTTAAATTCAGAGGACATCTGCGGCTTTAATATGCACAAAAGTAATCACAGGCTGCAGTAACAGTAGCCTTTAGCTTATTTATTTTTGGGGCAGCTGGTGGCCTGGTTGTTAGGGTGTTGCCCCTGCGACCAGAAGGTTGTGGGTTCGAATCCCATGGCTGCTAATGGCACCACTGAGGTACACTGCCCACCGGGAGCTGCATCATTGGCTATTCACTGCTTTACTTGTTGAATGGGTTAAATGCAGAGAAATAATTTCATAATGTGTGCTGCTGTGTTTCACTTTACTTTACATAGTGAGCTTCATGTTATTGTAACAAGAAACGATATGCATGCTGTAAACACTTTCTTAAACTTACAGTAACTTCCAAACACTACCACACCATACAAAGAACATGACTGGCAGTTTCTGAGCTGAAACACAAGCATGTTTAAATTCTCTGGTAGCTTCTCTGCAGGGATACCGCATTGCTTGCCCTGCAGGTTATTTTGGAGGTTCTTTGGTCCTTCAGTATTAAGAGCAAGCTCTCAGTCTCTCAGACAGTGTGTGCTAACACTCACTCGCTTGCCCCAAGGTCAGCCCCCTCCACCATGATACTATCAGAAATCAACTTATCGCACAATTACCAGCCTACTAACCAATAACATTGAGCCTTATTATGAATAGATGGGGTAAAAAATGAGACTAAACAATGTTTACTGAAGACCTCTTAGTTTAGCCGCCCTTTAATGATAAATATAACTGTCAAGCAGAAACAATCGCGAACGATGCAATGTTTGTCAGATCTCAATGATCAAATAATTTAATTATTGTAGTATGGGGGGCGGGCAGCATTATGAGCTCTTTTGTTGGTTTGTTTTTTAGCTCTTATTATTTATGTTTCCATCAGTTCCATCAAACACTGGAAGGTATTTATAGTATCGCAGAATTGCATGGCACACATTAGTTTGCATAATTATATTTTGTAGTGAGATTCACTAGTTCAGTCACTGAAAGTGGTGTCCTCATTTCAATCAAGTTAAGTTTTCCCTCATATGAGAGAAACACAAGGTATTTAATACCTGTTCTTTATAGGTCGACACCAGTAAGTCCTCTGCCAGCTCACATATCGATATCATCGGCCAGCCGATTCATCGATTCAGCTGTACACTGATCATACAGTTGCTGGAGGCGCACAAACTTTCAGAGCGCCATGCAGAAACTGATGCAGTTTTCTCTGGGCCGGGTTGGAAGTCTATAGTCCTCAGTATCAGTTCACGCGCTGCATGAGCCGATGTTTGCATTGTGTCTGACTGAAAGGATTATTGTGGCTTCGAAATCTACATAGTTACAACAGTCAAATGCTGCAAAATGTGCCATGTGACATCACTGATCTGCGGATAGCATTTATGCTCACGGTTTGACCTGGTGGGGGGGGCTGCTGGGACGAGAAGTTGAATACTTCCATACCTTACGCACCACACTTTGGTGAGAAGTAGCTTGCTGTTCTTCTTTAGAGCTCTGTAAAATAATTGGTCAAAAAGCCAATTACGCACCCCTGGCCGGCTCGGGTGCCTCCTAGCTCTCTCTGTGTATGGGAAGACGGTGGAAGAAATGCAATTGGACAAATACAAACGTGTTCTCAGTTCTTTAAATCCCTGGGACTGCTTTCCGTGCCCTTTCGATTTTAAAGGCACAGCCCTTACGCTTTGCTGTAACAAAGTTTCATGCGTCTAAAGTGGCAATTACACGAGAAGGAAAACTTTCCCGACTTTATGTTTGGGAAAAATATATTTTGGACCTTTTCTACTGGTCCATTGGTCAAGAGTGATGAGGTTTGACAATATGCAAACCAGCATATAACAAATAGTATTTAATAATAATGTTAATAATATCAGTGCATTTGTTTGGGTTTTTTGTTGTTTTTTTTAAGGTTTCTGGGTTTCTAGGTGTAGCAAAGTGGAGTTTGATGTTTTTTTTTAAGTGGTTGCTTTTGATGAATGCAACTTGCTCCCTGTTTAATCCTATCCGTAGGAGTTTTATTGTGAATTTTCCTTATAATGGGACAGTTAATGGTGGTGATTGATTTTGCGTGTGTTGACTGAAACCATGGACATCAGAGGATAAACAACAACCAAATCCCTGTGCATGCAAATTAAAGAAAAATACAACAAATGTGGCAGAGGAACAAGGTGGGCTATACTGTCTTTATGTCTCTCACCCTCCCCCTCTCCCTTTCTCTCTCTCTCTGTCTCTCTCTCTCTCTTGGGTTTGATGTGGCTTTGGGAGGAGTTGGAGCAGGGGACAACAGAACTGCTGAGTTATCTCAGCCATGCAGTGCGCTGGTGTGGCTCTGGTGCTGGCACTGGTCTCCTCGGTGTGTGTATGTGCGTGCATGTGTGTGTGTGCGTGCGTGTGTGTGTGTGTGCGTGTGTGTGCGTGTGTGTGTGTGTGGCCGAGCGCTGGGTAATCCTGTGGAAATGAAAGGTGCTGCCGCACACTGGTCTGGAGATTACGGCATCACACTTGTAACAGTGCCAGGACACGGTGCTGGCACACACACACACACACACACACACACAGACACACACTCTCTCCTCTGCACTCTCTTTCTCTCTGTCTCCTTCTGTTGCGTTACAAACAGAGGCGGAGTGGAACTCGTTCTGCGTCAAAGGTGTTTAGGCGTGCGCTTCAGTGGCAAGAAATAAAGCAAATAAGTAAAATCAACCAAAAAATAAACAAATAAGCTTTTCATTGCACTGGGCATTGTGTGAATGAACTGTCATCATTTAAATACAGCCCTGAGGATACTGTGGCATGGTCAGATGGAAATGCATAGAGCTTTATTTAATACCACGAGTGCTTGATTCTAGTACAACAGCCTTCAGCTGCCTAATCTAAAAGTATATACATAAGCATAGTGTAGTATAGTCATGCTTCATATTAATAAAGCCTGTTCTCAACACATATTTGAACTGTAAAGTAAATATGAGGTGATTGATTAATTTAAAAAAAAGATCTTTGACTTCTAATAATTTAAGTGTTTTTTGTACTGTGTCAGTTGTTTCTCCTTGAAGTGATGGGCTTTACTATAGGACTCTGCAGTGGGCTGATAAAACAATTAAGAAAAAAGTGACCAGTAACTAAGCCTTTATGTTGTTTTTGTATAGGCTTGTATCATATCATTACAATCTGAATTTTTGAGAAACAAAATAAGAAGAAATGTGAATAAATGAATTAATTAATTGACAGATTTTTAAAGTCCTGTTTGTTTCTTTTTGGACCACATTCAGGGATTCACATTGATTGACTCCGTTGTGAAAACATCCAGTCGTTTCAGCTCAAAACTCACTTTAGTCTTGTCTTGAAAACATTTTGCCTAACTAAAGCTTGATCAACTCCAATATCTCTTTTAATAGATGCATCTAATAAATGTGCAGGGGTGGTTGCTATAGGCTACCAAGTCACCAGTGATCAACAGCAGAGGCAAAAGTGCTAATATAATCATTATTACATTTGAAAAGCATTTACACGTACATAAACACGAAACAAATATAAAATGACTGAATAACAACTTGCTTGTTTCGAGCCTGCAGGACTCCATTTGTGTGTCAGTTTTAGGTACAGTGTTTTTTTTTTTCTTCCAAGCGTATTTAGCTGCTGAAACAAAATGGATAAGCACTTATAGACAGCATGCTGTGAATTAAATAAGTCGACTAAATGCCAGTCAGTTCCTACAATGTAATCTGTCTGTATTTTCGTGTGCAACAGAAAATGTTGAATATTAAAAGTAAACACAGTAACATAGAATTAAAGTAAACAAAATATAGTCATTTCCAGTATCGATAATAGCATTTCACACACAGCATGACGTGAGAGGAAATGTTAATGTGTCCTGTATGTTTATGTGTGTGTGTATGTATATACAGGGCTGGCTGTGTGAGCTCCTGCGCTGGAAGGAAGACCCGTCCCCAGAGAACCGCACACTCTGGGAGAACCTATCAATGATCCGGCGTTTTCTGAGCCTGTCACAGTCCGAGAGAGATGCCATCTATGAGCAGGAGAGCAACGGAGGCCAACAGCACCATACAGACCGGCCAACACACCTGCTGCATATCCCCTCTGAGCCATTACAGGTCAGCAACACACACACACACACACACACATTAAATGCCCATATGTATGTATATATGTATGTGTGTGTGCGCGCGCGTGTGTGTGTGTGTGTGTGTGTGTGTGTGTGTGTGTGTGTATGTGTAGTTTGTAGTATAATAACAGATCCCACACCAAGTTTTTCCCTAATCTTTAAACAAAACAAAATTTAAAACCGTTTGCTCCTGTAGACTGGTCTTGATTATTTACTGTTGTTTTTCTACAAAGGCAGGAGTCAGGACAGTTCTGAATACAGAACAAAATACAACATACAAAAGCATACATTTATTCACATGTAGATATATGTAGACACATGGATGCTTGGATTCATACATGGGAACTACAGGTAGCGGCATCTCTGCTCTATCACCATCGGACACTTTCTGTAAATGTTCTGAATCCAAATGAGTATGTGATTGTGCTCATTTTGCAATAGCGTAGCATATTCACAAGATAATTTGTGCCAACATCTGTGACAGTGCTGTCTCAGGAATAAAGCCGAGAGCCACACACACACACACTTCTCCTCTTGTTCTGATGTTCAGAACTCATCAGCACTGAAACCTATCAGGTGTTCAGGCCACCTTTGGTCCAAAGGAGTTTCAGTGTGTGTTCAGAGAAGAAAACTGTCAGATTGTCATTTAAAACCGGCTCTTCATACCAGGGAAGACACTTTTATGAGCTGAAAACAGCCAAAGCACATGCTAAAACTTTGGCAAGTATTATATTACTAGTTAATGAGTATTTCAAAGGTGTCCCATTGTATGTACACATATACAGACACACATGCACATAAGAACAAACCAGCTATTCATTTATCTGTTGTCGTGACTCCCGCATCACTGTTTTCTGTTTTTGAGCTGCTCAGTTTTTGAGCTGCTTCAGTGTTTAACGCTTTGTTGCATCCGTCTCCAGTTGACGGATATTAACCTGCAGGACTTTCTGAAACAGTCTCAACTCAATCTCAGCATCTGCGCCAGAGACGCCGAGCTGTCATTAGCGCAGACGTTTGACAGTGTTCATATTTTTAAAGACATCTGCCTGTTTCACATAAATGAAGGCCTAATCAGGAATGTGGAGTAAAAAAATAAATAAATAAATAAATAAGAATCATCCCTCCTCACTTACAGCTGGATCTTTGATCACATATTATTTTGTTTACTCCAAAGCATATGGTCAATCCGAGCAAGTGGTGTGGACTCAAGAAAGATGTTATTTATTCCATTTTGCCCACTTAAGGCGAGGACACTGGCACACAATGGTGTGAGTTTGAAATGAGCAGATGCGAGTCAGATGTCTCGAGCACATGCTGGGTGACAAGAACCTTTCTTAGGCCTCCAATGCTAACAGTGTGCTTTTACACACTGCTCACAGCCACATGGTTTCTTAAGCATTTATGAGACATAACTTGATTTGTACTTCTTTTTTTTTAGTCAAGGACAAGTTGATATTGAGACTGCACTGGTACACGTTTCTAAAACTTTTAATATACGCCAATATATACTCTAATATATGATTATATATACTCTAATATATGATTATATATACTCTAATATATGCTATATGTAAACTTTTATTATATGCAGTGGTCCTTAAACTTAATAGTGTCTTTACAGGTTGTTTGTAACTACATTTTTATTATATTTTGTTGATCAGCCAGCTCACAACACTGTGTGTGGAAGTATGTAGAGTCAAGCATTAAAGGGCCCAAATAATGGAAAAAACCAAATTTTTGACAGTATAAAACAGTATGTTAAAATTTTAAGATGCATCTTGCAGTCCAACAAGATATCAGTAACAGTTCTATTCTATGGTTACTGTGATATATCCCACCTTTAGTCATCAGTGTCTCAGAAGTTCAGTTGTGATACTGTATGTTTTATCCCAGTTATGAATAGTGAATAATGAATTTTAGCTCTGTTGATTGAGGCAGTACATAGTTTAAAATGTGCAGTGTCAGTGAATTAGGATAATTACAGATGGATTGGAAGGACACACCTAAAGCAAATTAGGTTTTTATTGCTGCGAGTACGCTGTCAGTAAATAAAGGTGCTAAAAGTATTTGTTGGAGCAGTAGTAGAACCATTTTCTGTTCCAAATAGATGGTTCTTGTGTGAATAACCATTTTAAAGTTTGAAGAAACTATACGTAATTGATTGGTTGGTAATTAATTGTTTCTACAACAGTATGTCCAAAAGCCAATTAGGAATTTTTAAAGACTGTAAAAAGGAGACTGTTCTTGTGGGTCAGTGGAAATGCAGTTGTATAAAACGTGAATAAGTTATGGTTAGGCCGTTTTAGCTGAAACAGAAAGGTTTCAGGGTAATCTTTACTGTACTTTTTAGTGGTAAACTAGTGATGCATTTTGGGCCTCTGAACTACACTCTTTATCTACGAATGTCACCATGGGTTTCCAGTTCTCTGGGGAATGTCCCAGGAAAAAACAGTTTATTATGGTCAATAGTGAGCGACAGCTGCCTGCTCAATAGCCTCAAACAGTGAAACAATGCCATGTTTCAGAGCCACTGTGTTATGCCTTTGCCTCAATGTGAGACTGACCTAAACACACACACAAACACACTATATCAACCCCTCGCAGTCGCCTGGACTGTTTTTCCCCCTTGTTGTGCGAAGGCCTAGCTTTTGAATAGTGCTTGATAAGCAATCAACAGGCGCATAGTTTCTATGTGAGCATTTCTGATGGAAAAAAAAGGTTTCAGAAAATGCTCATACATGGAAAGATAAAGGTAAAAAAAATTCCCACAGATTACATTCAGTGAAGGTTTCTATTCCCGATCTATTCCTTCAATCTGTTTCCATACATTTTGTTTATTGTTCCAATGGCAAACTGAATTCTGATGTCACCGTTTGAACATTGTTGGCTGTTTTGATGTATTAGATGTAAGTAAATGACCTCAAAACAGGATGATTCAGTGCCTCACAAATTTAACTTTAATTTGGTAAATCTGATACGTGTTGTTTACACAATAGTGGAATATAGACGATAAAAACAAAATACTCCGCTGCTCATTCAAAACAAAGTTATAGGCTCATTTAGCCAGATTCTTATTCTCTCCTCTGCTGATTCACTTTTTTTGTATTTTTACATTGAAAAATAGTTTTTGCAATGTGTAGTTGTACAGATTTTGCTTTGAAAGTTGATCATGCTGCTGATGTTGTGTATATATCTCTACACTTATTCAGTCTCAGGTCCACCAGCCACCCACGGCCCAGCACCAGCCCCCCATGACTCTGCAGCACCCGTCGCAGCCTTTGCTGCCCCAGCAGGTTCCTCAGCAGCAGCAGCAGCAACAGACCGGCCCCCGCCTGCCCCCGCGCCAGCCCTCCACAGCCTCTCCGGCCGAAGCCGAGGATGAGGGCCGAGCTAAAAGCCGCCAGCAGGGCAGCCGGATCTCGCTGGAGGCCCTGGGCATCCTCCAGAGCTTCATCCAAGACGTGGGCCTTTACCCGGACGAAGAGGCCATCCACACACTGTCGGCGCAGCTGGACCTGCCCAAGCACACCATCATCAAGTTTTTTCAGAACCAGCGCTTCTACGTCAGCCACGGCACCAAGCCCAAAGACCCCGAGGAGGACGAGGGCCTGACGGACTTCAAGGAGGGCGAGCTGCTGAAGGAGCTGGACGAGAGCACGCAGACCAACAACACCATCTTCTCCATCAAGATGGAGGAGCACCTGGCCAACGAGGTGCAGACCCAGGCCGAGCAAGAAGTGAAAGAATAAAATATCTCATGCTCTTTTGTCTTTTTGTCTCTTTTGTCTCCTGGTCTCCCTCTCTTTCTTTCTCTTTCTCTCTCTCTCTCTTAATCTGCCTTACAGCAGTAGAACTGTAAGACTCTTGACCCAGGACTGAGTAATACGAAACATTTTGTAAAGCCCTGTATTATTATCACTGTAAAGAAGAAATTGCGCATCATTTAAATAACACGAACGAAAAAAAACTCGACTTTAAAAAAGAAAAAAAAATCTTGAATATGTTGCCGTGGATATTTGCTGACTGCACTTGATGTCTGTCGTTTTTACACTGAACTTCTGAACTTGAGCTACTGATTTTAAAAGAGGAAAAAAAGTCAGTCAAGTTTGATAGACTTTGATAGATGTTTACGTATGTGGTGTTAACTGGATTTTTTTTTTAT
The DNA here is from genome assembly GCA_037974405.1 of Brachyalestes nurse. Classification (NCBI taxonomy): domain Eukaryota; kingdom Metazoa; phylum Chordata; class Actinopteri; order Characiformes; family Alestidae; genus Brachyalestes; species Brachyalestes nurse. Next base: position 1,861,770 of record JBBPCY010000001.1, read on the forward strand.
TTTAACGCAACTGAAACCTGGGGTGGAAAACAGGAAAAGGCCTTAACAGTGAGGTACTGAGTCTAGCACTGCTGGCTAATGAGGCGTTTTCTCTTTAATCGAAAAGAAGGAACAGTCAAACTCTGGAACCCCCTGTGACTTTGCAGGTAGAGTGGTGGAGAATAGCTCAATCTTTACTTATTATTTGTTTGGAAGAAATATAAATATATATATAGACATATATTAATTGTAAAAAAAATATACAGTCTTAAAGAAACTATGCCAACAAATGCCTTGTACTATATGGCACTGCCGATGTTAGATTATTTTGCAAACCTTTGTCACTGTAATTTTCAGGAGTTTCACACAGTTCGAAATGTGAATCACAAAGCCTCCTTTTTTTCTCCCGACCCCTCCCCAAAACACACCCACACACGCACACACACACACACGCATCATCCTACATTATTTATTTGCAGTTCATGCCGCGTTCCGATGTAATTATGTTTTTTGGACACTTTCTGTTCCATAGCGCTTTTTATTTTACTGATCTTTTTCTATTTATAAATGTAATTTTGATGGGCAGTAAAATCAAAAGTGTCTTAACGTTTTAAATGGAAAAATGTGCTTTAACAGTTGCCTAAAAAGTGCTGTACGTCGAGCAACTCATGCTACAAGCTTCACGATTAAATGTTGTATGCAATTTTTACTCTCATGCAAATAAGCTTAGGAAAAACGACTAACCCTATAGACCACCTTAGAGAGAAAAACATATGCAATTTGTGTGGAAAAATCGATGTTTGCAATGTGTCTTCCTTTGGTTAACAAATCCAACTCAAAGCTATTCCTGTATAAAATCTTCTGTACAAAAAAAAAACAAAAGTGTTTCTTTTTTATGAGTTTATTGCAATGAGAACACCAGTTATTTTGTTACGACTGACTGTTTTATAAGTGTTTCTCGGTTTCTTTGAGCAAAACTGTTCTAACTAGGAGTGGTTCTTGATTGTTAATGACACAATTAAACTGTTTGTATTGTACCCCAGAATCTTTGCGTTCATGTCACCCTACACATAAACCCCAGTTAGGCAGGTTTACTCTCGTTTTTTGGCTCCTGTTGTCTAATAACCTCCAGTCCTTTGGCAGGACGTGTTAATAATCATAATCCAATGTATTTTCAACACTTTCTTGTTACACGTAATGCAATGACCCGCCCCCTCTCAGAGCAGCTTTCTCTCCAGCTCCCCCCCCGCTCCCCCGTTTGTTTCTTATTGCGAGCACGTTTCGGGTAAATAAACGGCTGGTGTTAATGCCTCGTTAATGAGCCCATCTTCGGGGAGAGGAGGTGTAAAGAGATGCAGGTGCTGTGACCTCTCACTGAACCCGCAGCCTCACCTGTTCGCACCTGTGCTGAGGTGTCATCCGGGCTGGGCCCCGAGCCACCAGAGGCCTGCTCTCTTGCTTTGCGACGTAAAGAAAAGGGCTGGGAAACGTCCGAAGGGCCCTATTTTAGACAAGTCTGGTGGACTATAGCTCTAAAAAGGGGTAAGTTTTACACATACTACGATGAACATACTCTTTTTACAGCTGTCATATTATTAATCTGCAACTTTATACACAACCATCCTTGCTCTTGTCTTCTTGGCTTGACGGACACACTTTTAAAGTGGTGGTTCCATACGTTTGGATGAAGATACTCCTCAAGAGCCAACACTCAATTCATGTCTGGAGATATTTGTGTACAAGCCCTGCATGTGGATGTGCTTTGCTTTGTGCTATTTTCAAAGAATGGCAATGTTAACATGTTGATACAGCGTCCCGCTTGGCTAGATGGCCCGTCTGTATATATTAAACCAACATAATAGCCGGTATAGATCCCGTCCACAGCAGATCCTGAAGTGCAGATTGAACTGGATTCCTCTGGCTTGCCAAACCCTCACAGGCTCTTTAAACTGTACTGTAAATTTAGCATCTTACTGTGTACAGGTGTGTATTATGTGAAATGTATGAAGTGTACAGTATGAATAAGGCACATTTCAATGATTTCAAATGTCAAATAAACTTCCTTAAAGTCTCTCACTCTAATGCTCTCAGCGTTCCTCCTCCAGCTGAAGCAGCACTACTCTTAGGAAATGCACTTTTCTCTTAATTGTCTTTAAAATAAAGGACCCCATCATCTCATTCTGTTTTCCGCTGTGACTAAGATGCCACCTGAAAAGCCTGATTGATTTGGTGATCAGCTACATGGATAAGGGAGAGGTCAGTGCAGGTAATAAAATGGCATTGGTATATATTACACATATATAATGCATATTTAATACATACACGCACACAAAGATCCAGACTTTCTTGTATTTTTAATGTAGTCTTGAACAGTTCTCCAGGCTTCCTGAAGGACTTCAAAGATACTCATTTCCAGTCCAGTCCCTGAACCTGACCAGTTTCAGAGGAATGTTTTTTGTATGTTAAGCCACACAGTGACCTACGTATGAATCATTCAAGCAGAACAAAGAGCATCTAACTGAAGTCCTGAATCAGTGAAGAAACAGGAGCAGATAACCAGGTGGTGATCAGTATACTGGTGACATCCAATGGGCCCCATATCAGTACCACCACTGCCTATTGGAGGTCACAGCCCAAGGTTTGAACAAGACCATTACCATTAGATGTTTTTTTTATATATTGCAGTTGGCTAAAAGACTATTGTAATACATTTTTTCATGATTATAAAAGCTTATTATCCAATGGTCCCCACAGCCCACTAGGTGGCCACGGGCCTGAGGTTGAAAATCACAGTGCCAGGGAGCCACTGCATGCTCGTTTTTGGGTTAATTTTTTATTATATTTGGTTAAATGATTGTTGTTACCCCATTTTATCGTTAAAAAACAAAACAAAACAAACTAAATAAAACACTAGCATTGAATGTTCCCTTAGCAGTACCACCACAGCCCACTGGGCGGCTACAGCCCTTTGGTTGAAAAATATCACACTAGTGGGCCACGCAAGTGTAGTTTTTGGGGTTTTTTATGGTTATTGTTATGGTTATAAAATCGAAAAACAAAGTGAAACCAAAAACACCCCTTTGGTTGAAAAACACTGTTCCAGTGAGCCTTTGGATGCTAGTTCTTTAAAATGATATTTGGTTAAATGACTGTTGTTCAACATTTTTTATAGTTATATATGTATAAAATGGGTTCCTAGCAGTACTACCACTACCTAGTAGAGGGAGCACCGCCTGTAGGTTGAAAATCACTGCACTAGGGAGTCAGCTTTGGGTTTTTAGTACTGCCCCACAGCAGTACTACCATTCCCCATTCGGGGACCACAAGTCACGACAATTTCAGCTTTCTTTCTTCGGCTAGCTCATACACCAACAAGATAACAAAGCGGTCCGGACAGCCTTCTTCATGCAGTTAATGAGTTTTTTAAAAGTATTATGAACACAACTTTCGTGCTTTATAATCTTTCATTCAGAAACGACAATCATCTAATTAAAATTTGTGCAACAGTCAGTGCTCGCTTTATTCGGGCGAGTGAACGTCCAGTAATTAAGGACTATTGTTCTGGAGTGAAGGACAAAGACGACTGTGTAGTTTAGAGATTAAGAACATCTTCGCTGCTCCTCTGCTGCCTTTGAACATCAGGAACAAACGAGTGCTGAGCTTGAACTGAATTTGCTATGTGTCCGAAAGTTTGTGGACACCTCCATGTCTAGCCTTTCCTCTGGGTACAACGGAACATTGATGTGAGGATTTGATGCCATGGTTTATGGTTTAAATGGTTTAAAGCCATGAGAGCATTAGTGAGGTCAGGAACTGATGTTGGAACATTGCTGTGAGGATTTGATTGTATGAGAGCATTTGTGAGATCTGGTACTGATGTTGGAACATTGCTGTGGGGATTTGATTGTATGACAGCATTAGTGTGGTCAGGTACTGATGTTAGAACGTTGCCGTGAGATTTGATTGCAACCATGAGAGCGTTAATGAGGTCAGGTACTGATGTTGAAACATTGCTGTGAGGATTTGATTGCAGTCGTGAAATAATGAACGATGTCAAAAATAATTTTTTCTAGCTCATATATTCTCTCCTATATTTTACTGGGACTCAGTTTTACATTAAGACCTGCTTCTACAGGGTCAGACTGAAGGATTACAGTAAGTCAAGGCCTCCATATTAGATCTGTGACTTTGGGTGAAGATACACGGATAACAGGTACTAAGCTGCTCCACAGTAATATACGGTTTGAGCCCCTCAGATTTAAAGTTAGCTTCTCTTAGTGTTGCCTACATATGAAGGACTTTGTCCCTTTTACATAACTCTTCATTCGTGATTTGCACTGGTGGTGGCCTGGTGGTTAAGGAGTTGCACTGCAAAAAATTGGCCTTCAAAAATATGCCAATTGGTCAATTCAAGACTTATTTGCTTGTAATTAGTGAAAATATCTGCCAATGAGACTAGTGAAAATTGACTTGTTAAGATTTCTTAAAATAAGACATTATATATAAGCTTTTGGAAGATAAGCTTGTCTCTAGTTCAGGAAAACATATTTTGATTTTTTTTCTCGCCCATAACTGGAATTCTTTCATTGCTTTAAGAAAATATTGCTTATAACAAGCTGGGAAAACTTATATTAAGGAAACTTTCATGACTTTCTGAGCATTCAATTCTTAAATTAAGCATTTTTAATCTGATTAAATTTAAGAGAACTGGACTCACTTGAAGATCTCTAATTACAAAACTATTCTAGATACAAGATAAGAAATCTACTCGAATTAAGATAAAAAGAACAGACAACTTTGTTCTGCAAAAAAACTTTATTGCAGGTTTTCTTTTTTTGATTGCCTGACAAGTCTGTTGAGAACATTGGGCAGCTGCATGTAAATTGTATACTTGAATTAATTTTAAGCATACTTATGTACTTCCACTGGCACAATATTAGTGGATAAGTAGGTATAAGACATCACCAAATTCAAATATTGTATTACCCAAATTGCCAGGCTAACCATTTTCAGAAAGAAATATGAGAACAAACCAGAAGGTCAACTACACAAAGGAGGTATAACTAAATTATACAGCACTTATACAATTGTACTATGTTAATACATAGCTTCATTTTTATTCAATATGTATTGTGTGACCCTTCACAGCTCTAGCTCACTATGGTAGACACTGGATGATACAGGAGCTTTTCTATGTCTGTTGAGTTAAATTATCAAAGGGACCAGCTCATCAGTTCTAGGCAGTGTGCAAACTACACTGCGGTCTCCAGGGGAGCCGACGGGGTGGTGGTTTAATGACTCAAATAACAACACTTTTTAAAAATTTTAAACAAAAGAAATAAGAACACAATATATATGTGTACCCCTGAAAGAATGTTCCAAATCACTACTTAAATGAAGATAATTCAAAACAAACACTGAACCATCGAATCAAGAACAAATCCCAAACATAAACCATATACTGCTCCGTGTTTTGTCTTCGTATTTGTGTTTTAAACATTTGTTCCCCATTTTCTACAGTTATCTCAGTTTATTTAGTATTAGTAAGTTGTGCCATGTCTAAACATGTGGGTAGAGAGAATTATTTCAACATTTTTTTTTTGGCTCTTTGTTTTGGCTCGCCGCACGCTGCTAATGCTAACAGTTTTAAGCATTTTTCTTCGGGTTCAATAGTTTTCTTATTCTGATTATTTATTTTTCCTTGCTGCTGCCTTTTGAAGTGTCTGTGGCGCTCCAGACCAGAAACTCCCCTGTGGATCTTCTCAGTGTTTCTCTTGTTTAAAGCCTTGCATTTTTATTACTGTAAATTAAATTAAATGAGGCAAATATGGGTTTACCTTTACATTTTCTTTAAGGGTAATGCATCAGTCTCTCCTTCAATGTCCTTTGTTAGTGCAGAAAAGTGCAAAAAAGAAAAAAAAATTCTTTGGTATGCTGGCCAAAGACTGCCCTACCAGGATGATGGAACAACAATTCGGAGTCTCCGGGACCAGGACCAGTTCTAGTCTAGCCTGGCTCGCCACCACTGCTGAACTCCACCACCACCACCACCATCGCAGTGCAGAGAAGCAGCAGAGGAACAGGAGAAGAAAAACAGACCCCCCAAAAAACCCGGCCTACATAAGCCAATAGAAAAGAAGAAAACACCTCTAAGTATTAACATATACAGGACTTAAATTCTAAAATTAAAACATTCACAGAATATCATTTCTTAACTCAACTTTATACATGGCTGTCACAAAACATGTTAATATCTGTCTCTACACCTCTGTGTAAAACACACACTGGGTGGGAGGGGCATTAGGGCATGTCTAACTCATGGTACGAATAAAACTACATAAAAACTGACTCGAGCAGAGCAGGAAAATTCACTCACCAGAACAGTTTCAGTCAATAGCACACTCTCAATACTCATCAGGAATCACAGCTCACAACTTCAGCTCTTCCTTGAAGTTGCAGAAATGGATGACATATAGAGAGAGCAGATAGCACTGTAAAACCTAAATCTTGTGAACTAGAAATCCCTGCACAAACTATATTGCTACTTTTATACCACTATCAACTTAGCGGCTAACACCAGGAAGCAACTCACGGTTTTCTTCAGCTCACTGAAGCATATATCGATGTTTGGCAGTGAAACAAAAAATTCACTTTTCCGGTTTTACTTTATAAAGCACTGAAAGTGGTTCGGTAAAACTCCTCGTGTGCATCAATAAATAATTTTTTCCTTTTAAAAATGGCATCTCTCTAACACACCCACACGAAAACCCCCGGAGTGAAAAAGAAAAACCAGCTGGGCTCTCATTGGCTGACACCCAGCATGTGAATCTGCTCTACCATGCTCACTCTCATGTCACCCTCATCTTTACAGTTTTTCAACACATTAAGTACATTTCACTTCACTTGAAATAAACAGAATTGTTTCGTTTACTTTTTTTTTAATAAAAATGAAATGAAGTAAAGGACAGCCCTTTTTTAAGTACATATATTTAAACCTCTATGTTCTAGTCTGTTTCATTAATGCATTTTTCCTCATTATGGAAAATATGATACCATATTTTTTGCCAAGATATTTTCTTATTTATTTATTTTTCCAAATGTCTAATATTTATAGTGCCATGGGTTACAATTGGTTTGTATATAGCAATAAAGTTCATTTCTCCCCAAAGCAAGCAAATATTTCTTCATTTCCTGAAACAAGATAAATGTTTTTTGGGTTTTTTTTTTACCAATATGGCATGTTCTTAAAACAAGATAAATTGTCTTTTGCCCGGATATAAAACATCTTGGCTTGTCAAAACAATTTCAAATTCCACTAAGATTTTTTAAACACAACCTCACTATTCAAGAAATCCAAGGCATGTTATCTAAAAACTAGTCTTTTTAGCTCAAGGAAGTTTTGCTTCTTGGGTGACTTTGTCTTGAATTAAGATGTTTTCACATGAAAAACATGAAAAACGAGCTTTGTGAGATTTTGATTTTTTGCAGTGTGCCCCTGTGATCAGAAGGTCGTGGGTTTGAATCCCACAATTGCCAGTGGCAACTTTGAGGTACCTTTGAGTAAGGGACCATCCCCATACACTGCTTCCCGGGAGTTGTGTTCCTGGCTGCCCAATGCTTCACTTGGTGAATGGGTTAAATTAGTTAAACGGTTTAAATGGGTTCTACTGTCCTGTACACACACACACACACACACATACATCAGCTCAAAGGGAGAAAGGTCTGGAGACTGGGGAGGACAAGACATCATTCACTACACTTTCTGCTTTTCTTCTGACTAATTTTAAAGAACGCTTAGTCCCGTTGAATTTTGAACCAGACAGAATTGTGTTGTTAAACAACTTAGTGATACGTTTAAAACTTCCAGGCAGTAGAATATATATATATATATATATATATGTGTGTGTGTGTAAAGATATATATATAGCACTGTGTGTCTTTACATCTCTATAGATGTAAAGATACACAGTGTTATTTTTGGTTGACAACTCCCTCCTGGTTAACTTTCTTTTCAATTTCCATGCAAGACAAAAACAAGGGCTTGTGTCACCTTGTGGCCTTCAGAGACAATATTATCTAAGCAGTCATATGTACCAACAAATATAAATCAATATTTCACAACAGTGTAGTTATAAAATATTGTGACAAAAAACATTGTAATATTACTCTATATCTATTCCTTCTCCCATCTATAAGTGTGTGTGTGGGCGCACGCCCGTGCGCGCGTGTGTGTAAAATAAACATTCTTGAAAGATGCACTTCTTTAAAGGTTCTCTGTGGAACCAGAAGTTCCGTGGTGTCTCTGCACAGCTTTAATTTAAAGTGTGTGCCCTCGTTCTCTGGAACAGAAAGGGACAGCGATCCCAAGCCTTCACACAAATAGCAGAAGTCTCTCATAATGAGTGCTTTGCCTCGTTCCCAGTATACACACAAGCCGGACACACTCAGCATACCAAAGAAGTGCCCCTCGCTCTCTCTATACGCCGCTCGACCGCTGCCAGGGAAGTATGCCGGCGGGCGGCACAATGGCCATCCTTGTGTGCGAAAGGGAGATCATTGCTAATTTGTGCTGTACTCCTGTACGGGGCGAGGAGCTGAACATGGCGATGGGAATATGACACAGTGAGGGGAGAAGAGAGCAGAGCAAAATCGTCCCTTTCTTCCTTTCAGTTGGAGGAAACAAGGCCTGCGATGTCACATCCATTTATGTGTGACACTCCAGGCCCCAGAATGCAGCCGCTCTTCGTTGGTAGGGCGGTCAGGTAGGCCGCATCAAGCCCCTCCAGAAGAGGCTCAGCGCTGGGCTTCCGTTTTCGCTGAAAGGCTAACGACGGGCCCTGCGTGTCTGTTGCCGGGTGATCAACAAAGGTACTCACAGGCCACTTGAACGGAGAAGAGGGGGTAGGGGTGTTGGGGGGTTGGGGAGTGGGAGACTCAAAAACTTGAGAGCAAAAGCAAAACAAGCAGGTGTCTCCACTCACCAGAGGACACCACAGCGGCCAGAGAACATCATGAACACGTTTCACGTTCCTAACACTTTCACTCAGAGTGTATCAGTAAACTCTGATTTCAGTAAATATAAACAGTGTAAAACCGTCTAGAACCGATGTTTACCCTCAGAACTCAGAGTGTATCAGTAAACTCTGATGTCAGTAAATATAAACGGTGTAAAACAGTCTAGAAACGGTGTTTACCCTCAGAACTCAGAGTGTATCAGTAAACTCTGATTTCAGTAAATATAA
>JBBPCY010000001.1:1881431-1893016 GCA_037974405.1 Brachyalestes nurse
CTTAATGTGTTTGGGATCATCAGTTGTGATGGTGGGGTTGGTACACAGTTAGTGATCCTATTCCACTACGGTTCTACCACATTATGGCAAGAACCACTTAACTAAGTAAAAAAACAACAGTCCATCATTACCTCATTACATAACTCTTTTTTGTTTACTGCAAAATTCCATTTGTTCCTTCAAACATTGAATGAGAGGGTATGTCCAAATCTTTGACAGGTAATACACACACACACACACACACACACACACACACACATATATAAATAATAACACAAAATAAAGTGTTACATTTTATGGCAAAGACTAAAATATGTTATAATTTTTGTTCACCAAAATATTCACCATTTTTAGACACTGTTTGGTAAGCATTCTTCAGCACTATCAATTACAAAATAAACAAATATGTGTGGATATGGTGCATTTTAGAAATAAAAATCTTAAAAGAATTTTTTATATATATTTTCTACATTTGTAATTAAATCAAATTCTGATTTGATTATATGTGATTATAGTTTGTTGTTTAATGATCATTGGAATGATCATTAAAACAAATGAAATGATTGCTTGTCTATTAGTGTGCCTGGAAACACACTGTGATGCTGATTAGTGTGTATCGTCCCTGTTAAGGAAACAAACCCGGTGACAGCAGGAGAACAGGAGAAACTGGTAATACTGCCTGTAGGTAGATATGGTCAGAGGTGAGCTCACCATGAAGCAGCAAAGTTCAGATTAAGAGAGGAACGTGTCAGATGGCCACAGTTCCACTATCTGAAATCACAACAATGAGCAGGATGAGTCTGCATACAGACAGAGTGTGGCTTGTGAGGGATCATATAATTTAGGACCTGATCGCCCTTTTCTTTGTGCTCCTGCTTGGAGATGGTTACTTTAAGAGACGTATCCCCCTCCAAAGTGAGTTTTAAACCTAAATTAAATGTAAAATGAATGGCAACACTAACACCAAATACCAAATCATGGAAACTTTTTTGTCCAAATACGATTATTTTAACCCTCTACATACTCCTTTATCACCTTAATGTCAACTTAGAATTAAAACTGACCTTTATTCCTTGTTAGATGTATTTAAACAGTAGTGACTAAAAGGGGGTAAAATAGTGTCTGTATGTTTAAAACATCAGTATTCAGACCAAAAGGTTCCCAGGTTTCGTACAGTTTTGGAATTGTGGTTCATTGTGTATCCAGTGGAAACAGTTTGAAGTTTATCCCCTTAAAGACAACTTCAAATCAAACCTGACTTTTATTTCTTGTCAGACTCATTTAGATAGTAGTGACTTCTACCCTGCCTCTGAAACATCTTCTGATTTTTTGGTGATATCATCATGCACCAGTGGGCAGGGAAAAATAACAATTGAATGATTTTATTATTATTTATGATTGAACTTGTCCTTCCCCAACCTATCCTCACCCTCTCAGAGACCCTCCCATTACCACACTTCACTCGGAAATACATACGGAAAGAAAACATGATTTTGCTGTTCTGATTAGCATGTTAGGCATGTCCAGAGTCCGGCCTGCGGACAGATTTTCATTGGTCCACAGCTTAGTTCTTAAAATGCACCATATGTGGCCTACAGTATGCTGCAGTTTTTTAGAGATGATTTTTCAAACTGAGTTGATGACATTCGCTATATGTGCATGAATACTGGAGTTTTGGGCCAATGCTAGTATTCAGTATTTGTCCGTATCTGATGTCGATACATAAACATTTATGTAGGAACTGGGGCTACATCTATCTGGATTTGCATTACAGAACAATGTAATATTTAACAAATGCTGTAAAACGAACAACAGCCCATACTACTGAAGTTGGCTTAAGTCCGTTCACAACCTGGTCTATGTACACTACACTATTTGCTTCAGAGAACGCAATTTAAACCCTCTGTGTACTTGTCTATGTGGCTGGGCTGACAATAAACTCTCTTGAATTAATCTTAAAGTATACTGCCCCCCATCATTAAAATTTCTCTCTTTGAAGAAAACCAAAGCGTGCTGTAATTTTACGTATGTATAGTTTGTAACTTTTTTTTTTTGAACTCATTTTTTATTGCAGTTTTAACAGGTTATACAAATTCTTCACCATTTTCAATTCAAGAGTGTGGTCTGAATAGTTTATGTATACATACAGGGAGTAATAATAACAATGGTAAACAGACATACATGTTAGAAAATGAAACGGAAAGAAAAAAATATATATTAAAATAAAAAAAAATAAGTAAATAAAGTAAATAAATAAATATAAAATACCATAAAATAAAACAAATAATTTAATTAAATAATTGTTTTAGTACGGCAGTAGCAGGACTCCACCGTTTAATAAAAATATCCTTTTGGAGTCTCAGGGAGTATGTTATTAGTTCCATCTGATAGATTTCCCTTACCTTCTGAAATGATTTAATGCATCCATCCTTATGGAGATGATATAAATTAGTAAGTCCACTGGCTGACCATTTTCTAAATGCCTTTCAGATATCCTATGTTGCTTAGTGCAGACCAAATCATGATTTTACTTTCCGCCACACTTTTAGCGTAACACGAGTCCATTCGCTCATTGGAGTTTTTTGAAGGGGAATTTCTAGAAAGGGTATGGCCTGTAGAGGAGTTGCAGATAAGCTTTTTTCAATATTTAGCCAACGTGTGTCTGTGAGATCCTGTATCCATATTGTCAAAGGTTTTATCTGTGCAGCCCAAAAGTAGTAATTTAAATTTGGATGTTTGAGCCCACCATTTAATTTAGATAGTTTAATTTAGACTCTTTTGTTCGCAACTTTGTATTAATAGTTTGTTAAAATTGAGGCTAATTTTAAAAATCTGAGGCATATTTAATGTACCATTTTAGTACCTTTCCAGATGGTAATAATGGATGTTGGGCCGCATGGCAGCCCTTGCAACAGGACTGTGGGAACCGAGAAGAAAATATTTTCCTGAATATCAACAAATCCTTGAAGCTGATGTCCCACAATCAGTGAAGATACTGGAGAAGAAAATCAACCAGAAACTACTATATGCTTGTGAAATAGCTGCCTTGCATTACGTAATATTTCAGCACTGCATAGTGTGATGGGTATTCTGACATGAGTACTCCCATTTCATGCTTTTGAAAGCACTGCTTAATGATGAAATTAAATAGAGATAATTTTCTGATACATTTATTATGATGTATATATATATATATATATTATATATTTATATATTTTTTTCTCGCAATAAAGCATTAGAAATAATTAAAACAAATGTAACCAACTGGTTTTGAAGTGTAATGTAATTGAAACTGAACAAGTTTAATCAAAATAAACTTGCCTTTATCACAGTAGCACAGATTTTCCGCATCCTTTCCAGCCATTTTTGGAAATAACTTGTGTCCAAACCCTCCCAGCACCTTTTGAAGCAGCAAACAGTTCTGTCTCATTGGCTGCATGCTCTTTTGGAGCATCTGCTTCCCATTCATTCAGTGCAGCTCAGTGGGAGAAAGATCTGAAGGGTGGGGAGGCCAAGACATCATTCTCAAAACTTTTTGCTTTTCTTAGGACTAATTTCAGCACAATTTTGAAGAATGCTTGGCATTTAGCAGACCCTATTATCCAGAGCAACATACATCAGTAACTCTCTCTCTCTCTCTCTCAGGCAAAAATTCACAGCATTATCCTGTTAAAGAATGAACATTTGTTCAATAATACGTAAACCAGTCCTGGGTTTCATGATCCAACATAAAGTGAACTGGACATAGACTTGACATGTCTCTGCAGCTAAATAATGTGTTACTATGAAATGTTCAAAAGCAGTCTACATTTTCTTGTGATAAAATTTAGAAAATTCAGCACATCGCTTTTTTGAATGAAAATCGAAGACTGGGCCAAAACGTCCAGGACTGAGCTCAAAGCTTTTTCCTATGGGTCGGTCTCATGCCCTCGGTCTGTGTGTTCAGGTCCAGGGTACAATTTTCGCGCTCGATTAAAGGCCAAGTGAAGACACAAAACGCGGAGACTTGTTAAATGTCACCAACTCACTCATCAGTCTCCTGTCCTGCCGCACTGCTAAATGACTCAGCGCAACATCTCATTTCCTTACACAGACAGATCCACAATTCAGGCCTTTCCCCTCTGATCGGGAGCGCCGCTTTCAGCCTGCGTCACCTCCTCACTTCCCTGCAATTCACACGTTCGCTGGAACCCAAATACACACAAAACATAGAAATAACATCAGCATCATCTCTCTCTCTCTCTCTCTCTCTCTCAGGCAAAAATTCACAGCATTGAGGCCCTTACCAGTTCAGGCTCATAAAAATGCCTTTTGTGCCCCACTGTTTCCTACCATTGTACCCGGGTTAAATGATCATTCTCTAACGTCCCACACTTTCGGTCACCTTGTGCGAAAAGTGCATGCACTTCCAAAAATAACCGCATTTCTACAAGGGCATTTCAGCGTCTTTTCACTGCCTCACAATGCCACCGCTTCCACAACTTCAGTGTGTGTGATAACGAACAAGTCTGTGGGTTGGAAGGGGGAGGGGGAGGCGGAGGGGGTGGGTGGCGCTGTCCCATTCAGTCAAGCGCGTCACTTCAATCGTACTAGATAGTAAAAAGCTATATGTGTTTAATTCATAGTCTCTGGGCTTCTTTAATTGTGTTTCAGAGAGCCTTGCTGTTGGACAGGCCTTGCTGCACATAATCAGAAGAACGTACGGCCCTCGCCGTCTCGTCTACGAGGAGCCGCATAGAATGGGGGGGGGTGAATTTTAATTGCAGCCACATTTTGTGACACACACACACACACATACACATAAACACACACACACACACACACACACACGCTGGCATTCCCCGAGGTATAAAAATTTTAAAAACCAACTAAGTAAAAAGGAAAGTTCTCGCAAATGGTGTCAGTGTTGTTGGTGGTGGGGGGAGGACATGGAAGTGGCATAGCTGAAGTTGTTGAGGGGGTGTGGAGTGGTGGGGGGCCCAATTCCCCAAAGATGGTTTATTATTCCATGCTAAAACCAAGTGAGGAGCAAGGAGTGGTACAGTCAGCGAAGCGTCAGAGTTGCTCTTTGAAGACATTAAAAAGCTGAACGCACAACAAAGACCAGATGTTCTGCCATGCTTTATTTATGCTCCCATCAGCCATATTCCGATGTCCACGAAAACACAAGCATATTTTACACTTTTTTTCATCTGTCGTTCTCTCTCTCTCTTTCTCTTTCTCTCTCTCTCTCCTGCATGCTCTCTCATCATCTCCAGGCCCTCTTTAACCCCCCAACATAACAGGCCTAAAGACTTTCCAGTCATTGTCTGGTGTTGAAATATGCACATTACTGGTAAAGAAAGTAAGGCTTTCATAATTTATAGCTTAAACAATATTCCAAATATCTGCATTTACAGTTTAACCTACTGATTGATCAGAGTTGACAGTGGTGCCATCAAACCTGACCCACTGAAAATTTGCTGCTTCAAGACCTCAGAATGGCAAGAACAAAGAAGTCCTCAGCAGGTCCTTTAAGTGGATCGGGTTCATTGGGTCCCTGCCACTGGGGAACAGTCCACATGAACAAAGGACCCAAGGTTTCCCAGCAGAGCATTGCCCAAAGCATCACACTGCCTCACCTTCTTCACACTGTGCATCCTGGCATCACCTCTTCCCTAGTTAGGGAGCACCTGGCCATCCACATCATGTCTGGGGACAAAGAGTACAAAGTGTTAACTTGGCCTCCAAATTCCCCAGATTACAATTTAAACACGCATCTGTGGGATGTGCTGGAACAATGAATCAGATCCACTTGAACGACCTGCTAATAACTTCTTTGTTCTTCCTCGTCAGAGGTCTTAAAGGGGCCAAGGCTCTGTGGCATGGGTTTGGTGGCACAAGAAAAGAAATAAAAAGTGATCAGAACCTTCCTCCATTGCTTCATGGTCCAGTTCTGAAGGTACCATGCTTGATGTAGATACTTTTATCGATGGACAGGCTTCAGCATTGGCACTCTGACCCGTCTGTGCCTACTCCCTGTCACCCTTTCATCTGCAAATTCTGCCAAAAATGTAAAAAAAAATGTCATTGTCAACTAATCGACTACGTCTCTAGTATAAGCGGAACATTGTGCGAGTTCGATTATTTTACCCTACGACCCCTTTAAAGTGGCTTTGTTCCAATCCGAAGGGCTGTCTGGATACATTCGGTCACATGGTGTGTGTAACGTACATACAGAAACGTACACACGTGATCATAAAGACAAACCACCCCATAATAACCCACCCGTCTCCTGACCCAAATACCGCCACGTTCATCTGTCTGCGTTCATGTATTTATGCAACAACAAGGCAAGAATCTTTAGCACAGTGGCACGACTCAGCTGCATTCCCCCCTCCACACACACACACACACACAAACACACACACACAAACACACACGGCATGTTAGCTGAATGACAA
Organism: Brachyalestes nurse; assembly: GCA_037974405.1. NCBI lineage: Eukaryota > Metazoa > Chordata > Actinopteri > Characiformes > Alestidae > Brachyalestes > Brachyalestes nurse. The sequence goes on from JBBPCY010000001.1 coordinate 1,887,875, forward strand.
TGAGTCGTATAAAACACGCAGCTTTTGCAGCCGCGGTCCAAGAGGTTTCGGGAACATGTGGCTATGGCAGCTTTTGGGAAGAAAAAAAGACTAAAAATGAGAGAGAGGGGGAGAGAGAGAGAGAGAGAAAGAGAGAGAGAGAAGGGAGAGGGAGAGAGATCCTCAAACAAAGCTGTTTAGTTCAATTAAAAGAGGAAATATCTCTTCGTGAATGAGGGATCCATTGAAACAAAGAGTGTTAAATTGATGGCGCCACAATGAAACTATTAGCAGGGGAGTAGACAGATGCTGATGTGCCGGTCCCCTTTCCAGGGATTATTATTTATTTACACTTCTCAATCACAGCATCCCAGATGCCACCCGGACGCCACTGTGGAGTACGTGCTGAAGGGAGGGGTGTGTGTGTGTGTGTGTGTGTGCGGTAGAACCCAGAGTGGTGCAGTAAGCCCAGATTTTGGGAGTGCATGGCCCTGATATGGCATGCGTGCTCACGCCTGGCCCCATGCTAGCTGGTCGGATTGTCCGGCCTCGTTCACGCGGTATAGTGGAGATCTGCTATCGGAAACATCCCCGGGTACACATTCGCGCTCAAGAGGATTTTTAATCACCGCACTTTGATAATAGGCCTAACTGTACATGTGCACATCTGTCGCCTAGACACAAATTGCTTCATTTAGAGTCGCACGCACAAACGCATCCGGCAGCTCCGCGCGCTGCATATCAACAGAAGTACAAAACAAAGAGATATAGCTCAGACCTCGCGCCAAAACATCTGGCCAATCAATCGATACTTTTCTGATCGTTTGTGGGGCCGAGATCATAAAGCAGGGTTCATTACTGCCCAAAGGAGAGGAGTGACCAGTAAGAGTGTTCCTCAGAGGTCACGCTTAGGCTAGCAAGTTATCGGGCTAACAGAGGAATCTTGCTTTGGAATGTAATATAACCTCCAGTATTATTATTATTCTTATTATTAGTATTATTATTAGTAGTAGTAGCAGTGGTAATAAGAATAGTACTGATGGGGTAGTAAATTCTTGTAGGTTACACATCTCTGCTTTTCTGAGATTAATCCTGATTTGATACTTTTAGGTTTCCTTGTTTGTTTGATATTTTGGTTGTTTTGTTTTTTGAGGGTATTGGGTGATATTTTTTACGCTGATATCTGATATCGGAAGTTATTTTTTAACCAATAAATCCTGCTTTTCAACCCCTTAGGGTTTTTGTCTTTACTATCATTTGTAGTAGTAGTAGTTGTTGTTGTAGAATTGGAGGTAGTGTTGGGGTCTTAATTGCTGAATTTTTAAAAAGAAATTCATTCTACTTTGTAAAGTACTCCCTGGTTCTAGATGTTTTATGGGAAATTCTTGATCTGGGCTTTAAGTTATCTGGGTAACAGAATCTTTGATTCTTTCTTCCTTTTTTTATTATTTGGGTCAAGTGGTAAATTCTTAAAATTATCTCACTGTAGGAGATACTTCAGTCCTGAGTTTACTTGTAGATCAGTATTTTCTTGATTTCAGCTTAAGTTATCTGGTTAACCGGCAGATTATTCTTTGTGAAATATGTACAGTCCTGGGTTTTTGTGTGTTGGATGCTCAGCATTGACTTTTCTCTTATTTCATTCTTATGGTATATTCATGTTTTTGGAGAGTGGGGGTCGCTCAGTGCTTGACTGTCCGGTGTTAAGTTATCCGGCTAACTGAAGTTAACCCCGCTGTGTGAAACACCAAGCTGCTGGCGGGTTCTCTATCTTTTCGGGGGCGGTAAATTGTGCCGACTCTCCGCTGGGGCAGAGGAGGAGGGCGCAGTTGATTTCTTTTCGCTGCATTTCTTGGCATGTGGTGTGAAGTAGAAGCTGGTGGGTGGCGGTCCTCATCTTTCCCCCTGGCCTGAGAGCACTCTACACTCTCTCTCTCTCTCTCTCTCTCTCTCTCTCCCACTCCCTCTCTCCCTTTCTCCCTCTCGCTGTCTCAGTATGCACCCGGCCTCCTCAGAAAAACATCTTTATTCAGCCTCCTCGCTAATGTCTGCGGCACAGGCATCAACATGCTTTGTGCGAAATGAATTACTGCTAATTAAAAATCAACAGAAATGAGCATGCAACACTCTGTGCTCCATTAATATTTTAACCAGCAGCAGCAGTAATTAAAGCGCCGCTAATTTTTTCCCTCTCTCTCTCTCCCTCTCTCTCTCCCTCGCTCGCTCGCTCGGCATCCACAAACCAGTCAATAAATTACATCAAAAAAAAAAAAAAGTACAGGTGTGTTTCCCTGTCAGCGCTGTAATATCATGATAAATCGACATCATTCCTCATAGTTAACGCTCCTTGAATCGTCGCCGGCTAGCAACTTGCTGTTATCTTAGCGCCGCTGAATGAGGGGGCGACGAGGGTTCTTGTTTCACTAACACACACAGGTGTTGATTCTCAGGTAGCAAATGGATGCTAAGAGCGGCATTAATGGAGATAGAAGGATTAGGTGTCTGCGTGTCTGCTAAAGGAGCCTCAAAAAAAAGGAGAGATTGAGGAAAGGGACGTTTCACTTAACAGCCTTTTTTTTTTTTTTACCCCTCCAGGTGATGAGCGTGGCGTTGCTTTTAGAGTGTGTCGTCCTCTTCTCCCTATAATCAGCAGCCGTTTGTTCTGAAAGAAGGGTAAAAGTTGTCGTCTTACATTTTGCGGTGCATCTAAATAGGCACTGTGTTCAGCGTGAGCACACACACAGAGGTGGCATTAATAGCTAAATAATATGTGCTTCTCAGGTCGAAACATCTGCAAACTCATGTTATCGCTCACTCTTGTGCTGCAATTATAAAGTCATTTAAAGGTACTTACTGACCACTCTTAGAGAAGTGTATCTTTGCAGGTTTTGGTTTGTCCATAATGCATAATGTGATGGGAAAGGGTTTGACTTTAAGAGCTCACTGCTTTAAAGGGCCCATATCATCAAAAACCTTAACTGGTTTGAAATAAAACACTTTAATGTAGTGTGTAAACATTGTTTCAACATGTTTTACTCAGTGCACACTGTCCATCTATGAAAACAAAGCTGCAGTTTGGAATTAGTTGTGTTTGTGATCTCACAAAAAGCAACACATTTACATATATTCAACCGTAGGCTGAAAATGTGGCCGCCATTCAGGTTGAAGTCTTAAAACATGTTGAAACATGTGGAGCTTTTTATGAAGGGGGTCTTACTGCAAAGTACTAAAACAGTGTATTTTATAAATGTAGTCTTATGTAAAATACTGAAACGTAATGTTGAGAGCATTTTATTAAGGTAGGTCTCACTGTAAAGCACTAAAAAACGAATGCCTTTACCATTTTATAATGGTAGTCTTACTGCAAAGTACTGAAACATAATGTCTAGAGCTTTTTATAAAGGTAGTCTTACTGTTAAGTACTGAAAAAAGAATGTCTAGAGCATGGGCAGCTGGTGGCCTAGTGGTTAGGGTGTTGGACCTGCAATCTGAAGGTACCGTCCCCACACACTGCGCCCCTCGTTGGCGGCAGCCCACTTCTTCACTTGGTGAATGGGTTAGGGTGGTTAGGGTGGTTAAGGTGGTTAGGGTGTTGGACCTGCAATCTGAAGGTTGTGGGTTTGAATCCCAACTGCTACTGTCACCACTGAGGTAACCTTGAGAAGATACCGTCCCCACACACTGCGCCCCTCGTTGGCGGCAGCCCACTTCTTCACTTGGTGAATGGGTTAAATGCAGAGACAGAATTTCACATTGTGCTGTGGTGTGTTCATGCGCGATTATAATGGCTAATAAATGTTAATGTTAGTCTTACTGCAAAGTACTGAAGCATTGTGATGGAAATCAGTACATTTATCTAAAAGCAATAGAGACTAAAGCTAAAGGCACAGCCAGTAAAATAGGAAACATGTGGGCCTGATTTGATAGTTGTACACTATGAACAAAAAGTAACATGATTCATGTGAATCATGATTTATTGCTCTTATACAGCAGTTGGCAATTCAAATGATATATTGATACACCAGTAGAATCAACCCAGGCCCTCAACAGGCCAAATGTTTGACATGATTTTGTCTTCACAGAATGGAGAAAAAGAAGAAGAAAAAGAACCACCAAGAAGTTCCCTAAAAACTCTAGAGGGTGTTTTGCTTAATCCCCTACAGGAACTCTGCCCAATAAAGAGTTCAGAAATTGGAGAAGAACTCCAAACAGATATTGACTTTGTTCAAATGATTTTAGGCTTGTTTAATGCTCACACTAAGGTACCTCAGTGTAAGTTAAGAAGTGTATGTAAGTATTTTTTGCCCATTCAAACCTATTCAGAAGAAACTCATGAAGATCTCTCACACCAAAAAGATCATTCATGTGTGGGGATGGTACCTGGTTCAAGGGTACCTCAGTGGTCCCACTGAAAGTCCTGGGATTTAAATCTACAACCTTCTGATTGCCGGGGCAACTCCCTAACCACCAGGCCACCAGTGGTCACAAAAGGATGCTTATAGTTGAGAACACTTAGTCTTCAGCCCAACACCCAAATTACTCAACGACAAAAAATGTTCTATCACGGAGATCTTACATTTGTTTCAAGAAATTCTACTAATTTTGTGTTAACACTTAGGTTAAAACTCTAAGACTTAAAAAGTAAACACAAGGAACTGGTACCTGCTGGGACACTCACAGTAGTTACAGTTTACTGTTGGTAACTTTCAGATATCATCGTCACCATTGCTATGGTCAAAGAAACTAAACTATCATGTTTTCCATGATAACATCTTCAGCTCTACAAATTATGGATGCACCGAATATTCGGCCGAAAATGGCAAAAAATGCATTTTCGGTTTTGATTTCGAATTATGTTTTAACGCGACCGAAACAGTGTTGATGCAATCCACAACACGCACCAGATTGGATTACAGTCAACATGTCTGCCGTGTGGGCGCAGAAAGACACGGACAGCCGTTTGTAAAGTGCGCAATGCCGAAATTTCTAGAGGGGATGCATCCACAAAGACTTTCTCATCGTTGTGATTCAATTATCATATGAAATCAAAACATCGCCATGCAGAGTATGAAGCACAGAAGAGGCGAGACCCTTCGAGCACACCCACTCCGTCTGTGTTTTTGAAAAGGCAAGAAAGTTTTCCAGTGATTACAGTTAATATAT
>JBBPCY010000001.1:1899551-1912937 GCA_037974405.1 Brachyalestes nurse
ATACAGTCCCAAGACCTGCCTTAGTTCGCCAACCACTGCTCAGCGTCCGCTGCCAGCTAAAAAGAGCTCAGCAAAGCTTTAGCAGAACCAGACAAACTACATCAATAGCACATTGGATGTCCATGTCTAAGGTTGTGTCTACTAGTCAAAGCATTGGAAAATTCTGCACAAACTACTCACAGACTTGATACAGGATTAAAATCAATCCACAATTATCACTGCCAGACTGTAAAAACTACACACACTGCTGATGTACACTGTGTTAAAAAGATACTGAATTAAAATTTCTCCACACTTATTACTGTAAGACTGTAAAAACCACACATTGATTCATACCGGATTTATATCAGTCCACTATTATCACCATTAGACTGTAAAAACTACACACACACTGCAGTTTCATACTGGATCAAAATCACTCCATAATCATTACTGTCAGACTGTGAAAATCAGATTCATACTGGATTTAAATCATCCCATAATTATTACAGTCAGGCTGTAAAAGAAAAACACATTCATACTTAATTCATCACATACCTTATTGATAATCGCTAAAATTGCAGAAATTACTTGAATATAACTTTAGCTGAAAAAAAACCCCACATTTTAACAATTCTTTTTTTGTTATGAGTGTATATACAATTGGAGCAGAAAGAGGTGACTGACATTCTGCAGTTCTCCAGTTATGAGAGCAGGGACCTTACTGGGAGCCCCGGTGTCAGCAGGCTGCCGGTCAGACCCACCCTGGGCCTGCTGGACGCCAACTGGCTATCTTTGTCGCTGGGGCCTGGAGAAGCTCGATCTCCAGAGCAAGGGCCTTCCTGCACTGCAAAAAAATAAATATTTGTGTATTCTCAGGCGCTCCTAAACCAGCTTAAATTGGATCATTTGGTTGTGCTGCTCCACCATGCCAAAATGCCAAGAGAGTGTGGGTCTTGGCTAGACTCTGCCTCCTGCCATTCTCCCCCCGGCCTGCCCAGCCTCCCCCCTGCACTATCTGCTGACACAGAGTGGTGCCCCCAGGCCCGTCGGCCAGCCTCCTGCTGGGAAGAGCTACAGAGAGATGGAGAAAGCTGGACGAGGCCCAGCGCACAGCTGGCCTTCATAGCCAGTGTGACATCTAATGTATGTGCCTTCTCAGTCCATTCAGTGTGATGTTCCATGTAACACTGCACAATTTATATTATATGATTGGTTCGGCTATGAGAGCTAAAGTGGACGATGTGGCTGACATCGTGATTGACCGTAAGACAAATCGACAAATGTACCATCCAAAAACTCAAAAATGAAAAAATTGGCAAAGATGTACTAGTGTATCCCAACATTATATGTATCCCAAAATATCAAATATTTCTAATGGCTAATAAGCTGTGATATATTATTACAATTCAATCCTTTTAAATATATTGATTAAAATTAAGAAATAAGAGGCCATTTGTTTTAGTAAAGAATACAATTGGTCAGTGGTGAGACAGTGGCTATATTGACAATGTGGCTATATATTTTCTCAGCAAAAATGGGTTAACACAGACTCTAAGTGTGGCATTTTCACAATTTAATGTTATGCGAATTTAATATTTAGGAAAATATAGGTGTGGGCATCCCTGGTATAAGTTTAGTTGAATTTCTGAAGTGAAAATAAGCATGCACACCATTTACAGAGAACACATTTCTACACATTGTAATAAAGAACTGAATTTAATATTGTAATTTTAAAATGGAGCATATTTATTGTTATTGAAATCATTGAATGGCCTGTGCGAATGTCATGTTTTTAATTTTTTTAAATATATTTTTTTAATGTTTATCTTTTGTTCTGTACTAGCACATTCCTGCCACTTTTTTTTTGCTCAGTACTAGATCTTATTTTCAGGAAATATATAATTTTAAAACAATTGAACATTAAAGCAAAATTCTCTATACAAAAAATCTCTATACAGTTCCAACATTAAAGTATAAAAGAATAAACAAATTCAGAGAGTTTAGTGGTACTGAATGGAATTAAATACATATGTTATTACAGAGAATCACAATGAACACACATCAAACCCACACCGAATTTCTTAGTTTACATCGAGTGACTGAAGCATATACTTTGGAAATTAACTTGAACTGACCTAATGAGAGTGGGCAGAAAGTTCACACACTGGGCAGGAAGAGGTAGGCAGGAAGATAAATGGCAAGTCTAATACTGACTGAGAGGGACTGAATGGGCGATTGCGGGACGTCGAGTCTCGAAAGAGCTTTAGCATAAAATGTCAGCACCGGCATATTTCAGAACCCTTACGCCTAAAGAAAGGGCCTGATATTTATAAAAAGTAAATCCGACTGGATTCCATCAGTGTTCCTTTTCTTCACTAAAATCAGTCTGAGGATGATGTATGGACTTGTCATCTTGCTATCTTGTGACCTAAGACAAAAATTCTCAAGTATAACTGTGGTATTACATATTTATAACACTACAACTTTGGCTGGCTAATGTACTCTTTGGAAATCAACTAGCCAGAGTCTAAAAGCTAAATGCTAATGTCTAATCATGATTACAAATGTTATTTATTACAGGTTAAAGTCACTAAAGGATGGAAATAAGTTGTGTAAACATGAAGATCTACCATAGATTGATTAGTTTGGTAGCTTGCTAGCTAGCTAACCCTATACTGTACTACTGTAATGCTACTGTAGAAATGGAGCTAGCAAACTAACTAACTACACTAGTGGAACTGGAATCAATCGTGTACAAATGTCTAACAGCACATTCTCAGAAAATAAATGAACTTTGACATATTTGACACAAAAAAAAGTCTGCTGCATCCACAGGCATGAGCACCATGAGCCCATATGTTAGGGAGCCAGGGAGACCTCCTATCTGTTAATAGCTTCCAGACAGCATTGGCATCTTTTTGGCTCCATTTTGGAATCCAGTAGAAGCTTAAATCAGGGTTAGTTATCTTATTTGCCAGGCAACAGCTTTTTGGCATGGTTGTGATTTTAGTTTTAAGACAGTAAAGAGAACTGTACAACGCTAATCAATGGAAACTGCACTGTGGTTCCCCCCGGAATGGCCTGAATGTGCTGTGTCTCTGGATCATGTTCTGGGTGCAGTGTTTTGCTCTTATTTTAATGACATGTGTACTATGACAGGTCTACATAAACAGATTATGATTATTTTTGCTAATATATTGGGATGAAACTGCATGAATTTCTCTTAAGCTGGCAAACAGTTTTTCATAAGCAGGGCACTGTAAGCTTTTGTAGAGGCCAGTTTGTTAGTTTAGGCACTGAAGTAGATGCTAACTACAGTGGTTTATGCTAGATAACTTGCATAGTTATAATAGCTGGGTGTCCCACTGGATTATCTCATTTGGAGAAACAAGGCTGTATAAAAGGTTCAGTTTAGGCTCAGTACCCAAAGTATGAAGCTAACCATGATAAGATAAGATAAGATCAACCTTTCTTAGGTGGACAGTACAAGTGGACAGTACAAAAGGTAAGAGCAGCAAAAACAATAGAATAGAAACAATAGAATAGAAAAGCCATACAATAACAGCACAGTATAAAAAGCAAGCTATACAAATAACACAAAATTCTAAGTATAGACATTTGTGTGTGCAAATACATATGTATATATTATTGCTAGGCAAAGATTACAATTCTTAATCACAATTAATTGCATGTTTTTTGTGATTAATCACAATTAATCACATTGTTATACATAAAATTAAATCATGAATTCAAAAGTAGTGTATTGCGGATTTTTATTTTTAAAGTACTGCTTTATGAACAAAAGTGCAATAACATTTCGTTTGCAAACACTTTAAACAAATAAGGTGCTTTTCATCAGCAGTGTTCCCTTTAACACAGAACACAGTTACACAGCTGCAGTTCAAATATGTATTGTAAATCTTAAACATAAATGTAATCAAATCAAATATAAAACTAAAGCTATTTGCCGCTGCAGGGCATTCACGTTTTATCTAGTTTGTTATCGAAAAACAAGTTACAGTCCAGAGCATGGAGTGTGGAACCATCATAGCAACTGCAAAGAGGGACCAACTCATTATGAAAGTCTATGTATCTGAAAGCAATGTCATTAAAGTCTCTGTTGGTGTAACGGTCAGGCGTCACATTCATTTTGTCCAAATTGTGTATGTGTGGCGTCACATAGCATAGCGCAGCTAAGCTGGTTTGTTAATGCTAAATTCTCTGTAATCTAGACTCCTTTGCATCTACTAAAATCTTCCCTGTCTAAAGTTCCACCAGCCATTGAGGTGAGGTAAGTGATTATAGTTTCTCTAGACAATGTATATGCAGTATGTACTTAAAATTAGCAGTATGAAATAGTTTGGTAGCATCAGTTCTCATTCTCAGAACACCAACTGTCATCTTCAGTGCGCAAATATATTGTCTATTCAACAACACTGTGGCCCTGAAGTGTGTGCGTGTGTGTGTGTGTGTGTGTGTGTGTGTGTATACATGTGTGTATTTAACACATTCTCCTTTTCCTTTTCACAAAACAGGCTTTTACTTGAACTATGAACTGTGTTTTCTCATCATTCTTATTTCTTGTCTGAATTTAGGACCTCCATCCAATCTATGCCAAATATCTATTTTTTCTTTTTTCCAAATGTTTGTTTGTCATTTTCTCGGCTACCTGTAATTGGCTCATTAGACTTTTCTTGATTATACCCATTAAAACGCCACCTCTCTTATAAACCCACAAACTTCCGAATTGCATTCAATTCTCAGGCGTGGTGAAATCCGGAGCCGAACTCACTTTTTTCTCATTGTTCTTATTGTGGAGAACATGATGGAAGCAGTTCAGTGCAATTTGCAGCAACACTGACCCCTTGTTCATGCTTTGGTTTTTGCCAACCAGAAAAAAAAATGGCATTTTTTTTGTCTCCGTTTGTGAAACGCATCACAGTCATTGATTCGACTGCTCTCAAATTTCCAGAGCGTCGCCGTCTTTTCGCATTTAGCAGTGTGAAAGTTCTGAGAGTCGGTTTGTTTGTAAAACAAGGCAATTTAAGCAAGCAGCTGGCACCAGAGATCAGGCTTCCACACACACACACATGCGCACACACACACACTCTTCCGCTTCCTCCGTGACGCGGCAAGGATCGATGTCTAGACATACATCTGTTGGTGTGCGCCCCTACTCTTCATGGAACGTCGCATTGAGAGGCAGCGAGTGGCTGCCTGCTCTGTTAACACAAACTCATTTAAAGAAGAGCGAGATCCTACGGAGGGGCGACGGATGACAAAATCAACAATCTGTTTGAAGTAACGCTCTGCGTGCCTTCCGTCAAACGCTAGCCCGCAAATGTTGGTACTTGGAAACCTATCTGATTATTACAAACACCATCCTCAGAATCAAACCCCGCGTCTACACCAATTATGCCATCCTTAAACTCTGAAAACTGATGTTATAGACGCCATCAACGCAGGAGGCCTTTGAAGGCTACAACTGTTCACTGCTTTTTTAATTGGAGGGAACAACGTCAGAACACAAGGGGTGACTGTTGTTAAATAGACAATAATTAAAGGTAGCAGACTATACATTCACTTTAAAGACACAATAATCACTGTTCCCTACACTGGAGCACTGTTTAGACCTCTATATGAAACAAAAGAATGCTTTGTAATGACTGTTTCCTACATCAGACAATCAAAAACACTATCTAGAACATTATTATAGGGAACAGAAATGCTCCCCTAATCACTATTCCCTAAATTGGATAATTGTCTAGAGCACTATTATAGAGATAAAAATGGCACTCTAAACCCTGCTCTGTACATTGAAACACTATCAAGAACTTTATTACATGGAACAGAAACACTCCTATAATTATTATTTCTGATACTGGAACACTATCTAGAACACTATTCTAGCGAATAGAAATGACACTGTAGTCCCTGTTCTGTACATTAGAGCACTATCTAGAACATTATTATGTGGAACAGAAACCTTCCCCTAGTTACTATTACTCTATTATGAATGAAAGAAATTGTCTCCTAGTTACTGTTCCCCACACTGGAGTACTTTATTACAAGGAAGAGAAACAGTGCCCTAATTATTTTTTCCTATACCGGAGCATTGTCTAGAACACTATTCTAGGAAGTAGAAATGAAGCTGTAGTCCTTGTTCCCTACTGTGAAACATTATCTAGAATTGTTTTACTTGGAACAAAAACTTTTCCCTAATTACTATTTCCTACATTGTAGCACTGTCTAGAACACCTTCACAGTTTAGAAGTGTCACTCTAGTCACCTTACATTGGAGCACTATCTAGAACTTTATCACAGGAAACAGAAACGGCCCCCTTATTAAAATTCTGGACATTGGCGCATTGTCTAGAATGTTATCACATACAACTGCAGTTGTCCCCTAATCACTCTTCACTACACTGGAGTACTATCAAGAACACTATTACAGAGAGTAAACATGGGACTCTAGTCCCTGTTCCCTACATTGGAACACTATCTAGAACTTTATAACATGGGACAGAAACTGTGTCCTCATCACTGTTCCTTATGTTGAAGTACTATCTAGAATTTTATTACCTGGAACAGAAGTGGTGCCATACCCACTATTCACTACATTGGAGCCCCACCAAGAACTTTACTACATGGAATAGAAACGGTACCCTAAAGGCTATTTCCTAGAACACTGTTATAGGTAGTAGAAATGGCACTCTAATCCCTGTTCCTCTAATCACTGACTTTAATAATAAAGAATTAAGAGAACTTTAAAAAGAACTATGTTTAAAGGAGTGGAATTTGTAATTCAAGCAAAAGATTTTGGCTAATAATGGCTCAGATTGTGGGTGTTGTACAGAATTAGTTGTGGTGGGATTAAGAGCTCTCTGGATGTTCTCCAACAAAAGTCTCCCAAAATGTATTTATTTATTTAATGGCAAATATCACACTTTTACCATTCATTAAAAGGGAAATAAAGATAAGTTAATAACTGGGGTATTATAAAAAAGAGCTTAGGCCACTTCATCCACATGATTTTTCATCCGTCCAGTACATTTATGAGACAAGTGCTAGTGAGAAATGAAAATGAGTGGTCTTCATCTTTTTGGATAATTTGTGGGGGAAGAGCAAGGAAGAAACTAAACATTTCAACCAAATGAGACCAACCTTTTTTTTTTTACAGATCACCAAAGATGTTCTCCATGGTTCCCAAGCAGTTCAGTGGACGTTCAGCCCAGAACATCGATAAAATAAGCAAGAAATAAGCACAATAGATTTTATGACTCTATTTGGTGGGATCCATGATGCAAAACCCTTTGTTTGAATTACAGCTTCTAGTCTGTTCAGACAGAACTCAGGAGAACAATATTTACCAATCCCTTCTCACAGTATTGTTCAAGCTCACTCAATCGATGCAGTGACTGCAGATTTACTGCCCAGTGCAGGTCATTCCAAACCCCAAAATGGGAATTTCAAGCTTTGACCAAGTCACTCAAGGACATTAAACTTTTAGTCTTTTAGTGACCATATGCTTTGAACTATTGCAACCATACGTCAAGATTCAAGATTCTTTATTTGTCACGTATACAGTTCTAAACGTGCAATGCGTAGTGACATTATCCCCTGAAGCATCAGGGCAATAAAGTTCCAATAAATTAAAGACAAAAAAGAGCTATAAATACAAAATATGCAGAAAAATATTTGAGTAAATATATGGTGAAACTGCATTAAACTGCATGAATTAAGCTGGCAAACAATTTAGGATAAGCAGGGCACTGTAAGCTAGCTTGTCTTCCAGATGCTTCCACAATATATAATTTAAAGTAACAAGGTTTTGTGAAAGTTTCAATTTAGGCTCAGTGCCAAAGCTAAAAATCTAAAGTAACTATTGCAACCATTTTTCAAGATTCAAGATTTCTTATTTGTCACATACACAGTTATACAAGTACAATGTGCAGTGAAATGAGCCCCTAAACATCTGTGAGACTGTGCAATAAAGTTAGAATAAAGAGAAAATTAAAGACTAGAACTAAGTAATAAAATATGTAGCAACTATATATTCAAATGAAGAATTCTGATTGTGTTTTACTCCATCCTCCCACTCTATTTCTATTCTATCCTAACAAAAGATCCAGAGGAACTTTGGGTTTCCACAGGCCTAATGTTTTCCATCCTTACCTAAGAGTTTGGTCTCTTCCCACCACTTTCTTCTCCAGAATTGTTTTTTGCTTTTTAGCTTAAATAATGTAACTAATTATTAGAATTGTGAGCAGCAATTATTATCATTATTATCAGAATTTAAAATAAGATAAACTTTTATTAGTCCCACAAGTGGGGAATTTGCATTGCTTTGGCAGAAAGTGGACAGGAACAAAGAGCAGCAAAAATAGAATTGAAACTATACAACAGTACAGTATAAAAAGTACACTGTACAATAGAAACAGTACAAAAATATAAATATAGACGCGTGTATTGAAAATATACATACATATTGAGTGTATATTTGTACAAAGTAAGAACACTTTGGATATACATACAGAACTTAATTTTGTAAATATTTTTGCACAAATCAGTTGTTAAAATGCAGGGTTATTCAGTATGGTTTTATGTTCATTGTAGAAAAAAGATTCCAACTTGTAGAAAAAAGATTTGCAATTTTTTTTATCAACCAAAACCAACAAGGAACCTTACAATTTGGTCTAACAGCATCCTGCATAAACTGATTTTAAAATTCCTTTTAGGTCTGAGGTCAGTTTGACCCCATTCAATGTTTAATGTATCTAAAGATCATTTTTGCTTTGTATTAATCGACTTTTCCTAATTTAATGGGGACAAACTGGGTAAACACAAAATTAACATACTCATATGTTTTCAATGTGCTGTACACATTTTGTTCTTTGGGGTCAATTTGACCCTGTGCTGTTTTAGCTGTTTTATTAAACAAGAAACGTCAGCAATTTTAGAAACATTTCTTATGATTGTTTTGGATGATATTAAGGGTAATATGCTGTAATATGTAACTTTCTGATCTTCAAAAACATCTCTCTGCTTTAGGGCCATAACTGAAAACAATCAGACCTGCAGGAGTGTGAGAACCACTGATAGATCACATGACATGGGGGGTGGGGGGCATATTTTCCACCAGAACTCCCGACATGGGGGCTTTATTACATGCATGTTTTATTTAAAGTGCTATTTAGGTCAACAAAGAAACATAAAAGTACCTGACACATAAACTTGGGGCGCAGTTATTAATTTCAGCCATTTTATGGAGGTTCAGATTGACCCCAAGCATAAAGTATGTTAGCAAATTTGAACATGAGTATTAAACATACATTTGAGGCCAATTTATTTCAATACTACTGTGAAACATGCATGTCTCAAGCAGTATATTCATGAACATTTCATATAATAGCTTCCTGTTTTTCGAGGCATTAAAGACATGGGACTTCATTACATTTGAACAAATTATGCAGAAAAACGGAAGTTTACATTCAACATCTAATGGCTAATGTGGGTTACCAGGGTTTAAAAAAAGAACAAGCCCAGTTTTATTCATTTTTATATTTGCAGTGTCATACAGTAAAAAAGTACACTTAGAAAGGGATACAGTGACCCACTGTAGGCGAACTCTAGCGGAATCGCCACGGGGTTTGACTTAATTCTCTCAAACGTGGTTTACTGCGCTGTGATGTTTGGTTATAAATATAACTTTTCATGTAAATTAGAGCAAGCAATTACAGCCCACACTCCACATTCACCCAAACAACTTGGGTCGCTTTCGGTAACAATAAAGTCACTATAATGCTTCTTTGTTTAACTTAAGTCCTTTTGCAAAAGGGAAATAAAATATGAGCAAAAGTTTTGCAGAAGCACTCTAAAGCCCTAAAGCATCAGCTGAACTTCAGCCTGCCTGGTCCTGCTTTATCTACCCTGGTTTGCATATTCAATCCACATTACGGATATTCGCATGGCGCGTTCAATAAGGGATACTCCTGTATTTAAACGCGGCGTGCGCAAATCATTTTATTGAACGTAAGGCACATCCAAAGCAGAGTGAAGCGGATCGTTTGTAAGCGGCTGGCTGCGCTAACTTTCCCGTGACTTTGTGTTTCTTTGAGGGCCGCTGACACGTGCCTGCGGATGCTTGGGCCGAATCCCACGGCTCTATCGAACGTCGAAGTGCAGCTATTGTTTGAGATTGATCAGCCCCTGGCATTTCGCTGGCCACCACTTGCCCAGAAATCTGCGTCCCCAATTCCCGAGGCTTTGTACGGCCTACCGCGATCCCGCATCCCTCGCCTGAAAGAGCCGCTGCCGCTCTCCTCCAGCACTCCAGCACAGACCCGTGGATCTCTCTCCCCGACTCAACTCGCAAGCGAATTTCTTTACTTTAGATTGACCCTGCTGATCCTGCTTTGTGCCGGAGTCGAGATTAGGGAAGAAGCGAGGCAGGGGAGCGGGTCTGCCAGCAGCTCGGAAGCTCGGAAGGAGCCGGAGGGGAGAAGGCTTCCTCCAGGCCGCCCATGCCTGAAGCCTCCTCTGCTCGGGGTCCACGCGAATCTATATGACTTACGGAGTTTTTGGGCCCCTCCATTGCCAATCCCACTTAGAGTGCATTTTTCTGATAAACAAAAGCACATTCGAGCTCGAGCTCCTCATTTCACACTGTGTGCTTTGGCTCCCGGCAATGCTTTCCTGGAGCCCTTGGCCTGCAGTCCAAAGAATGGCTCCAGTTGGCTTTCCTTTAAAAAAAAAAAAAAAAAAAAGGAAAAAAACCAGCCACATGTGGAGGATTAGACTCCATCTTTCATCCTCGACGCTCTCTGCCCGCCCTCTTCTGCCCAAGCCTATCGGCTCTTCCCCGGCAGAGTCAAGTCGTGGACAAATACACACGCACATACACACACTTGCAAACACCTGCGCTGGGTAAACTTACCCCCGTCCCGGCTCATCTGCACACGTGCCTTCGCATGGTTAAATCGGAAAGTCCAGCAAGAAGCCAGCCTTCATGAGTGGAGGGAAGAATTTGCAAGGCTAGCACTGCCCGCATAATACACGCTAAACTGGACTTTGCTCTAAGTTCTGCTAAAAAGGTTTTGATGATGATCGCCTAACTTTTCCAAGTCTCTCAATTTGCATCCTCAAAAGGTAGCTAATCTGCCCCACTCTGAAGGCCACTCAGGGCGTTCTTCACTAGTTCTGGAAGCACAATAGCACAGCTAACCACTTCACCGTGTGTGCATATGGCTTCGGTAACAAGACGCTACTCACTCTTAATATATTCTGCTTTTATAATGCGTGTTTTGAAAGTGTTTAACCCCACGTGCGAGAGAAGTGTGCCAGATGGAAAGATAGCGAGGGGCTTGGCCTTTAATACTCGTGCTTTTAAAAATGCCGCGCCACTGATCAGATGATTCGGTGGCCCCTGCTGGCTCTTTGTGTCCGTTAAAGGGGGGATATCAGAGCAGTTATTAGCGGAGGACGTGAAACGGTAGCAGTGGCGAGGGGCGACCCCCAGGGCCTGAGCTGTCCCAGGGAACAGATGTGCCGCCCACTCGCAACAGTTGTACGCTACCCACGGTGCCCTAGTGGGAGTATCCTGGCGTAGAATAGGACTGAAGACGATACCTCGCACTAACGATTTCACCACTTGCATCGGGGAGTTGGGCAGGGAGCCTAGGGGGGTGGGAGGGAAGGAAGGAGGGAGGGAAGGAGGGAGGGAAAAGGGGTTGCGAATTGGGAGAGCATCCAGAAGGTCAATATTTACAGGAAATCAGCATATAAGCCAGCACCTGCCTGGTGTTACTTGCAAACCCACAGCTTAGGAAAGTGGATGAGGGAGTAGTTGAGGTAATGTAGCAGGTCTGGAGTTTGTAGTTTGTGAATGAGTTATGGGAGATTTGTGAAAAGGCTTTTTTGTTTGTTTACTTATTCATTTAATTTTAACCTCTATACTGACTGGGGCTGTACTGACTGGGACCAATGTGAGGCCAGGGACGACCAACCATCAGAGCGAACTGTTATTTTGCCAACGCCCAGATCATTAAGCTAGATGAACTATGAACTGAATGTGACAGCTTGACTTCGGGGAAGCCCTGCCAGATTGATGAAGTGGGATTAAAAAGTGAGCTAAGCATTGTGAGTGCAGGGACTAAGTGGAATGAACTGTGTTGACACATGAACCGAGCAGTTGCACGAGGACTTTATGTCGAAATTCATGTGTCAATATAGTCAGTCATTTTTATGTGATCTCTTCTTCGCCCCTCTGCCTTCCTCAAACCACCCCCAACCACACCTCCCAAAAATAAGAGTGGATTATTTCAGCTTGTGGCAGCAATCCTCTCTCTCTCCCCCTCTTCTCTCTCTTTGTCTCTCTCTCACTCTTCATAATTAATTTTTACATAACCATTTTCTGATCTCCCTTTACCTCATACAATTAAACAGGCTGCTTTTTTCCAGGCCTTTAAGGCACTGTTCTTGTTGGTTGTTTTGTACTGCGATTCATTCAAATAAGTCCAGGCCCAAATACTCCTTATAACTTCAGTGTGAGTGGGTGAAGCTAAAGGGTTGGCTGAACAGGTAAAAGTTTTTTTTTTTCCAAAAAAAGGAGGACACTTTGCTTTTCCAATGGCAATTTCTCACACAGAGTATTTCCAGAAGTGATTCTTACATTGAGAAGCTCTACCATCAGTTCTCCAGGTACTCCATTACTCCAGGTACTCCATTACCAGAATATGTATACGTATATATTAGGGGTGTCAAGCGATAAAAACATTTTTGCTGTAAAAGTATTTAAAAATTTAAATGAATTTTGACATATGAATGAATGAATGATCAACATTGCAGACTTTCAACGTCTCTTGTTTAATAACTGGTTTTGCACTGTTCATGTGCAGTAATGGTCACAACAATCAAAAGCTGTAGCATAGTGTTTTTTTAGGTGGGGAGGGGTCGAGGGCAGGTGGGAGGATTCCCCTTAATATAATAGAATTATAACGTAATATCATTTAAAAGTTGCCCCCTAATATAGTGGTTCCAGTGCCATTACATACAAGGCATCTCAAGCCTAGGGTTCACTCCTACATGCATTGCATTGAGGTGATATTTTAGACCTAATGTACTCTGATAATACAAAAATTCCTTATTGCATGAATTGTAGATAACAATACTCTTATGAGCCATTCCATCTTTCCGTTTGTAAACATACACTTTCCACGTCTTCATTTTACAGAGCACCTGTGGCCAGAACAGCACTGGGTGCTCAAAGTCACGTGGTGCGATATATATACACATACATCCATCCATACACACACACACACACACATAGATACACACACACACACACACACACACACACACACACACACACACACACACATATATATATATATATATATATATATA
>JBBPCY010000001.1:1914874-1927197 GCA_037974405.1 Brachyalestes nurse
AATATGAGGCTACAGATGATGATAATAAACTAAGAGCCGTTTGGGAGCCGAAAGAACCAGCTCTTCTTTGGGAGCCGGCTCTCTGAAAGAAGCTATACTGCGTTTAGGTCTCGCGAGAGTCAATGTCACTCACGGTTACGTTCATAATTTGTAAACCGACTCATTCTGTTCAGTGTTCACAAACCGTTCATTGAACGTGTTCATGCACAACACTGCCAACAGTTAGCCCATTTTTTAGACTGCCCGCTCTCCCAGTCACACAGTGCTACCAAGTGAGGTGAGGGCCAGCACATGAAAGTGAAAAGTGAAAGTGATCATTCTGTCATGTGTGAACACACCACAGAACACAGTCTGAACAACATTTAACCCATTCACCAAGTAAACAAGCGGACAGTCAGGAACACAGCGCTCGGGGAGCAGTGTGTGGAGACGGTACCTTAATCAAAAGTACCTCAGTGGTGCCACTAGTAGTCTAGGGATTCTAACCCTTGAATTTCTGATCGCAGAGCGAACTAACCACTAGGAGACCAGCTGTCTGAAAAGCACCACTGCAGCTTTTCAAACAAACCGAAACACAGTGGACAGTTCAACATGCTTGGAGGGGAACACTAACCACCAATTCCATTAGATCAGCTAACAGACGTCCACTGGTTAGCATCATGGTGATGACCACCCAAAGAGAGCAAGGCTAGCTATGCTCTCTTGGGCTTCAATTTTATTTATATAACAGTTTGTACAACCAATGTTGTCACAAAACAGCTTCACAGAGCCACAGATGTTTGTGGTATATCTAGGAGTGAAACTTTTCTAATGATAGGATTAATGCTTAGACGGTTGCACTGCTTAGGAATCTTGTAAGTCCAGATTTTGCGCTGTAGTTTAAAACTGTAGATTCTTCTCTTCTCAACTACATTACAGGGTTTGTTCTGTTCCTAATTCTTCTCTCTATACTTCTTTTTTTCTGAAACTTTGAAGCAAATGTAGAACAACATGCATGCCCTCAAAGCCCTAGAGTTTTAATGAAGACCTATTTGAAGACAGGTGAGAATGTATTTTTATTCAAGAATACTTCCAAAATACTACAGAAACAACAACAAATTACTGGCAGTTAGTTTGACCTGAAACCATTTTTTTTTTCATTTTGTTCATCCATGTCCGTAATCATATTAACATTTCTTACCATTCAAAATAAATTCACACTGAGACATTGAAAGGTTTAAAATGTGTTTATTGAATGGTTATTTAAGGTCATCTTAAAACTCATAAAAAGCTGGCAGGTAAAAAAAAAATCTAATAACGCTGACAAATATAATAAAGAAGACCTGAGATCTGAGTTAACTGAGCAAAAAACATTTAAAAAAGCTATTTTGGTAACATCTTCAGTACACTTCATTATGACCATAACTGTTCTCTTATCATTATTGTAAGTTGTACTGACTCCATACATACTTTTATTAGCTTTAATTCACATATTAGCTTTTTATTCCATTTTCTACTTACAAAGTTATGAAAAGGCCACTGTTTTGTAAAAAAAAGCGAATGTACTGAGCCATTGAAACACATTTAAGTTACACCATGAGACATGTTGGAGGTACACGGTTTGTACCTTGGGGGAAAAAAATTGACCTGAATGGTACCACCTTTTTTCTAATAGCAAAATAGTTAATATTTCTCAAACTTCAATCAAGTACCTGAACCCTTATGTAGAAATGGTCTGTTCAGTTCCTAAGTAGGCCAACACGCCAACCAAAAGGTGAGGAGTCTTTTAAATGCCTGATTAATTGAAATTGAATACCGAGGACCAAAGCCTTGGTTCAGTTAACTGTAATTGGTTTGTCTCTCTTAATTTTAGATTTTGAGTCTCGCTTAAATGTAACGTTGCGGCTAATCTATGATTACAACTTATCGCTAACTAAATAGACCAAATGGATTCAAATCCTCATCGGTGTCGGGGTACGGAGACGTCTCCACCTAATCCGTGTTGTTAGGCCTACGCAAGGCCTATTCACACCCCAAGCCCATCTGTAAATAAGCACCTTAATATCCCAGCAGATAATAGAAACTTCCCAATGTGACGGAGGGCGGAATCATTAGAATATTAATCGTAGATTAAAACGTCTTAACGAGAAATGAATTTTTGATTTCCGGCAGACAAAACACAATGGCTTCCTCCTCTTATTTATTTATTTAATTTTTTTAAATGTTTTGTTTTGTTTTTTTTCTCTCTCTCTCTCTCTCTTTCTCGAGAGAAACCTCTTGGCAAGCCTGAAATCAGCGACAGGTCTTAGAATGAAAGAAAGAGAGGAGAAGGATAGAACTGTAATCCCTATCAATGTACTTTATAAACCACCTTCTCCCTAAAATGTGTGACTAATGTGCACAAATCTCTGGCTTTAAAAAGCTGTCAAGCCGAGATGGCTGGAGTTGTTGTTCCGCGGCATTCAGCGCAATAAATAAAACCACCGCGTTTGTGTGTTCCATATTCCCCCCCCCCACCTCCCCACCTCCACCCCTCCTCTTCTTTTTCCTCCTCTGGAGGAACGTACCTTGAGGTCTTGTGTTGGGTTTCCCTTTTTTTTTCTTCCTTCCTTCTCGAGCGAAGGCTCCGAGGGGCCCAGCGTGCTCCGCGCTACAGTAATGACATTAAACAGGAACACTTAAAGGGGTTTTTCGGCGAGAGCCGCATTGTCTGCCATGAAGGCTTCCAGAAAGGCTCTTTTATTGCGTCGTGGATTTAATGCCAGTGTGTGTTACCTGATAACATTAAGGCGGCGAGGAGGAGAAAAAAAAAGACAGAATATTCCCACGCTGGCAGGGCTTCAAGAATATTGACCACCAACAGGACTGCAGCTGAGGCTTGGACCATGCGGGTGTTCAAAAAAAATTTGAGGTAAAAAAAAAGAAAGACAGAAAGGCAAGCGGGCTGATTACCCTGCCATTACTGAATCATATCTGGGGAGGTGCAATTCATTAGCCTTCATTCCTCTTTATCTGGCTTAAGAGTTGTAAGGCCGCTTTGCCGGTGCTGCCACGGTTCTCCAGATGGGGAACGTGTTACGGGAAGCCCCACCATCACCATCACCATCATCATCATCATCACGCTTGTTTGGATCACTGACGAGACCCCGTGTGATCTTCGCGATCGTGAGCTCTAATAAGAGGCGAGTCAAGACAATGATGCATTAGTAGAGCCTTGTCTTTTTAGGAGTCGTGCTCAATGGGGCTTTGTTCACTCATCCACTGAGTTGGAATCGTTCAGGTGCGATTTAGCTTTTCGGGGGGGTTTTGTTGTTTTTTGTTTTTTTGTCAGTAAGCATAGTAAATCGAACCTGAAAAATGAAGTTTACTTCCGGTTGAGCTGCTAATTCAGTAAATCTAGGGGAAAAACCTGGTTATTTGCGGCGTCTTTGAGGTAGAAGTAATGACAGTGTTTCGGCTATGTTTGATCATCCCTAGCAAATCCGGACGCCAAATTTATTCTGCAGGTGTTACGTGTGGAATAATGTTCAGGCGTAATGAGGACAAGGCGCTCGTGTCGCATCACACCCGACAGGCTCAGGGGTTTAGACGCATGAAGCGCCGTTCCACGTGAAACACCACTCAGGTGGCCCTAAAAGTTTTAGCAAGAGACTCGGGATGAAGGACTCCACAAAAGGGTCTCCACAAGAGGGATGACAGGAGACCACTTTTGGGACCCCTTAAACAGTGGTCCTCACAACAGTCCTCAAGGTCCCTGAGAACCACTATTCTAAACAACAGTGCCTGGAAGTGATTTGTGAGTGTTAAGGGATTCTTCTTAGCAGGTTATTTATTTAAAAAAAGGTTCTTCATCTAATTTATAAGATTAGACATCTGAAAGTGTCCAAACTGGACTTGCTTACTTTTCTGCTACTGTCACGGCTGGGGGTGTGCTCAGGGAGAGTGAGACGAGGCACAAATGCAGGTTCCAGTAGATGGATTTTTATTACAAAAAACGACTCTAGACAGGAAAACACTAAACAGACAAAAGGAAGCTTGTGTGCCTTTTAACTCAAACAAAACTACATAGAGACACATAGAGGAACGGGAACGTGAGGGGAAGTGTGACGGTTGACCAGCAAAATGCCTTTGAATACAAAGAACTTAAATACAAAACACATGCAGACACAAACCAATCAACAACCCCAATCACTTAACTAAAACACAGGACAGCTGACAGTGAACAAAGACACGATATACATTCAAGTTCAAAATCAAAGTCCCAATAAACCAAAACAAAACAGTGGCCTCCTTTGGCCACTGGCCGAGACCTAACAGCTTCAGCTAAAAAGTTAAAAGAGCCCAAGTGCCAATATTTTCCTATATTTCATTTTTTCCCCCTGGAGTCTACTCATGATGTTTGAGTTTGCTGATATAGTCATAATTTATTTTTACCTGGCCATTTCCCATCCTCTTTATATCTATAATAATAAAAAGGCTATTTCTGTTACTACGCTTTTCATAATGATTTTCAAACTGACCTCTGCTTTGACTGGTGGCCCTGTTTCTTTCAAAAAGCAGCCCAGGCTGAAACACTCCTTATAACTTCAACATTTGTGGGTAGGGCTGAACTGCTGTAGACTTAATGGGGTGACACATGAAAACATGTTGTTGACTGTGGACTATAGACTATAGGGACTGAGGATTAAATTAAACTTAAAAAATGCTTACATAGTACAGTTCCATGATACGGTCCTTTTAAAAAAACAAGAAAAATAACAGTTGTCACATCGGATGAGGGTAGCGAGGTGCAAATGCAGAGTTTCATCTCAGCATAGACTTTATTTCTGAACAAGAACACAAACAAGGCTTGAGGGCCAAAATGCAAGGTAAACAGAACAAGCCAGCGACTAACACAGGCCTGGATCACTGTCAGGGTAGCATGAGAGTGGACCGACACAAGGGTTTACACAAAGGCACTTTAAATACACAAAGGACTAGGACAAGAACCAATGAGAACAGTCAATCACTTAAGACAAACACTAGACAGCTGACTGCAGACAGGACACCAGACACAGTGACATACCGTTTCAAAATAAAAGTCCAAAACAATGCTGGCCTCTAGTGGCCGCTGGGCAGGACACAACAAACGCCAGTACATGAAAATTGATTGGTAAAATAAAAAAAGACAAACTGCTTGCCTAAAGCAAAATCAAAAGAGTTTGTCTGAAACAATTATTATCTCATGGAAATGTAATGAGTAAAAGTAAATACTTGAATAGTTAAATATTTAACTACACTATCAAAGTACAAGCAATATTTTACATCCCTGCCAGTGACCACCAGTTAGCACCGTCTAAACCCTCTTGCACTTTTCCCAAACTGTGCTTTCTGACATACAATTATAAACAAAATGGACAAAATAACAATTAAGCATTTGTTACTTGCTGATTATAACCTTCCATGCAGCGCAGTAAGAAATTATTTTCACACACAAGGTCCTGGTCGTGATTCCCAGCCAGGCAGCCCAGAGTCTCTCCATGTCCATATGGGTTCCTACCAGTGGCGGTTTCTATAAGACTACAGGTGAAACAATGTTTCACCAAAAAAACTAATAAAAACTTCATGACTATCACGTTTTTATTGGTGTGAAACAAAAAATGCTCATAAAAATAAAGTTGCTCACCTAATTTCAGCTCCTCAGTAGTGTTACAGTTGTATACGGCTCTGGTCAAAAACGTGAAACAGCGCCATCCCCAACTGCGGTGAAACAGAAAATTTCAGTGAAACGTTTCACTGGCGGCCTGTTCATTCCAATGTAAATCTTCTCAGACCCCCGCGGCTTGTGGATTTTCAAGGTTTCAATGGACTCTAATGTCCCACCCGTGAAACAAGTGACTGCCTACTGTGATAGGGTAGTTCTCCGCTTCAAAATGACTGACTGTGGCCAATCACCACCTTTGTTTTCACTTTGTTATATTAAATGTATTGAGCACGGACCTTGAGTGTGAGACTGAAGCTTCGTACATGACAAAACGCATAACATATTATTTACTGGTATGTATTAATAATATTTATTTTTATTTTATATTTTATTATTTGTTTATGAGTGCACTGAAGGAAGGGCATTAGCTTGTTAGCTTGACCGCTTGCTAGCGATTCCCACCACCCAGCCAAGCTGGACACTGGTGAAATCCTTGGAAAAAAATCCCTGCTGTTATGATAGAGTGATTAACAACTTAACCAAGAAGACCAGGAGGGTAGAATTAATTTTTATGGTGAGAAAGAGGTTAGATATGTTTTCTTGGGATTTATAAATATTGTTAATTATGTACCTTTGAAATAAACATTAATATTATGTGTTTGTAAGATATGTACAGTAAAACACTTTTTATATATTGTAGTGATTTAACACTAACTATGAGGAGATTGAGGGAAGAGCAGGAGAGAGAAGATACATCAGAATGTGAGATAACAACAGCAGAACATAGAGGTGAAGTATTTACTTAGGGCAAGAAAATTAAGCTGCCCAGGGTGCACGGCAAGGTGCTGAGTTTGTTTTGTGGCGCACAGCGGGCATGAAGGGTGGTTTGTTTCACCAAAAATATTGACCAGGAGCCACCACTGGTTCCTACCGGGTTCTCTGGTTTCCTCCCTCTGACCAAAGTCATGCGGGTGAACAGGACATCCAGGTGTGACTGTGTGTTTGCCCTGTGGTGGCTTGGAGACGTGACCAGGCTCCAGCACCCTCTGCGACCCTGGTTTGTATAAGCAGTTGAAAATAGATGAATGAACCCCCCACTGGTGCTTTTCCACTGGCAGAAGGAACTGCGCCACACCGTGAACAAATGTTTTCCATAATAAATACAGCGACCTGTACCTGAGCTATACCTGTGCTGTTCGACTACAGGGCTAAAAGTGGGCCGCAGCTGAGCTGAATGCCTTACTGATTTTCATTGGTCAAAATGTTGCCACCACAACAGACAGACCTTGGAAAGAGGCCATTGTTGTTTACTGTTTGTGCAAGGAAACAACAATGGGGATAAAATTTAGTTTTCTAACACTGTGAGAATCACAAAGGTGTACAAAGACATCACTAACTAGTTAGCTGGATTTGGGTTTCATCCCAGAGCTAAACAAAAAAGAAATTTAAACAAATAACAAGACCAAATAACAAAAGGGGCTCTGACAGAAAATCTTTCCTCTAGAACAACTGATTGGATGTGGTTCTGGGACAATGACCAGCCATTAACTGGGTGGAGAGAACTGCACTGAAATGTGTCAAACACCATTACTGGACTGAGATACACTGGAAAGTCAAAGCGTGCTACAACTTTCATGCCATCATTAAAGTTTAGACACAGTACAGTCCTGTATGCCTATAGAAAAATGCCTCATCATTTTTAGCTACCTCATAGCTCTGGTACATAAACTGAAGAAGCAAATTGTGCTTCTTTAGTAGAAACATTTTTTCTACTGGCTAAACTGAGTTTGACTACTATGGATGGTTAAACTGATGTCTGGTATGAGCACAATGTGAATAACAAGGCCTTCAACCAATGAAGTCTGTAAACTGTGAAATCTTGAGGCCGCAGAAGCCTTGGGTTGAATGTCCTGATGTATTGATGGCTATGGTGCAAGTGTGGAAATACACACAGCAGGAAGGCGTCTGGAAATCTTTCCACTCCCCCAACCCACCTCTCTCTCTGTCTCTCTGACTCTCTCTCTCTCTCTCCATCACTTTGGCACCAGGCCCTGCCTCATCCAAACACAAGACAATGGCTATTACCCAACACACCTGGGTTCTGGGCCTGCACTATTCTCCTAATATCTTTTAAATCTTCACATAAGGTATGCCTTCCATAGGGCTTACGATACCATTTGCTCTAATAAATTCTTTTGGCAAGGTTCGGACACAAGCTGCTCGTGTCCCCCCCAGGAGAGAGGACGGGATCGGGGGAAAGGCTGAGGCGTCCCGGAAATATGAGGATAAATCTCAGGTAATCCTGTAGGACCTGAGGAGTGGGGGTTTTGCAAAATCGACGCTTTTCCAACTGGAAACATTTCCCCAAGTGTTCATCTTCATTTAACTTCTTGGTGTATGTGTGTGTATGTGTGTGTGTGTGTGTGTTTTAAATTGGTGATTCGGAGCAGCGGGTGCAGTAATTAGCACCGACGTTTGATCGGAGGGGCCGGCTGAGAGCAGGATGGAGAGCTTTCTAAAGGGCCCGGCGAAGGAGGGAGAAGGGGACGATAAGCAAATCAAATTAATGACAATGAGTGTTTGCGGAGGGGAAGGCGGGGGGTTAGAGTGCTCGTGTTGTGTGCGTGTGTATATGTGCGTGTTGTTGTGTGTGTGGGTGTGTGTGTATTTAGCACCTTGTGTGGACTAAATGATAATAATATAATAATATCGTCATGAATTGAAAAAAATAAAACAGTCAAGTATTCACTTTTATTCAGTAAGGTTAAAGGAGAATTATTTCTTTTTTATTATTTCTGCATAATTCAGTGGTTGAGATGTAAACAAAGTAATTCAGAGAGGGTTGGGCGTTAAATGATTCCTTTACTGTTAAGGTGGATGGAAACAGATGTCACATTTACAACATTTATAGGAATTTTATTGATCCCCAGTGAAACTACACGTGTCCTCTGGGTGTTTATATGGAATGCTGATGATGGTCAATCTGAAAAAATAAGTTTTCTTTGTGGACGACAGCCTGCATGTATCCCTCCACCACGAATGCATTGTGAAAAATGCCTTTAAGGCCTAGACGTTCTAAAAAGTGTGGTAAAAGCATGCCTTAGACATCCATAAGTCTTTCATTTAATATCTGTCGACCAGGTATCTTTAGGAAGCATTAAACTCTTCTTCAGACGTCTGGTTCCATTTACCACCACTATGAAATTGGAACTTTCTCTAGAATGGAACATATCATGCCAAAACCCACTCCAACCAACTTTGTTTAGATCTCGACTCCTGAAACCTGCATACAATTTGAAAAAAATCAAAACTATAACTACCCTTTAAGGCTGTCATTAGGTTGAACTTAATGCAGAGCATAGCATTATTACAACCCAATTTAATGGAGATAGACCACAGAGATTAATGTGTGTGTGTGTATTTGTGTGTTTGTGGGTGAATATGTGTGTGTGTGTGTGTGTGTGGGGGTGTGTGTGTGTGTGTGTGTGTGTGTGTGTGTGTGTGAGTGTTTAAGACATTGTGGGCACTAAATGTCCCTGAGAAAATAGGAAAATGAGATTTTTTAAAACAGTAAATTTAACTGACAAGTGCCAACAGTAAAATAAATGGCAACAGATTTTCTGGCCCCGGATGGTAAGGTTAGATTCAAGATTCAAGATTCTTTAAGCATAAGCAGAGAGCCTAATTAAGATTATTCTGCTTCAGTGCCATTCAAGTCAATGAAAGGACCCCACAAAGATAGATTTACGAGTACGCCAGTGTGTGTGTGCATGGCCCCGTGTGCGTGTGAGAGCCTGTCGCGCGTGCCATGTTAAACACTTCACTCACCGACGAGAAGCTAATCCAGTCACTCTGCGTCTCCAGCCGCTCCCTGATTAGACCAATGAACCACACACACACACACACACACACACACACACACACACACTCACACCGGAGAGCAAAGGAGCGTCCCTTGTTAAAGCTCACTCCAATGAGAGGGTAATTAAGACACCCCCGCGCGCACACACACACACACACACACACCAAAAAAATTAAGTGTTGTCTAATAGAGCAGCTTGAAGGTGCTTGTTTTGCATTGTCTCCGCATGCTAAAGTCAGGCGAAGCCAGGCGAAGGGGAACGAGTTCGCCCCTCCGCCCAGAGAAGAACCGGATGGCTCCAGGCGAGCCTGCGACTCCAACATGGGGAAGCACTTCCGCCGTGAGCGAGCAACTTATCGGCAGCATGCAAACTGTCACTTGTTACTTTAAATAATAGATCGCCTCCCCTAATTTCCGGCTTGATATTTTTGGCAGAGAGCTTGTGAAGACTTGTGGACAAGTAGCATCTGTCAAACTGCAGCTTGGGCCAAAACGTGTAAAAAAAATGTAGCCCAGGCTTTGCTGGACCTGAGGCCTGGCCAAGGCCTGCCTGCAACACGCCACTGCTAGGGATGCTGTTAGTGTGAATTCTGTAAACTTGAAGTGAAAGTGAAAAAAAAAGAAAATTGCACAAATTCTGTAAACTAATGTTAGTTAGTTGCTAACCACTAATGGTAGCTAGCATCATAAATGCAATTAGAATCAAAAATCCTACATGCATACAACATCATATTTGCCTCGAACTGTGTCAGGTTGTTAAGCAGTCTCAATTAGACACACTTTTGTGGTTTCTGACACTGAATGACACATTATTATCTATAGCTGCTAGGTTAAGTGAAAATGAGTACACATTCTCTTCAGGGAACGCAATTAAACGTGCTAATTTCCTGCTAATTGTAGTACACTATTTCTATTTGCTTGATTATATATTAAATAGAAACTGTGCCATCACTTTTGCTCAGGCCACATTATATGTTGTATTTTTCTGTTTGCTTTGCTAATATGTTAAATTCAACAGTAATTATGTATTAAAAGTGTGTTCTCTGCAAAGGATGTGGCCACAGGCTCCCAAACTTTTGCAAATAACTGTACAAACATATCTGCTGTCACACTTAATGCATTTTTTATTAGTCGTTTAATGTGTTAAATTATTAATGCCACACCCATTTTTTTATGTCGTTAACAGGATTTCCAAGTTTGACCCTTCGGTTTGTCTGTCATGCAGGCTGATTTTGCTGCACTAATATTTAATTCTCACAGTACGCTGAGCCTGAAGTATCGGTTACAAGCAAAATACACCACTGATGCGAGCAGTATCAATAATATCAGCAACATTAGCATTGAAGGACATCTGTGGACGAGTCAACAAGCAGCAGACTAACAAAAGCAATAGCTAAGTGGAAAACTCCAGTTCCCCTCAAGAGCCTCCAGTGTAACAAGAGCTAGGGGCTACAATCTCGGACAAGCTGGAACCACTCATTAACTGTGTATATGATGTATAATACATTCACCCATTAACTGTATATGATGTATATGATATATACACTCATTAACTGTGTATATGATGGATAATACATTCACTCGTTGATTGTATATGATATATAAGATACACACTTATTAACTCTATATGTGATGTACATGACATGAAGTTATACTCATATATATTTAAATACAGCCCCTGTTGCTTCTGTTATGCTTCATAAATAACATGAAATCTTTGTTAAGGGTCAAATTTGTGCAAAGAAGGCAATTAAAAGGAATTGTGAAATGAATCAATTCATAGCCCTAATAAAAAATTGTTAAACATTTGTTGACACTGTGTTATACAGAAACTAAACAGGAAAGTATGTTTAAGTTATAATTTGTTAAGTTTAAATTTGGTTTAAGGGGAAAACTGTATACAGTTGTTTTTGTTGAAGGATCATTTTAATGCAATAACCCCACCCTAAAATTGAAAAGGATATTCATATTCTTCTCTTGGCCTATTTTCAGACATTTAGACTTCTTTTTTGCTCTCTGTTCTCATCCTAGATGTAAATCCATGGTCCTGACGCAGTCTCCTACGGTTCCTGCACTCCATCCGTGTGTGTTTCAGGGTTGAACAGTGGAGTCGTGACTGCAGCACGGTGATATTTGAGTATCATCACCGCCGACGGCATCTCCTCCGGCTTTCTGTTCTCTCCACAATAGTTTAATTGTTAGTTTGGACGCCCACTCAATAGATTAATGAAATGAAAGAAATGATGGAAATGAATGAGGAAGAGAATGAAAAAAGTGTCATAAATGAATAAATCAAGAGGCATTTGTCTGTTTTGGTTTTTTTTTTTTTAAATAAAATGGAACATATTTAGATAACCGGCGGGCGCGTATTTAGATAAAGCAAGGATTTTTTTAAAAGGCGGCTCTTTCCCCACATTTTCATTTTCTTCCACTGCCGTTTCCAGACGTTTGCATTGTGTTTGAAGAGACAGCATCCACTAGTTCAGTCTTCAGCACCTGGAAAGTCCGCCGTCCTCAAAGTTTAGCTGAAATTTTACTTTGCTGGAGCCTGAGAGCTCCTGAAATGTACAACCCCTCCTAGTGGAGGTCTGCATTGTGGCTGCCAAATTGCTGACAGGCATGAGCCATCCTAATGTGTATGAATGTATTGGGTTTTGTATTTTTTCAGGTGAAAAAAGTACTTTGTGTAAAATCAAATTGCCCATTTTACACATACACACACCACACACAACTTTTATCCTTTTGCACAGCCTTTCAGAACCTTTAAAATCATGGTAATCAAAATGTTTCCTACTGCAC
>JBBPCY010000001.1:1934635-1944636 GCA_037974405.1 Brachyalestes nurse
ATTAGTTTCAGCATTAAAGTAGATTTCTGTCTGGATATGTAGGTGTATTGTTAAATCTGTATGTTGTTTATTGTTTGTTTTGTATGTAATTACATATATATATATATATATATATATATATATATATATGTTTATTCATTTTTTTAAAATATTTTTGTCACATAATCTTTGACCAATAGAAATAGCCCTATATGTAAATAAAAATAATGCATATTGAATGTTAACACCTTTATTCCTTCCGTGAAATTATCGTACATATTTTTTATCAAATTAAAATAAGAGGTTTAGTTCAGACATCAACTATTTGTAATTATGTAATCTGTCTATAGGTGCACTAGTGTAGACGTGTTTCACTCAGGACGCACTGAAGATATCTGGTGGTCAGACACAGCGGCAAACAAGGCCAGGCTTTGGCCTCTTCCAGATGTGCCATCTTCCCGTCTCTGCCGGTTGCTTCCGTTAGCTCTTTCGGCAGCCCCTGCCAGCTCCTGCTGCGGCAATTGGAGCCACCCACCCCGTAGAAACACTCAGACACAGCACGGGTCTCAGAGGCCTGAGCTCCAGACAAAGCAAAGCCCCCCATCCCACTCCCCCTGGACCCCTGCTCTTTCCTCTCTGCCCTGGCAAATGAGATTCTGTTGCTCATGTCTTAACAATGTACTTATGCTGGGAAACACACACCTGCTGTACACACACACACACTCACATACACACACACACACTTGTACATTCATGATCTGCAGACAAAGCTCATCCCCGGAAAAAGTGTCAGCAGCGTCCCCTTTTGTTTGCCTGTCTGTACAAAAAAAAAAACATTTTCATTTTCATCCCAGCCATTGTTGTTGCTTTTGTTTCTTGGCCCACTTTGAGCATGTATTTGTTTGCCTCAAAAGTATACGTGTTTTTTCTTTTCATTTTCAAGATCTCTTTTGTTTAACAAGATTAAATTATTATAATTTTTTGTACTTGAAATGGGCCCGGAAATCCAGAGTCAATCCCTAAAATCAGGTTACAGGCTTTTTATGCCACCTTTAACTCTCCTAACGAGGTCTGCATGGGCCCATACAGCACCTAAAGCACCTCATTCTACCAAAAACCTTCTACCTCAGAGACAAATGGGCTTCTTTGAGCGTACCATGATGCTTTATGGTGTAGAACATGCACCAGTTTTTTTGTTGTTGTTTCTTTTTTTCAATTAGTCGCACAAAAGTCTTCCCCCCGTCTTCCCCTTCCGCTGAGAGCAGAGGAAATGCAAACTCAAGCTGCCGAGCTGCTGTCACGCGCCACGCACAGGCCTCTTCTCGCTCTATCAACTGACAGTTGACTGGAGTCCTCCTCTCAAACCTCCATTGTTTCCGCCGCCCCAAATATTTAATCCTGTCATGTTCGTGCTCGTTTACATCGGTGTAGCATTTGAATAATTAAGTGCATGGATAACTGCTAAACGCACACTTAACAGAGCTCATTCTGAAGGGAAGCAACATCGTGTTCAACTGAAGACCCTTAGAAGCTGCAGTTTATAATGAAAAGCATGGACTTTCCCCCCCTTTTTTTGCAATTCTTAACATCATAACAAACTTCAAACATCTCCTAGGCTACAGAGAGTACACTGTAGGTAAATGTAAGTAATTGCTTAGCTACTCTGTTTTGTAATTGCATAATTGCATCTAAACAGTATACCAAAATAACAGTAATAATTGCAGACTTCTAGGTGTTAAAACAGAGTCGTGGCTCAGCTGGAGCTCAGCGATAGGTCCCGCTGCTCACTGCGGTCTCCCGGCACGCTGTAACGCCGCATTTCAGAAGCGCTCGGCGGAGCTAGGCGTCATTACGAGGCGAGCGAACAGGCCCACGCGAGAGAGGCGCCTCTCATTTAGCCAAACGAGCTCTCCAGCCCCGAGATGAGATGAAATGGAGGGAAGCTGGGGAGAGAAAGATGAGGAGAGTGAGTATGGGGAATTCCTGAACACTGGCAAAATGGGAGGGAAAAAAGCAATGGCACTTAATCAAGCAAGGTTCTCTTTATTTACTGCTATCTCCTCACACCTGTCAGCATGGTCTTAAGTGACTGGAGTAAGCATGGTTGTGGGGTATAACTGAGCTTGCAGCACATCTGCAACTACCGGTTGAATCTTTGACTCATTTGAATGGGAAGTTACAAAAGAAAAACTAATTATTCTGAAACAAAATTTACATGCATTCACATGGATTGCTGAGTGCTCTTCTTGAGGGTTCCTAGTAGTTACACCATAAAAGAACCACTTTTAGTTCTTTAAAGAACCTTTCTATCAATGGGTCTTTATCAAATATTTTTTTGAGTCTCAACATAACATAAAAGTAAAAAAAAAAGTGGTTCCTAGAAGAGCCTATCACTTGATCGTCTTTAAAGAATCTTTTTTATCCCCAACATAATGTAAAGGTTAAAGAATATGTGTCCTAGGAGTGACTTCATAGGATGACCACTGTTGGTTCCCTAAAGAGCCACCCAACTGATCTTTCAATAACCATTTTTAACCTTAAAAAATGAGTGTTCCAGATAGTATCAGAACAGAAGAACCTAATTTGGTTCCCTAAAGAACTGTTCAATAGTTCTTTAATAGAATCAATTTTTAAATCTCCATGCAGCATAAGGCTTTAAAAAATAGAAGTTCCTATTAGCGACACCATAGAAGAACCACTGTGGGCTCCGTAAGAACCTTTCGAGAGGTGGTTCTTCAAAGAACCATGTAAATCAGTTAAAGGTTCTAGAACCATATATCCAAATCAAGGGCCATTACACACTGGTTGTCCTGCATTCTACCTGCGGTATAATTTTTTGACAGCATTTTTTTCACAATAACTGGATCATTCCATTGCTGTGCTGATTCACTGACTTATACTGAAGTTAACATCACCGTCTATAATACAACATTTGAGCTGCAATTAATTTGGCTAGATTTTGAAGAAGAGTGTGATGCAGGCCAACATCAGAACCTGTCGTTGCACCTACGCAGTCTTTTCAGTCCTCAGTAGAATGAATGAATAGAGTGGAGTTTGCCAGAATTAAACAAAATATAATTCAGCAAAGCAGATGGGCTGTGAAATGCTTTACAGACTGTTGGGAACAAAACCACATTTAGGATAATCTGACAAATTTGCTATTGCGAAAGTTTTATAGCTCTGTAATGCAAAATACTAATACCTTTTTGGCTTAAGGAATTACTGTTTTACAATTTCTTTGCTTTGTTTCTCTTCTTTATTTTGCATTACTATTTAGTAAATCTAGCAGAACTTTCAAGTGTATGAGATCATGAATAACACGCTTCCTCTATATCAGGTATTTCCAAGTCCTACAGATGCCCTTTTTCCAATTGGATAAATAGTCAAATAACTTCTTAATTAAAAGTTAAGACATGAAAAATCATGTTAGATTTTGTCTGTTAGAAGTG
Organism: Brachyalestes nurse; assembly: GCA_037974405.1. Taxonomy (NCBI): domain Eukaryota; kingdom Metazoa; phylum Chordata; class Actinopteri; order Characiformes; family Alestidae; genus Brachyalestes; species Brachyalestes nurse. Next base: position 1,938,064 of record JBBPCY010000001.1, read on the forward strand.
TCTGTCTATGACACTTTGAGATCAGAAAATGAACATGTAGTACAAAATGCTTTACCAGTATTTCTTGTGTCATTGTTATTTCACTGTATTTTGGGAAAAAAATATTTGCTAATAATGTCTATTTGCTAGAGTGCTGTATCTGGTATGCACTGTCTTGCTGGTTACACAGGCTAGGGTTAGGGTTGAGGTTACGTTTGGGGTTGGGTTGGGGTTGGGGTGGAGGTTGTGATTCTTGGTAGGTTTGGGGTTAGGATTCGATCTAGAGTTGAGGTTGGGGTAAGGTTTGGGGTTAGGGTCGCAGTCTGGGTTTGGTTTAGGGTTAGGGTTGTGGTTAGGCTTAGGCTTAGGGTTAAGGTTAGAGCTGGAATTTCGGTTGGGTTAGGGGGTTAGAGTTTAGATTACTGCCGGGATTGCAGTTGGGTTTAGATTAAGGTTAGGATTGAAGTCGGGTTTAGGGTTAAAGCTGGCTTTAGGGTTAGGGTTGGGATGACGGTTGGATTTAGGGTCAGGGTTGGGATTACATTTAGGATAAGGTTGGGGTTGGGGTTAGGGTTTGGGTTTAGGATTAGAGTTGGGATTGTTGTTGGGTTTAGGAGTAGGGTTGAGATTGTGGTTGGGTTTAGGGTTAGGGTTGGGATTGCGGTTGGGTTTAGGATTAGGGTTGGAATTGCAGTTGGGTTTAGGGTTAGGGTTAGGGTTGGGATTGCGGCTGGGTTTAAGTTTGGATTTGGGTACCCCCCTTATCCCAATAAATATCTTGTCACTAAGTGTCAGGCTGGCTGTGCATGAAACTTCAGCTCTTCATAATTAATGGGATCCTGTAAAGTGTGTGAACTTACAGTGCTTATTTCTCTCATTACTAGCATGCAACTGACTCTCCTAGACATCACTGAGTGCCTTTCAGGGGGTCATGGGGGTCAACTCATCCTCACCCTCGGGCTTGCTTTGTTTTTAGCCAGGACACTTTGGCAATTTTTCACGCCATTTGAGTGGGAAAGCCTATCTCATCATGTCTTGCATTATTGAGGGCTTGACAGCTGGCGAGTTAACACTGCTCATCCTTACACTTGGATGCATGTGCCTGACCTCTGTAGCGGCCTTTGACAGGCCTCCCTTAAACCCAGCACAGACTCTTGAGCCGGAAAATGGTCAGAATTGGGAGGGAGGGAAAAAAAGACCTGGGTTTTGTGTCACTCAAAAGAATGAGAGGAGAAACAGCAGAAAGTCAAGTCAAGTAGGTTTTTATTGTCATTTCTACCAAGAAAATGAGAGAAAGAAAAAGGAAAGAAAGAAAGAAGGAATGAGAGAAAGATGGAAAGAAAGACAAGGAAAGAAAGAAAGAACAGATGGAAGGAAGGAAGACCTTGGGTTTATGTTACTCAGAAGGGGAGAATCGAGGGGAAGAACAGCAGAAAGGAAGGAAGAGTTTCAAATGTTTACTCTGGAATCCCCCAGAGAGGACTGTTTTTTCCCCTTTTTTGCAAAATAAATTCCTACATTTGGAAAAATGTGTGTAATAGACGGCTTGTATTTCAGGAACTGAATTTAAATCCATGGACCCATATGTTAATGCTCCTTAACTGCAGAAGTTTAAAGCAGGGAGATTTGTTTGAAGAGGCAGATAAATAATAATGCGAGAATGAAGGATCCGGTTTGCTGCAACAAATTAGGTGGAAATCGCAATGGAGAAGGAAAAAAAAAACAAAAAAACAGGCATATGTGAACACACTGTATATAGAGTAAAAAAACAACTCTGGAAACAGTCATGAGTGCGGGACTACTTGCTTAATTAGCACTCCATCCATTGCTAATGCAGCGTCCATGCATTCAAATTATGCCATTGCATAGATGAAAACCACCCAGGCCCTAAATATATGTAACAGGGCGGAAATCTAGCAAATCTACTGTCGCTTTCATTCTCTTGTTCGGCTTTTTTCATGTCCCGCATTCCTCGAAATTGTTTTACAAGAGTTGCCTTTGTCACAGATTGTGTGTCGCTGAGTTAAACACACAGACGGCTAATAAAAGCGTTAAAAGTATGCACTTAAGAAATCTACTGTAGCGCTGGGAAATAAATTTTTCAATTTGCAATATCTTTAGAGAGTTGTTTTAAAGCTGTACCTCCTCCCCCTTCCCCGAACCCCACCACCACCTCCACCACCCCCGAGACCATGTCTGATATTTTTGCCAAGCTTTTATGAATTATGAATATTTTGGCCTTAGCCTCATCCAAATGTGATCATATGAAAAAAGTTGAAATGCTTTGGCACCTTCTTCCTAAATAATAAGAGAATAATGAGATGAAATGCTGCAAAACAGACAAACACAAAGTGTTTATTGGATTAGCTGGTATTACAGGTGGTCTTGGTTTACGAAACAGTAGACATCAGACAGTGCAGCACTATACACACACATTGCCTACACATTATATATATTTGTAATTGCACTTTTCTCACTGTTCCCATTTTCTACCTAATATTCTACTCATCCATCCATCCATTATCTGAACAACTTATCCTTAACCAGGGTTGCAGGGGGTGCTGGAGGCCATCGGGTGAAAGGTGGAGAACCACACCAGACAGGTCACCAGCCCAACACAGTATTACTCTATTCATAAGACACAAAATGTATACAAATTTGCTCAGTATGACATCAGCATTAACCTTCTTTTACTTAGTATTCGTACTTATCCACAAATTAAACACCATTCATTATATCCTTTTCCCAAAAATCCTCAATCGAAATGTAGTGAAATTTGCCCATCTGTAAAACATCTTCTGAATTTACATTACCGTGCACCAGCAGATTAGGGTAAATTATATTAACCAGTACTTTCCCCTCCCATGACATTTTGGCCTATTTTGTTTCATTAATATTTCTAATTAAAATGAGAAATTAATAAAGATTGTCAAACGTTGAGATTTTTGTTCATTTTTGGATCTTTTTTTTTCTTTTCTTCAGAGCATTTTGTTTTTTTGTCTTGTTTTACAGGCCTACTTTCATAAAGGCCACAATGTCTTAACTTTAGCTTGTCATCTGAACACCACCAACAAAAAATCTACCTCTGCATTCTGTCCTCAGAGAACATTTAATTGATTTTTAAAAAATCAAATACATTTGAAAAGCCAGAAATTATATTATTATTCTTTCTCATTTTCTTAACTCTTCTCACAATCTCATAAAACCAGCTAACACGGCACAAAAACAGAGAAAACAGAAATAGGCTACAGCTTTCTGAATTCCTCACAACTTAGCAGATTTTGTGATGTATTTTTTCCTTTTTATTTTCTAACTCAGGTTTCAAAAATTGATCTAATTTTAGACTGTAACAGATCAGGCCACAGCCACTACGTCCTATAGACTCCAGCGACCTGAGATTGCTTCAAATCTTGGAATTTTTTGCTAGAAATGAATTTTTAAACATGTTTTTACTCTAGCAATTCAAGTAATTCTGTTACTTTCTGAAAGCCACAAGCTCTAAAACTAGATAAGACAGCCCGACCTCACTCAGCGTAGTGTTTTGTTTGTGATTTTTTTTTTCTTCTTATAAAAAAAAATTGGGGTATTTTTTCTTTTTTCCTTGTTTTCTTATGCTACTTCCTAAAAGCCAAACTCAGCTCTAAGATCAGGAAAAGATCAGCCGCCATGTCCTTCGAGGGGCTCTCAATCGTTCTGAATCCTGTCCTCGCAACATGGCGGATATTTTTGGGCGGAAAAGCGAGGAACCGGAAAAAAAGGAAAGAGAGAAAAAAAAAACATCTATTAGGCTAGTAATTGCGCCGTGATTAGCAGATGCCGTGCGCTTGGCATGGAGTGGCTTTTCCTCGAGTTTGGAAGAAGTCTACCTACTGCTGCCTCCTGATACAATACAGCAGTCTGAACAGCCATACATCCTTCATGTCTTCCTCTGTCTGTCTCTCTTCTCTCTCTCTTTCTCTCTCTCTCTCCCTCTCACCACCTCCCCCCATCCACCCCACCTCTCTTCCTCTCCTATCAATCGTTCCCCTCCTCCTCTCCGCTCCTCTGCTTGGCTGGATCGGGCCCAGCTGGCTTCATTAGACTTTCCTCACCATTCCAGATCCGCTGTTTTTTGTCTGTTGCACATTTCTCGACTGTTTTATCTTAAGCGCTGTCCGTCCCGCGCTTCCCTCATAAATATTTCTCTGGCGTCTCCGCGTGCACACACAAACACGCGCCACGTGCACACACACACACGCGCACTGGCTGCCATTGAAACAATTCATGTGGCCATTGTACATTTGTTTTTTAATTAATCTTTGTGTCCTGTGTGTGTATGCTTGTGTGTGTGTGTGTGTGTGTATGTGTGAGTTTTCCTGGACTCTCATTGTTTGTGATCAGTTGTGAATGAATTTAAAACGGAGGAGTGGACGGCCTGCATTATCCATCGTTGTTGGGGTTTTTTTTTCCTGATTTTGAATTCATAACAGTAATTTTTGCTCCTTTAGTCATGCAAGAAACTCTCAAACAGACGAGCCTTCAAAGTAGTTTTGACGGAAATGCAGAAGGAAGGCATAATCCTTGGCTGGTCGATGACACGCTAATACCGCCCCGGGCTACAGCTCCACCATTTTGGCTAGTTTCAATTATTAATCGTATGCCTCCCTCACATTATCCTGCAAAACAATCATCCTTTTCCACCCCAGTGCCCTTATTAATTCACCTGGACTCTCAAGATTCAGGGTGAATGTTGAATCAGTCCGTGGCCTAAGAGTGCAACCAGAGCTATTGATAAGGAAGAGCATGGACGACTGAGGATGGTTGCCGTGGCATCTGACAGCTATGTTGAGCCTGTGTGTGTGTGTGTGCAGCAGGAATGGCAGCCAGATGGTTGCTGGAGACCCAGGGGAGATGAACTGGGGCAGTGTTGCCACCACTGGCACGCACTGCCCCGTTCTGACCGCCCTCTCACTCAAAGGGCAAGACACAGGCCTGATCTGTGTGTCTGACAGCGTGGCGTGACCTGGGAAGGTACCAGTGCGGAATGCGTGACGCACCACCGCCGCCGAGCCCCTGATTCACATGATTAGGAGACGACTGGAACCACGGACAAGAAAAGGATTCGCAAGCGATTTGGAATCGTGATTCACGATTCATGATTCAATTTGATTCTTGAGGAAATTACTCAGTTATCTCCAATTTCAAGATACTTTTCCCTAAAAAATCTCTCAGAGGATGGAACTTTATAGCCTTTTTGAAGTTATAATCTCCAACATAATGTAAACTAAGGGTTTTCCTACACTCTTAATAACATGGCAGAAAGATTTATTTGTGCGATCCTGTAGAAGGAACCATTTTTTGTTTCCTAAAGAACCTTCAAGTGATGGTTTTTAAGAACTAATTTAAAATTTGTGTGTATATGTTTGGGAGAGTGGGTGTGTGCAGTGAAGATCATTAATAAAGTTGAAAGCACCTCCACATAATGTAAAAAGATCTTATAAACATGAAGACGTTCTTTGCACTCTGCAAAAAAAATATGGTTCCATAAAGATCAATGCATTGTTCTTGAAACAAGCATTTTGTAAATAAGATGAATGAACCTCCACACAAAGGTTCTATATTTATTATCAAAGGTTCTATATCATTTAAAGGTTCTATATCAAGTTTTTTTTCCCTGTCCTCTGGGCAACAGCGATATTTAGTTCATGACAACTCAAATGTTTTGTTGGATGGTTAAAGAGATATTCTTTATGATAAAGCAGGTGCATATGGTTCTTTGTAGAATGCCAAAAAAACTGGTTATATATGACACCAATAAAGGGACTGCTGTTGGTTCTCTACAGAACCCTTGCTATTGTACATTCTTTAACATAATGACGCCAGAATGCCACAGGAGAACCAATTTTGCTTGTCTTAAAGAACCTCTCACTGTTTGGTTCTTTAGAGAACCGTGTGAAAATGTGATGTATGAATCTTTGGAATGTGACGTGTGAATCTTTGGATCCTCCACATAAGGTAAAGGTTCTAGCAAGAACCCGTATATTATCACATCACGTGAAGGTTCTTTAGGCCTTTAAAACATTCTTGACACTCTCTACTTCAACCATGAAAAATAAAAAATCTTTTCAAAGAACCGATCTTGCAAAGAACCGTTTACAGGTTTGCAAAGCCTCTAAGAGCTTAAAACTGAGTTCAGAACAGGATTATTTCCACAAAAGCCTGAAGCAATAGAAGTTACATGTCTGATCAAGAGATCTTCATATAACCTAAATTCATTTACCAATTTAAGGATGCTTTCCAGAAACTTTAAAGGACCACATTCATATTCTCCAAAGAACCATCCACTGAAAGCGCTTTTAGGGAACTAAAAATGGTTTTTCTATGGAATCACCCAGAGGAACCCTTTCTGATCCCCTTTAGACGCAATAAAACATACACAACAAAACAACAAAACAGGACTTTTCTTTGTAATATAATTTACTTTTTAAAAAGATTATAAAATCTTAATTTAATTGATTGATTCTTTAATTTTTATTTTTGAATAACTTCTGTAAAGTGACCTTGAGTGTTGTGAAAGGCGCTTATAAATAAAATGTATTATTATTATTATTATTA
>JBBPCY010000001.1:1951338-1963082 GCA_037974405.1 Brachyalestes nurse
GTAAAGTACAGATACTCAAAAACTGTACTTAAGTACAGTACTCAAGTAAATGTACTTAGTTACTGTCCACCTCTGGTTTTTGGACCAGGCCAGATACATCACCCAAGCCGAATCTAAGCCAAATAGTTTGATTCACAGCATGGTAGGACTGGGGGTAGGACTTTTCAAAGAATGTCCTACACCAGACTAATTCCAGGATCTGTTCTGATCTACTATGTTAATCAGGTACGTTGATAAACCGGAAAGTGGCTGAAGCTATAGAGATGACTTTAAGGGGTAAGACCACCTTATTGTAGCCTGTAATGTAAAAATGCCCAGAGCGTGTTTATCAGTGTTATAATTCTGTTTTTACAGTAGTGGCCACCCAGAACCTGACATGTAAGGTCAGGCATACTGGAGCTTAATCAGCGATTTCAGCATTGAGCAACATGCTATTGCTGACACCCCACAGGATCTGCATTTTGGCACATTCAAATGAAGCCCACACCAAATATACAAAAATATATACAAATAAATAAATAAATGGAATGGTGCTTAATAAGCATCTTAATGGGAATAACACAGTTCTACAATAACGGCTGGGTTCTTACATCCCAATCCAGTTACACTTGATTCTCAATTAGAGCACCTGATAAGACTCACTGATTAACGATTGCAGAGCTGAGCCCAGCAGCTTAGATTTGACTGTTCAATAGGAGAATGCTGGTCCTATCTCCATGATTGTTTCCAACCAATTGGAATGGAGTCGTCAAATAACTAATGGCTAAAGTTCTCAAGGTTGACTAGTCAGAAACATCGCCCAAGTCAAATCTACGCTTATTTTTACGGCGTTTACCAGATGCTCTTATCCAGAGCGTCGTACATCAGTGCTTAAGTACTCTACGTCTGTTCTTCATACCTATAAAGCTACGCTAAGATCAACAGCTTTTAACCAAGTTACTGCCAGTAAGTTACACACTGTAACAAACCCTGTCAAAAGAACAATGTCAGCTAGTTTGATTTCTAGAGTAGGATGTGTCAAATAATGTGTCAAATGATCTAAATCGGATTCATGTCCCCAGAACCTGACATGTGATTTAAGGTCAAGTATAATGGGGCATTGATTTCAGCACATATTAACGTACTAACACTCCTCCTAACGTACTAACACTCCTTTGTCACACATAAAAATGAAGTCTGTACACAAGACAGGAATAAATAAATAAATAAACAAACATGATGCTTGATAAGCGTTTTTTTTAGGAATAACACTGTTCTACATCAAATTGGCTGGGTCCTTACATCGCAGTTTGGTTGCACTTGATTCTCGATTGGAGAACTTGATAAAGGTACTGACTGATGATTGCAGATCTGAGCCCAGCAGCTTAGATGTGACTATTCAGTAGTGGAATGCTGATCTCCATGATTGTTTCCAACCAAATGGGATGGTGTGGTCAAATAACCAATGGCTAATGTTCACAAGGTTGAACAGCCCAGATACATCACCTAAGCCAATCAGTTTGACTCCTAGGGTAGGACTTGTCAAAAAATGTCGAGTGCCAGAGTAATCCCAGGCTCTGTTCTGACGTGCTAAGTTAATAAAGGACTTTAATAAGCTGTGAAGTGGCTGAAGCTATGGACAAAACTTCAGTTAGGGGGTAAGAGTGTCTTACTGATGTGTGCAGAAGAAAAATACCCAGTGTTTACCAGTGTTATAGGTCTTCTACAGTACTGGAACCCAGAACTTGACATGTGGTGTAAGGTCAAGTTTATTCAAGCCTAGTCTATGGTTTCTGCATAGCGACATTCTGACACAGAGAGTCTGTGTGGAGCAGGCCCGATCCACTCTTAGAGCACACAGTCTTAGAGCACTGTGTGTGTCTGTGTGTGTGTGTGTGTGTGTGTGTGTGCGTGTGCGTGTTGGAGTGCATGTCTGTGAGATCTGCGCAGCGCCCAGTGGAGGATGTTCAAAAGCATGGCTGCGTTAATTGGAGGTGTCACGGCCTTCACCACAGCTTCCACGCCTCACTCCACTCCTAATGCAAATTAGAGGCTACACAAGTTATCCATTTGAGATGTGGAGTTGGAATAGAGATAAAGGCGCGCACTTAGTCCCCGCAGCTCCAGGAGGGGCACCAGGGGACCACTCCCCGCTTATCCATCACCTACATTAGCTGTAGCTGTCACTCCCCGCAGGTGCCATCAAATATTTAACGCTAACCTCTTTTTTCTTAACTGACCAAACTAAACCGGTCACTTAACGTCCTCTCCTAGGAATAGGTCCCGGTTTTTTTCTCCTCCATTGATTTCAGACACAAACAAAAGTAAGCGTCTGCTGGGCTGCAGGGAGACCAGCCCCGGGGCCTTTGTGGAGGTTGCCACATGTTGCCGTGGTCTCTTTGAAGTGATGGAGAAATGTTTCAGACACCAAAGCTGCAGGGTTCATTGTCCTTACATTTGGGCTTCTCCCTGAGCAACATGAGAGGGTGTTGAAGAACTTGAGTGGAGAGCAGAACTGAGATCTCACTTCTACATGAAGCCTGATATATATATATATATATATATACACAGATGGTGATGATGATATTGTGGCTAAAAAGTGTCCCATGTTCCCTTATAAATAGACAAACCTGTTTGTCAGGGTTTTCCAGGGTTTCAGGAGACCAAGACATTTCGGACAACGCCATGCTTCCAACTTTGTGGACCCAGTTTGGGTAAGAACCTTTTTTTATTCCAGCATGACTGTGCCCCAGTGCACAAAACGAGCTCCATAAAGACATGGTTGGACATGTTCGGTGTGGAAGAGCCCTGTGCGAGCCAGGCCTTCTCATCCAACATCCAGAAACACTCCAAAATCTTGTGGAACGCCTTCTAAAAAGAGTGGAAGATGTTATAGCTGCAAATGGGGACCAGCTCCATATTAAATTGTATTTGAATGCAATGTCATTAAAGTTTCTGGTGGTGTAGCAGTCAGGCGTCCCAATACTTTTGTCCGCTTAGTGTATGCATGTTTATATGAATGCTGGGCAACGATTAAAATGTTTAGTTGCCATTAATCGCATGGTTTTCTGTGATTAATCTCGATTAATCACATTATTATACTCAAAATGTAATAATTGATTCAAAACTAGTGTATTGCGTACTTTTAATGTTAAAGTACTGCTACAAAGGTGCAATAACATTTGGTTTAAACATTTTAAACAAATAAGGAGCATTTTAACAGCAGTGTTCCCTTCAACACAGAACACAGTTACAGTTCAAATATTTCTATAAATCTCAACTTAAACATTAATGTAATCAAATCAAATGTAAAACCAAAGCTATTTGCCACTGCAGGGCGTTCACGTTTTATCCAGTTCTCTCAGAGTCCAGAGCATGGGGGGGTGGAACCATTATTGCAGCTGCAAAGGGGGACCGACTCCATATGAAAGTCTGTGTATCTGAAGTCTCTGTTGGTGTAATGGTGAGGCATCCCATTACTTTTGTCCATAATATGACCATCCGAAACCCAGAGAGCTGTGTGCTACAAAAAAACGGTGCTAACGTGCAATAAAATAATTGTTGGCGTTAAGCTCTAATTTTTTATACGTTGGAAAGTGGACATTTTTAACCCTTTAAACCAGAGGTCCCCAACCACCGGGCCATGGACCGGTATCGGTCCGTGAGTCATTTGGTACCGGGTCGCACAGAAAGACAGAATAAAAATATTTTATTGATTACCAGAGTCTGAAATATCTTGTATTTTGACAAAAATGCTCTTCTCAGCTTTTCACAGTCCATGAAAGCACTGGTTTACATGAAACTGGTCCGTGGCACAAAAAAGGTTGGGGGCTGCTGCTTTAACCCATTTAGACTAATTGAAAAGTGTCCAAATTTGTCTTTTAAGGTAATCATTTGTTTATTTTTTTATTACTGGTTTTGTTAGCAAACCACGCAACCACTCATTTTTTCTTATTTGTTTCTGTAATTTAATCTGTAATTGTTTGTTCACAATAATCTTTAATAATCTCTAATCAATAAGATTTGACAGCTTTTCAAGTATACAGCATACAGATTGTTTTTTATCTGCAACCAGTTTGGTTTTGGTAGTGAAAATGGGAGCATCTGGTCACTGACGAATCAACAGGCTTAAGTTAGTTAATTCCATGATTTACATATATTTATTGAATTATTTTATAATTACATTAGCATAAAATAAATATTATTTTATTAATATTAATGATTAAATATTAATATGGTATTTATTTTGCAAGCAAGTGAAAGCTCACAGACACACTAAAATAATTTTTTCCAGTGCAGTTACCTGAACATTTGCAGGATGGCAAATTCTACAAAATCTTGGCAGGCATTTTAAACAGGAACCTTGCGTATTACATCCAAACAAACACAGCGGCCCAAGTTGCAAAGTTCAACAGTTTCTCTTTTAGACTAAATTGAAGTTTGGTCAGTGAACTATAAAGCATATCCAGGCTTGTCCAAGCAACAGTTGTTAAAAAGAGCACTTTGTGGGTGGAACCGAACCTGTGTTCTCTTCACCAGCTCACACAATATCAACTACTTTTTTACAAACAAAGCAAAGCTGGATACTTTGCTTCTCGTTTATTCTTGTTTATTTGTATTTATTCTAATGTTCACTTTGCTAGCAGAAAGATACGTTCTCACACGCTGAGAAAAATAGCTTTAAAAAATTTGTTTAGGTGCCTTTTGCACAGTACTGTAATGGTCCTGGACAGGACTTAAGACTAGTCCTGGACTACACAGTTTTCTGAAATGAATCCGGAATGGTTAATGGTAGTCTGTCAGTATATGGTTTCATTTGAAAGTGTCCATCCTTCCATTCTTCCTCCATTCTATGGACCCAGTGATGACCCCATCAGAGAGCGTGGGCTGGTGGAACTGGGGTCTGTGGGTGCGGAACAACGGCCTCCCTTCTGCATGTCTGCTCAGTGACACCCCCCTAATCTGATAACGGATGGGGACAGGTTGTGTTCCCTGTACCTGGCAAGTACCTCCCAACCCGCGCCACGCGGATTTCCGCGGATAAGGCCCATCTTGGCAAGCGGCGGGATCCTCTGGAGGATAGTTAAAGGGTGATTAATCATTGTTTAGGCACCGAGTGTGTGGAGAAGAATGGGAATGCGCCGTTTCACACCTCTGAGGCAATTAATCCCTGTGATCTCCGCCAGGTTTGTCTTGTAGATAAGTCGGGGTACAAAACTGTTCCTAATTTATCAACCCACTCATGCCATCGGGCATAAAACACACAATTTATTTCCAATCATTTATAGTCAAATTTTAAAAAGAGTGACTTTGCCACATCCAAGTGTGCCTTATATTAGCTTCATATAAACTAAGTACCCCAGATTACAATGGGAATGCCGTTTTATTGTGCACATCTGGTTGAGTCACAATGCATTTTCTCATTTGCAAGCTGAATTTTTGAGTGAACGTGGCATAAATCATTTTGCTAATCAGAAACATAAGTGACATGAAGCCATCTCCCCTCTCAGGGAAAAAAAGAGGAACAGCATATGGCTCAAAAGCCCTCTGCTCTTTTTTTTTTTTATTATTATTTCCAAGGTATATAACCTACACAAAACAAGAGCCCCTTGACATTACGGGATCGATTTGCATTTTTGTTTCCTACATTGTACGAGGAGAGCGACTTTATTGGCGCCAGTGTGTTCTTCACGTCTTTGTTGATGGCTTCAATGGCGCGTCAGAAATCCTGAGCAAGGGGCAGAATCTGTTATTCATCCTCCGCCGGCATGTGTTGGTGTCAAAGATGAAATTTCCCCCCGACTGAAGATTAATCATTGTGCGAGATGTATCACTATTTAAGCACAGTAAATACGGATATTACAAGATCACTGAGCCCATTCCGCCAGTGCATCAAGCAACCATCAGCCACACCGATACCCTTTGAGCTGCGTGATGATGGATGGACTAAAGACAACAAGATGAATTTCTTTATTACGACTACACTCGTTCCAGGTCCGCGCTTATGGATTCCAAATCGTATTTGCCTCCTAAAATAAAGCGTGTGGGGGGGTTGGGGGTGCTGCTGTAGACTTCACTTGCCAATAATAGTAAAATGCTTCTAGTTTTAATTGCATCATTACGTCCCCAATATCAGCGGCCTGCCTGCCAATATCAATATTGCCAAAGCATGGGTGGAATATAGATGACCCAGGGTATGCGTGGGCATACACACAGAGGGTTCCGCTTGCCAGGCTCATTCCTTGCGCCCGCTGAGAAGGGAACTGGGGGGGAAAAGTAGGCCGGATAAGCGGCTCGACTTTCTAATGTCCCTCCGCGTTCCCTTAATTGCTGATGGATCTTGTTTTGGATTTTGATGGCGGTTCTGAATCTGCACTTGCAACACATAGGAATTGATGGGCCCGGTGGGAAACATTGTATTACTGCCGTGGGTGTGTGTGTGTGTGTTTGTGTGTTTGTGTGTATGTGTGCGAGGGAACCAGAGATAGATAGAAGGGAGAGATGGAGAGAAAAATGCATGGCCCCATATCAAAAATTACAATGGGAACATCGTAGTCACTTTGTGAGTGTATTGTTCGTGTAAATATGTTCTCGCAGTATTAAACTGTTGTATGAACAAAGTCATGGGAGGTTAAGGTTAGGAATGGCTGCAGGGATATTATTTGTCAGTGCTGTGTCATTAAAATGCAACGGACCCATTGCACTTAAGGGGCTTCAGTTTAGGGTCCTGGCCTTCAGGGGGACTCAGGAGCACAGCTGGTAAGTGAATAATAGCAATTGAATGATAAGTCTTTGTTCTTTTAGGCCTCTTTTTAAGCCTCACATGCAATCACAGAAATAGCTAGCTAGCTTTAGCCTACATAGGCTAATTTCACATCTGATGAGTGTAAAGCTAACTATGAAAGCCAAAACTAGAACAACCCCGTACATCTGATGGACATCAATGTTGTATGTAATGAAAGAGTATGCCATCAATCTGGGAATACCCAAACCAGCCTGTACCAAAAAAATCCACTTCAGTGAAGAATTCCAAGAACTCTTTTTTGTGGGTCCCAGCTGAAACATTCTCCAGTATTTCTGGAGAAGATAAAGCTCCAACAGTAGAATTTTCCCTCTAGTGAATCAGGGGAGTTCATTAGGAAGGTGGAAAACTGATTAGAGATTGGGACAGATACAGCCGGGGCATTTTGGAGGGGTCCACACCGGCACTCTGTGCATATGGCGGCCCAGCACAACCTAACAATTAGTAACCACTTTGATGAACCTAATCCCATTTCTTCGGTCCCATCAGAAAAACCAGCCCAACGAGTTGCTAGCAATGCCTTCAGCACTAGGAAGCGACACCGTGGCTCAAATATTCGATTTTAGTTTATGATTTGCACAACGACAGAACCACCAACCCCCTCAAGAGCATCAAATTTGTCTGTTTTAATTAGATTGTTGTTTAGGTATTAATTACGTATGGAGTTGTTGGTCCTATGACTTTGATGTTGGCAGATGGCACAGTCAGGTAAGCAGGGGTTAGTGCCGGGAAAGATGCGGCGTGATTTATTAAGCCTCACTTTATTAGTGCCATCCACATGCTAATCATATTACCAACCTCAACTTCCCCAGATTAAGACAATTTCCTCGCTTATTGTTTCGCTACGAGGTGGGGCTCTGACACACACACACACACACACACACAACACACATACACAAATACACACACACACACACACACACACACACATACACACACACACACACACTCTCAAATTTGCACATACATCCAGCCAGCATCTGCCCACACTGGCAGAAAACACAAACGCAGTGTTTCTTTTCTCGCTCGAGTTGAGCAGGAAAAGGGTCAGCGCTATTGTGATTGAACGGTTTTACCACAGCCAAGTGATTTTCGAAGCATCAAAAAAAAGAAAAAAGTTGTCGGTTTAAAAGGGATCTGCAGAGAAAATACCGGCCTTCTCTGCTGCACCGCTTCCTTCACCTTCATGTTTGATTCCTCCCCTTTTTGGCCTTTGGTCATTCCTCTGTGAGGCCGTTAACCAACTGGGTCTGGGTAGCGGTTTAAAATGGGGACCCCTGAGTGCCAATAAAGCTCGTTCCCCATGACGCGACATGGCATTTCCATAGAGAGCAGGGAGTCTTTATCAGTGTGGCCAGAGGCAGAACACATCTGTGACCTTGATGGGTCTGAGATGTGATGCCAAATGCGAGAGACCACAGTTTCCACTCACTTTCGGCCATTCAATCTCATCTACAGTGTCCCGCTCAGCACCGGTACTCGGTTCCAAAGCACAGTTCTTGTGAAATGACATGTGTTTTACTACTAATACATATCTCACATTATCGTGCGTGTGCAAAATTCGAATCATCTGGTCAGTTGCATGTTTTGTTGTTTAGTTCACATTCATTATATACATATTTTTATGCGCTGTTCATTTGTACTGTTTATATGCGGAATTTGAAATACTGAGGGAAAATGAAACTTGCAAATTTTTGTGGTACATCTTATATTAATGTATATATTAATATAGTAAACCAATAGAAATTGTGCACTAAAATGTTTGCTGCACATGGTACTTTCATTTTAAAAATCAATATAACTTTTACATATATAATATCGATTTTTGGTTTTGGTACACTATCCAAAAATGTCAGCTGCTGTTTATACTGACTTTCAATGCAAATGAATTGACAAAATGGCTAAAAACAATTTATATTTAAATCATTGTAAATGATCTTAAAATTGAAAACAAAAGATGATTTCTCCTTCTCCTGCACAATTTGTTTTTTTTGGAGCTTGTATGCTAACAGTGACAATTTTTGAGTGTGTGTTTGTGACAATTTTTGAGAGTGTTTTGAAAGTTAATTCACTTTAGACAGGAGACAAACAAACTTTTCTATACATTTCTAATTATTTAAATAGTTTAATACATTAAACAAAACACAAAAAATTGGTAATACAAAAACAGTATTGTGTGTGTGTGTGTGTGGGGAGGGCGTGGGTGGGTGTGCATTGTGTAAATGCATATGTGTTTGTGTTTATACAACATACTTGTGTAGTTTGTATATAGGAACATGTGTGTGTGTGTGTGTGTGTTTGTTTATGGATGCATTTGCATGTATGGGTATTCATAGGCACATATGTATACGTGTGTACGCTTGTGCCTGTGAGGCAGTGGGTTTTATTCTGTGTGTGTGTGTGTATGTGTGTGTGTGTTGTTATGGCCGTTGTTGTTGTGTCTCCTGACGCCGGTGTGTGATTGATGGATGAGGTCCAGGACATCTCGATCGACAGCTGTTGATTGCTCCGAAAATCGAGAAAAGCATCCAGAGCGTGACAATGAGCTCATTGCTCTTGCAGTTCAGTCGCCAACTCAGCCCTGCACTGGGCCGCCTCATGAATTTCAACCACAGCCACAAACAGCCGCCGACTGAAGGGGCCCAGGCAGTGCCAGCAGAGGGGAGGCAAACTTGCTCTGTAATGTTCAGCGCACACACATCACACTGACTTTACAGCCACTCCCTTCCTTTATACAACCACTCTTCATTAGCCATTAACCTCTTAACCTAATTTTGGGCCCACACTATGGTTTCCTGCTCTCCTTACTACATAACTTAATGGCTTGGTAAGAGCTAGAGAATTACCAAGAGAAGTTCCATTCAACCAAACTTTTCTATTTGTTTTGACAAGATACATCATTTTAGAGCGCATTTGTAAATTTCTGAGGTTTGGTCTCACTGTTAGGAAAGATCAGCTGTAATTTTGTCATAAATATCCAACTCATGGGTGGAGCAGAAAGTTTGTTGACTTCGACTGTTTTAACTTTTCTAGGCAGAGAAACTAACACCACTAGCCACCATGGCATAACTGATAGCTATGCACAAGTGGTAGCATAGCACAGGTTATTTGCTGGCGACATGCTTACTACAGATCGTTGCCAAAATAGAAAGCATGATGATTTTAAAATTTGCATCAGTGCAGTTTGTTAAACAAAGACAATCTAGTGAGGGAAAGTGGAACCGAGGTAGAATTTTCAGATTAAAATGAAAAATCATTCACACAGGTGTCTGAATCGTGGCGCCAGGTGAGCGCGGACTGTTTTTCTGCTCACTGGAGTAAATCACAGCGTTCACACGGGCGTTCAGCCCCGACGCTCGGTCGGCGCTGCATGCAACGTTTTCTTGGCATCAATTTCTGGCGAAATCCTGATGAACGCAAAGAAAACGCCGGTACTGTGTTTACATGGTGTTCGGTTGACGTTCTGGAGGACCGAATATGTCCCATGATTCAATTGTTCCGGGAACCGCGACAAATCAAGTTTTAAAGAAAAATGTAAAACTACAAATCCCAACACGTAAACAATCTGGAGAGAATGATTACTGCCCCCTCAGGTGAATACACGAAACTACACATTGGGCTGCAGGCTGGAGTTACACAGAGTCAGATGAACTCCAGTGTAACGGCAATCAAGCTCAGATACAAAACGCTACAAAAACGCCTATGGAGTTCAGAGAGTGTTCATTTATCCAAGATTCAAACGTCCGTGTGAACGAGGCCTTATAGTTTAGAGCTACTCAAAAACAACTAACTGCATGCAATCTAACTTATAAATAGAACTTATAATCCCCTAAAACATACCTCTAATTCACACACAAACGCCCCAGGCTCCTCGTGCCAATAAATCAGTCACTCATGTATCACACACCCTTACATATCAGGAGGCATTTAATGCGGACTTGCAAGTACATGTTGGCTAATGCTGCAGTTATAATATTTGCATATGAAGTGCTCATTATTCTAAAAAGAAGAAGCTTTCAGACTTACCGTAAGGACAGGGTAGTTTTTTATGAGCTCGTGGAGTCTTGCGAAGGAAGTTATCAAGAGTAGGTCCATGTCTCCCCAGTGGATCATCTGGAGGCATGAATCTTGAAGAATAAAAAGAGCAAGGAGAGTTGATTAACTACAGGGGCTTCTCACAGCAGAAAAGGAAAGAGTGTGGAATTTGTGCATGAAGTAGAAGTACACCAATAATAAAGTATGACCATGTTATGATACTGAGGCGTTCCCATTAACCAGCAATATTTTACCACTTTAAAATAACTAATGGAATCATATGAAATCAGGAGACTGCGTGCCCTAACTCTTCAATACCAGGGTAAAAGAGTGCATCCATTTCTGACCTTTAACTAAGGGTTTTAATGAGTTATAGGGGATATAGACAAAGACTCCAGATATGATAAAGTGAAGGAGTCAGCAGTGTAACTTTATACCTCCCTCATGCTGACACATGGCTTTCCAGTGCAAAGCAAACCCCAGAATGTCTTGCAGCATGACCTACTTGTCATTGACGAAGGAGTACATAAGAAGCCTCTCCTCAATGAAACGTTTCCACTCTGGCTTTTCCCCCTGCAGGTCACGGTAGGTGTCATTGGACACAATGATGCCATCTGACTCGTACGCCAGCTTGACGATGAAGCGGTCGTCGTAGCAGACCACTCGCTTCCCTGCCACACGTCTCGATGGAGTAAAAACGAGAATCTTTCTCTTCTCCAGTTCCCGAAGAATGTGCTGATCTGTGGCAAATAAACCAAAAACACACATATTTCAGCTGTGTGGTTCTGTGGTGACGGGGTGGGGTGCAGGTGTGTAGGATAGTTGCCTCTACACCAAGATGTCATTGGTTAGAATCCTACCTTCAGCATTCCAACACTGGGTTCCTGAGCAAGACCCTTAACCCCAAGTTGCTCCAGGGAGACTGCCC
>JBBPCY010000001.1:1965538-1978463 GCA_037974405.1 Brachyalestes nurse
CCTGATGTCATATGTTGCATGTTCACACATAACGCACATAAACAATCAACTTTTAGAAAATAAATGGATGGATTTATTAAATTTATAATTTATTGATTTAACAATCGTTGTTCAACATGTTCAGACTGAGCCAACAAACCATTTTGCCATTTTGGAAAAGAGCTCTTCATATATATATATATATATACAGAAGTTTTTTTCAGCATTCTGCTAGCAAATAGAAACAAGAAACAATTAAAGAATATCGAGATTTTTTTGTTTGTAAAAAGTCATTTAAGTTTAGTTAACTGGTTAGTAGAACACTGGTTCGGTTCCAGTCGTTGGATGAATTTGTGAAACTCCATCAGCAGGTCCTGATTTAATTTAATGTAATATCGATTGAGATGAACCAGGAGTTTAAGCTATTTGAGGAGCACTTTGTGGTAATACTGGGCTTCTAGGAAGGGAGGTCTGTGAATGATAAAGCAAACACATAGACATACAGAAAATCACTACTACCCATATTAATATAAATTCTTATAATTGCTTTTTGAAACATATACTGCTTTGCATGGTACTGTATGTACATATAGCGCTAAGTGATGCTGCCATAAATAACAACCCATCACTCTCAGGCTTTTATTTTCATACATGCTAGCATATGCTTCTCCCAGTTTATGTGAAACACCACCATATTTTCTTAAATTGTCACTAATACAGTATCACTGGACTGGAAACGCAACACGCTTGGAGGAGAACACTGGTGGGAGTAATGGTGGGAGTAGGAAGGCCAGTCCTGCTCTCCTGAACACAGCTGATATGTGAAGTTACCTTCTTTAGTTTGGAGCTGGAACTACATGCCTGATACAAGCTGGCATACATTGTGCGTTTTTTTTCAGTTGCGTTATTCAGCTCCAGTTCAAACTGTACAACTGAATCGCAGGGGTTAAAAGTTCATAGCTCACAATTCATGTTCTCACACTATACGGCCCGATGCTCTGATGCGACCTGACTGCTCACACTGTACGTCCATACACGACACGCGGGGCTCTTGTTTTTGGAACTGTAACGTAAACAGAAACGCGCTGCCTTGGCAATTTGTGCCATTCTGTGCGCAGAAACGTCTAAAAGGAAAAGGCGATGGCGTGTATGGACAAGGAAATGGCTGGAGAGAAGTGGCCAGTGCGTTTTTTTTTCTTTTCACGGTTGTTGCAGTCGTGATCATTTTGTGAGGCCACATCGAAAAGGCTCGGATGAGCTTGCCAAAGTTCTACAAGTTGGGCCTCCATCACTTGTGTCCAGATCACACGCTGCGCTGCCATGCTGCTCCGTGTTTTTCACTTCCATTTCTGTGTTCATTGTTTGCATTGGGCTCTTGAGTGTCCTGCATGGCCCTCGCTTTGTCCGTCAGTTGGTGCATCAGCTGTTACATTACATTCATTTGGCAGACTTGTACAAAGCAATTTACAGTATTAGGAAACATTAAACTCGGGCTGTGTGAGAAGAAGTGCATTAAGAGAGGAGATGCTCTCTTAACAGATAAATCTTCAGGGCATTTTTGAAGATAAAGAGGGGATTCTGCTGGATTCTCTGGTCGGCTTAGGCAGTTCATTCTACCAGCAGGAATCCACAGAAGAGAAAAGTCTGGACTGGGTTTACCTTTTGTGTAGGGATGGCAGAGCCAGACAATGTTCCTCGGAGGAGTGGAGAGAGTTTGAAGAACATAAGGCTGAACGATAGGGTTAAAGTAGCTGAGTGTAATCCCAAATGTCTCTCTGTAGGCTTGTAGACTTGGTTACGGCTTGACTGTCAAATATGGATTGACTGTCAAATGTATAAAAGTAAAGTAGAGTAAGATGGACCCTCACAGTTCATCATGAACACAACACAGTGTGAACAATGTGAATTCCTTCTCTGCATTTAACCCATTCACCAAGTGAAGCAGGGGTTTGCTCAAGGGTACCTCAGTGATGACACTAGCAGTGCTGGGATTCGAACCCACAGCCTTCTGATTGCAGGGGCAACTCCCTAACCAATAGGCCATCAGCTGCCCCAAAAGTGTAAATATAAAGCCTAAAGCGTAAAGATGACTGTAATCTTGAATCTCCATTTACTTGCAGTGTTACATTAACAGTTACAAGATGTTGTAAAACACTCCGGTGTGACGGTTCGCATTAATGAAAAGTAGTCAGTGGCGCAACTGCATGACGCTACGCGCTAAAGGCTTCATATGACAAAACATATCTAGCAGTGCCCCTGCCTGTTACAATTTACTTAACCCTTCCAGTCCGCACTGTGTTTATCTCGGATCGACATGACTGAGATGTTTTTCCAGTGGGAGCCAGTGGAGTGGCAGGAAGAATGGGGGGGGGGGGCTGAGTGTTGCATCATTACATATTAATCAGTTGCCACTTCTTGTTATTTACACTGGACTGATGGCGATGCTGTTCCGAGCTGAAGCACCAAGCTCACAGCGAAGAGTCCCGCTGTGTGTGGCACGTTTAAATATTGTACAGGGACGCCACCTGCAAACGCAGGGCACTGGTAAATAAAGCATCACACGCACACACACACACACACACACACCACACAGCTCGATGAAAGTAGGTCTTGAAGTAACAAGGCAGGAAATTCTTCGCTCAGACCTCTGACATATTCTTTCTTTCTTTCTTTCTTTTTTTCTTTCCCTCTCCACGTCTCGGACCCAAAAGCTCCCCAATCATCCTTTGACCTTCAAGGCTGAGGCTCTCGTTTAGTCGCTGGTCGGTTCCAAAACGCATGTCGCCTCCTTTTTTCTCCTTTGTGAGAAAACAAGCCATTTCTTATTGTGACCTAGTAAAACTACGTTAAAAAAGACGTAAGCGGAATTTCACGCCACTTCTTGGAAGTTATCGCACCAAAACACAAGAAACACACACAGAAACACACACACAACAAGAAGAAGAAGGAGATGAGCGTACGGAGGGTGACAAACACAGGTCTATAAATAGAGCTTTTTCCCCGCACATTGTACATCTGCACCGAAAACAGGCTTTATATGTTTCCTTTCGAATATCTGTGCTGAGCGCCATGTATGTGGTTATGTTATCTTCCATCTATGCAGTGTGTCTCCGCGAACGCTCTAGCAGGCAGACTGCAAATGGTGCCGTGTGCCTAATCAAGCAGCTGTCACACACACACACACACACAAACACACACAGATGCACATACACACACTCTCAGGCTCGGCGCCACTGACCACATTTTAATCCATTACTCATATCCATAGTTACATTAATGAACCCTCAATTGGGTACATAAACAAGACTTTGGGCATCAGTAGTTCCATCACTGCCAAGAAAGCTGTACCTTGCTGGCCATCAAAGCATACCCTACTTGAGTTTTTTTTTGAGTAATTTTACATATTTGTAAGTAAATAAGGCTTTGTTTGCTTCATATAGTGCTAATATGATGCTAATGTAGCCTAGTTAAGTTACATTAAATTGTTGAGAGCCTCACTGTTTTCAAAAGCACTTAGAATAACAACTACATGTTCACATAAACTAACTTAACTAATACAAACTTCTTCTGCGTATGATCAGATAGGACTCTGGTGGAGTACTTACTTCACCTCTCCTAGAATCTTCATCTCCTAGTGGCTCTTAATTGAAATCTAGGCTCAATAGCATGAGGAACGTGTTTTCTTGTGGACTACAAAGCACAGATGCACATTGCTCTGGATAAGAGTTTCTGCCAAATGCTGTAAATGAAAATGTAAATTAAAGATGCTGCCCATCACATTCTGAACCGAAATTATTCACTGCTCCTGGATGTGGTGATGCTGTCCCAGCAAACGTGTCTACACTGTGTCAGTCATTTCAGAATCATATAAGTGTCCATTAATCGCAATGTCTACACATTCCACAGCACAGCACACAGAGCGAACAATTCTTTCTCTGCATTTAACCCATTCACCAAGTGAAGCAGTGGGCAGCCAGTGATGCAGCGCCCGGGGAGCAGTGTGTGGAGATGGTAACTTGTTCAAAGGTACCTCAGTGGTGCCACAGGCAGTCCTGGGATTCGAACCCACAAGCTTCCGTTCACAGGGGCAACTCCCTAACCTTAGGCCACCAACTGCCACGAACTGCAAATCAGGTTCAGTGTCTGGACATATGACCCCTCTTGAATGTTGATTTTCAGCTCTGTAGGTTGAATGTCTGGGTAGGAGACAAATGCTCAAATTAAAAATAAATCATAAAAACTTTCCTTCTGGCCTTCTCAGGGGACGTCTTTTTTTAACATGTGAAAAAAAACATTTAGAGGATGTCTTTTGGACATATCTTTGCTCAGTGACGTGTGAGACTTGGGCAATTTTCTTCTGTTCTTAAATTCAGCTCCTGAGAAACAACCCTTGCATTTACTGACTTTGATCTAAATACTGCCTCACAGGTTCATTTGTGTCTGACTCAACTCACCACAGTCTGAATGAATGACCTTTACATAACAAAAGTGTAAGATCTCAGCATTTTCACAAATCCATCAGTGCAGAAAGTGTCGCTTTTGTGCAAATTTGTGAAATGTCCCTTTGTGAAAAGGGAGAAGAAATTATGTGATTTTTCAGAAGTACAATATTAGGAGATGCTTTATTTCGTCTGAATGATCTTTAGCAGATTTATTGGGTGAGAAGATGACAACAAAATGTTTTTCAGCAATCCAAAAATAATTATACTGTACCTTCCACATTTTTAAATGTCAAATGACTGGGAGATCCCTTTGCGTGGCTTCACTGAAAAATACAAGTGAGAAGTAAGTCCGTTTTTTAGCAAGTCAAGGGTATAATAGTAAAACACTATTAAAATAAAATGACGAGTGAGTTTATAGTGGGTTGTATGTTCTACCACACAAGTTAGATATTAATATACTACTTAAATCACCCTGCAAAAGGAACTGTAATGTCCAGGAACTGTAATGTGCGGTTAACTGTTTAAGAGACTAAGAGACTAAAGACCAACACAGTTGGGGTTTTTTTATTTCTGGAAAATTATGGAGTGCGTCCTGACCGGATTAAAAAGATCAGACCACCTTTGAAAAAACACCAACATGGACAATCCGGACGCAAATAAAATCACAGGGAAACACCTGTAAAACAGAACCTGTTGTAAATGTCATCTTGTCAGAACAGGACTGTTGTATTAAGAACTGGCAACTTTTGTTGATTGATTAATGCTAATACATTGTTCACATTGGAGTAAAGTAAAGTAGAAAACTAAGAATGGATCGGTGACACCTTGCTATATACTATATGCAACCACTACTACAATATCTTTCAGCATTCAAAAGATAATACACTGTAAAAAAAAGTTAGGGTTAGGGTTAGGGTTTAGTACAGTGAATTATATAATTGAATTATATTTTATAATTTAAGATGCGCTGATAGGAAATATGTTTGAATGAAGGTATTCGTTCAAATGACTTAAGTACCTGTGCCCAGAAGTATATTTTTATGTCATGTCAGGTAACTATTGTGTGTTTGTGTTCTAACAAATGATTAAGGCAAATAGAAAATAGAAAAATAGAAAATAGAAAAGTTTCCTATGTAGAACAGATGAGCACATACTGGGAGGTAAAGGTTTGAGCATTGACTACCATCAGATGGTCCTGAGTTCGATTCCTGGTGAGGCTTTGGCTGATTGCGCTTCACATTTCCTGCTTGGTAGCACTGTGAGCAACAAGCTAGTGACTTACAGATGCAGTTAAGTTAGAGGTAAAGTTAGAAGTTGCAGTAAAGTATATCTTAAAAATCTATGCTTAGTATTAAATGCCTATTCCCAGGTAAATGCACAATGTATTTAAGTATAACTTAATAATATTTACAATTAAAGTAAATACACAATGAAAATATTAAAAGTGTGTACTTTTGTAGGACGTAATTTGAATAACATACTTTACACTTTTTAACTACTTTTTAAAAGTTTACAACAAATTAAAGGGACATTTTGTCCAAAACTTAAAAGCCAACTTAGGCCAACAGATCTAATCATTCCAACTGGTTTTATCAATGGCACTGTTTTTATGCACTACTTATCCATGACAATATTTTATCCATAAAATGTATCTATGATACTGTTCTATTCATAATCCTTATCCATGATACTATTTTTAACCACAATATGTATCCTAGATACTCTTTATATCCACAATACTCATCCATGATACTGTTTTATTCACAATATTTATCCTTGATACTGTTTTTATCAAACAATACTTATCCGTGATACTGTTTTATCCACAATACTTATCATGAAACTGTTTTATTCACAATATTTATCCATGATACTGTTTTATTAACAATATTTATCCATGATACTGTTTTATTCACAATATTTATCCATGATATTGTTTTTATCCACAATACTTGTCCATGATACTGTTTTATCCACAATATTTATCCATGATACTATTTTATTCTCAATATTTATCCATGATACTTTTTTATTCACAATATTTATCCATGAAACTGTTTTATTCTCAATATTTATCCATGATACTGTTTTATTCACAATATTTATCCATGATACTGTTTTTATCCACAATATTTATCCATGATACTATTTTATTCTCAATATTTATCCATGATACTGTTTTATTCACAATATTTATCCATGATACTGTTTTATTCACAATATTTATCCATGATACTGTTTTATTAACAATACTTATCCATGATACTGTTTTATTCACAATATTTATCCATGATACTGTTTTATTCACAATACTTCTCCATGATACTGTTTTTATCCACGTTGCCATGTTTGATTGAGAAATTTCTTCAGTCAGGCATTGTGTAGATCACTTATAGACCCTTGTTCTTTCAAGTAGGCCTCAACTGGGCCTCAAGTGTCCTGTACTCATGTCTTCTACGTAGTTCTCGTGTGTTGTTTCTTATCTGTGCTGAAACTGAGACGGCGCTCTTGTTGTTGAGTTGAAAGCCAGAGCTTAGCACCCTGGGAAGCACCAGCCTTTTCCCTTCCTATTTTTAACAGAATATACAGAACCTTGTTCGACTGCAGTGACTCACGTCTTTTTTTCACTTCGCGTCAGAGCGAAGGAGCTTTGACGCCGACTCTCACAGTGCCCCCCCTGCTTGCTCAGCTCGGGATTCCCTTTGAAACGTCTGATAATGGGCAAATTGTTTTATTAAGTGCAAGCCACTGGTGCCAGTCACTGACGCTGCGAGGAAGCCGGCGTGACGAGAAAAGCCCAGGAGCTTAAATTACCAGGCACCATGACCGCAATTACCCCAAAAAAAAAACCCGAACAGGAAATGTTTG
This sequence comes from Brachyalestes nurse, assembly GCA_037974405.1. Lineage (NCBI taxonomy): Eukaryota > Metazoa > Chordata > Actinopteri > Characiformes > Alestidae > Brachyalestes > Brachyalestes nurse. Next base: position 1,972,828 of record JBBPCY010000001.1, read on the forward strand.
CTTTTGGTTCAATTATCGGCTGGTTAAAACATTTATTTCACTTGTCAGAGTTCGAGGCCAAACTGTTGCAGTAATACACCGTTTAGTGCAGTCAAGTGAGGAGGCTCTGGTGGCCTTCTCCTGCTTCTTCTGGAGACTTTTTTTTAATTGCTCCTAATACTGTGCCTCTAATCCTAACAAATTTTCATGGAGGAACCCACCAGAGCTTTAGCTACTTCATGAAAGATTTCTTCCCAATATGACTACTGACCTATTACCTTTAATTAGTCAGTTTTATTTGCTTTCGCAGCAGTTTTTTTTTTCATTAACCGCTTGGTCCGCCTGGTAGCAGATGTTCATTGTAACTCCCACTGATTATCTTAAGCATAGCAACAAGGTATGTGCAGCAGAAACAGCACACAATTAACTGGAGTCACTTTCGCTGTACCTCCTTCTGCTTTGTAATAATAAGATCCTGTCTTATTTAAGAGCTCTTATTTAAGAGCTACTCTGAATGATTGTAGGGAGGAAAAAAAATGGACCAGGCTATGAATGGAAAGGTCAGATCCTTTTCAATGTGATTTGAATATCTAGTTACTCAGTGTTTCATGTATTTTCCACTGCATTTGGTCAAATAAACCTTTAATCATCTCAGTTCTATTATGTCCTGCATGGAAGACTGGGATTCATATAAAATAGCTTTTATCAAGTAGTAGCTATAGACATTGCGAAGGTCAGATTTTTACACTGTTCATTTAACAGTGCTGTTTAACCCTTAGAACTGAGTGTATTAGTAAAATCTAATTTCAACAAATAAAAATGGTGTAAAACAGTCTAGAACTGGTGTTTGTTCTACTACACACTCACTGTTGCGCTTTCTCTCGACGCGCCGCAGCTCGGCTGCTCTCCGGACACCCCCCCGTGGGTTTTCCCCACACATTTATGGTCAGAGGCTATCCTGAAATTTTCTGGTGCAGTATTACTGTTTTTGCCAATACCTTCTGCTACAAAACAACTGAGGTACACACTCCAATGCTCATACGTATATATTTCCACTATGTACATATATACTGTACATACATAGATTCAATGTGTAAACATATACTTATACAAGATAAGCTTTATTTGTCACATGCATAGTTGTACAAGTACAACACACAGTGAAATGATTTCTCTGCATTTAACCCATTCACCAAGTGAAGCAGTGGGCTGCTGCCAACAAGGCGCCCGGGGAGCACTGTGTGGATGGTACCTTGCTCAAGGGTACTTCAGCGGTGACACTAACAGTTAGGATTCTAACCCCAACCCTCTGATTGCAGGACCAACACCCTAACCACTAGGCCATCCAGCTCATATATATAAATATATAAGACATGTAATCATCGCATTAATGCATTATTTACTTATCGCCAACAATTATTTCGCACTTTAACTTATTTTGACAGTTTGTTTTTCTGTGCTCGACTGTTTCACCTCACTACAACAGGAACACTCGCTACTGAACCTACTGACTGCTTCTGCTGCTCCCTGATAAAAGAAAAATGTTTCTGCTGGTACCTGTTCATAAAAAAAAGAAAACATTTATAAATGTTAACTTGCTGTTGATGTGAATGCGCTGCAGTGGCAGATAGTTTTGGTTTTATATTTTGATTACATTAATGTTTAAGTTGAGATTTACAACTGTGTAGCTGTGTTAAAGGAAACACACCAGTCTTTGTTTAATGTTATTCACTTTTGTTTATATAGCAGTACTTTCAAATAAAAGTGCACAATACACTACTTTTTAATGAAATATGGAATGCATTACCCAGCATTAATATTTGTGTGTGTGTGTGTGTGTGTGTGTGACATTTACACAAATGTCCTTATTTTTACTTTTGTATGATTTGTATAGTGTTCTTTTTATATTGTACTGTTGTGTTATATAGCTTTTATTCTAAGGTTTTGCTGCTCTTACTTTTTGTACTGTCCACTTTCTGCTGTAACAATGCAAATTTCTCACCTGTGGGACAAATAAATGTTTATCCTATCTAATGGCAAAAATTTGGCATGTATCCGTGACGTTCTAAGGGTTAAACATTTACTTTTACTTTTAAAAAACAGATTCTAGATCCCAGGTGGATCAGTAATCTACTCTATGGTAGATGATCACATGTTTGACCTCCAGTGAAGCCATAGCCAACCATAGTTGGGAGTTCAACATCTACTCTTCTTTTATAATTTTTATGATTATTATTACCTATTTTTTGGTACCGTTTTCCATCCGAGCCCATTTGAAAATTTTGGCATGGTTCCAACACTAAAACATTTCTTAATATCCACAAACTAACAGATTATCAGGGGCCAAGTATCTATCATTTAATTGATGTTTGATCAATTTTTGTGGTTGAGTCACCTCTGTAATGTATGGATGGATGAATGAAATGAATTGAATGAAACAGTAATTCAATTCATTCATTCATTAGTCCATTAATAGTAATATATAAAAGTAACTGACCATAACATTGTTTCTAAGAAATACATGTAATATAAGTGACACATAAAGCTTTCTGTTTGCTCTGAATAAATTGTAATAAATAAATAAATTAATTAATTAATCAAGGGTCAAGCTTTACTACTGTAACATCTTTTCTTAAACTTTTTAATAAATGTGGTCCCTAATGCTTAATATTTGCTATGAAGGAATGAATGAATGAATCAGTCAGTTAATCAACAGATAGTCTTTTTTAATAATATATTATTTTAATAATATATTATTACTTCTAAGGCCAAAAATAACATTCTTATGAAATGAGGTCCTCCTTTCAAGTTTAAGTTATCATGTTCAAAGCTTCATGCTAGTGAATGTATGGAAAAACAGCAAGGTCATCATTTATCAAGTTAACCTCATTACTAAGTAACATTTTTGGAAGGTCATGGATGGTCAGGAATAACATTTACATAAAATAAGTTTTCTTCTTGTGAATGAATGAGTGAATGTGTGTATACATGAATAAATGAATGAACTAGTAACCCTGTGCAGCAAAGACTTGCAGCGATGGCAGCATTGCTGTCATGTGAATGCATGCATATGTGTGTGTGTGTGTGTGTGTGTGTGTGTGTGTGTGTGTGTGTGTGTGTGTGTCTGTGTGTGTGCGCGTTTGCTTGACAGTTGTGTCACCCATATTCCCCAGCATGGCAAATGTTCTCAGCCTAAACCCTGTTTTGTCTGTCATCATAATTTATTTAATCATATTCCACCATACCTTCTCCCTTCCCCCTCCGCCCCATATCGCACATTCGCCGCCACACCGTATCACAAACTAAGACAAACCGTGCATTTTTGAGCCTCCTTCTCCAGAAAAAAAAATAAATAACACACACAGACACACACACACACACACGTCCCGCGTGAATTATTAAGGTCGGTGTGACATGAATTAAGACGGATTATTGGTCAATAATTTGCGACGGGTCGTTCGGCGGGGGGCCCTCGTCCTGGGACCACCTGATGCTCGGCCTGGGATAGAGGGCCGTAAATAAGTAATAGCCTTCTTTTTGCTCCAGCTTTAATAGCATTAAATATTCAAATATTCAGCACGTCTTCTTTGGAGATGTGAGGAGGCAAGGCGGGTGAGATAGAGAGAAAGAGAACACACACACGCACACGCACACACACACACACACACACACACACACTCACATAAGCACATGCACAAATGGGAATATGGCCAGGCCAGGAACATCACACACTCTTCTGGCCCCAGGTGGCGTGAAGATAGGTGCACATTAGCGAAATGTGCACCACAACACAGGCTAAACACACACACACACACACACACACACACCATCCACTTCAGCTCATGGGAACGCAGTGGAAGAGGGAGATCTAGGGTTTGGATGCTTATCACTTTACCAGCATATGGAGAGAAATACATACTGGAGAGAGCATCGCATAACCTTAGACTGAAGATTTTTAGGAAAACTTTTATGTTTTTTAATTACTATTACATTGGGGCAGCTGATGGCCTAGTAGTTCAGAAGGTTGTAGGTTTAAATCCCAACACTGCTAGTGTCACCACTGAGGGACCCTTGAGTAAGGTACCGTCCCCACACACTGCTCCCCCGGTGCGCCTCATTGGTGGCAGCCCCCTCCTACACTTGGTGGATGGATTAAATGCAGAGAAAGAATTTCACATTGTTCATACTGTGTGTTCACGTGTGACTATAAGGGTTAATAATTAAATTCAATATTTGGCTGTATTTGTAATTTAGCTAAGCTGATATAATAAATAAAATAATACTTTGCCAGCACTTAACATCCACTACCCTCAAGGACATGTGTTACTCCAGGCCTGGTGTTGCAGCTTACTAGCACTTTACCAGCTTGCTGCAGAAAATACATTCTGGATTTTATATAAAGATGTAAGGTATCATTCCTTTTTTCTTGACTGTGCACTTCATTAACATATTAAACAAACACATAAGTAGCTGAGCAAATACACAAATACGACTCCAGACCCCTTGACAGCGTGTCTAGTGTACTAGCACTTCACTAGCATGTTGGCCAAAAACACGTCCTGGATACGATTTTTCATGCTCCTATGAAGAAGATTTTATATTTTTTACATTCACATTTCTTATGTAAATGTAAATGAGCTTTTTTACCCACATGCACTGACCATGCACTGCACTGCCCCTCCCGACGAAATAAATATATAAATAAATAAAAAAATAAATAAACAAACACTACTCCAGGCCTCATAATGTTTTTTGGAAATAGTCCGGCTTGTGTTGATGCTTCTCTCCAAAATAATTATATTGCGCACATTTTGGCATCCCGGCTCTTATTACAGAAATGGTATCTACAATGAGAAATGAAGCAATTAGAGGGGTTCACATGCGTTATTTAGTCCTCATTAGCTTGCTGTGACATCGCCGGCTATATGGACCAATGAAAACGGCTGGCCGGGCCCAGGCAATTAGTAAAATTAGTGGCGCAGGATTTGGCGGGGGTACAGGGCCACATGGCCCGAGAGATACCAGTCTGGTGTCACCGCCGTAATTTGTAACTTCGCGAGCGGAATAATGGGTTTGAAAAATGGGCGCGGGCCACTGATGTGCCGGCGAGCGTGTTATCTAATCAAACAGTTTGCTCCAGGAGTGTGTACTGTAAGTACGGCCAGGTTGTCCCAAGTCGCCGCGGGAAGTCCGGCCAAGAGGAAGGCCCGTCGTCCAAAGCCGGCATGCCGAGAGCCCGACGTGTGCGTAATTAGCAAGCCGGGATGTGTTTGTTTTCATTTGTGTGTGTTTGGGCTGATAAAGTTTGACTTGCCAAAAAAAAAAAATGGACGGTCCCATGTTGGAGACGGCGCAAGCTGTTCTCTCTGGTTCTTTAAGAATGGGCCTGAAATCTGGGCCTGCCATTGGTCAGCAGAACTGGAATGTGTACCCTGGAAAATGTAGCAGATACATAAATGTAGAAGGAAATGAACGTATATATCATAGTAAAATCCCTCATTCGTCAATTATAGGACTTAAATCCAGATCTGCCATTGGTAAGCAGAATTAAAATGGCAGGAACTGATACATAAATGTGTGTATATATATATATATATATATATATATATATAGATAGATAGATAGATAGATAGATAGATAGATAGATAGATAGATAG
>JBBPCY010000001.1:1989325-2000542 GCA_037974405.1 Brachyalestes nurse
TGTGTAATATCCACCGATTAAAGATAATAATAAATAACATCTATCAAGTTTTTCTTCTCTTGTAAAGTTATGACAGTACTTCATAGAATCTATTTGTAATTAAAATATAAACATATGCATTTTTTTATTTTGATTTTTTTAAAAATAATACTTAAAAAAACGTGCTTATTTACTTCAAATTAAGAGCACGTGTGCGTCGCTGCAGTTAATCAGCCTCAGTAGGCAAACACACACACACACACACCCGCTCTCTCTCTCTCTCTCACACACACACACACACATACACACACACACACCCGCTCTCTCTCTCTCACACACACACAAACACTCACACAGAGACACACGCAAACACACACAGACCCGCTCTCTCTCATACACACCCACAAACACACAAATACACACACTCTCTCGCTTCTCTCTCTCTCACACACACACCGCGCCTCTCGCGCGAGTCCGTTTATAGAGAGAAAGTTTGCTCTCCTCCTCTCATCCTCTTCTCATCCTTCACTCTTTTAAGGGAAGCGCTCGAAAAAGTTTGCTCTTCTCCACACACATTCACACACACTCACTCACACACACGCACGACTGTGGAGCCGCGTGCTGTAGAATCGTAGCGCCCCCTAACGACCCCTGCCTGTCACTGACAGACCCTCACACAGAACTGCCTGCTCTCTAATAAATAAACCAACAGAGGATGAAAATGAGTTTAAAGTTTTTAAAGGAGAGAGCGAGCATCAGCAGTGAAACTTTAAAGAAAAAAGAAAAGAAAAGAAAGAGAAAAAGTGGGAAGACTGCAGAAATTTGACTGGCGTGGGTGTAAACAAACAAACAAACAAACAAGCACCCAGCCATGTGCCCTCGAGAGGCAATAAGTCATTTCTCAGATTCCGCTTAATTCTCTACTTTCTTTAAAGAGTTCTTGTTCACAGCCAAATCATTTGTTTCCACCTGAAGGGAAAAGTGTGTGAGCGCATGTGTGTGTGTGTGTATGTGTGTGAGTCTTTTGAGGAGGGGGTCTCAAGGGTAGGCGTCCACACATGGCCTACATACATACACACAGACACACACACACACAGACACACACACACACACACACACACACACACATTAAATATGATTTCTGCCTAAATGTTTCCTTTAATTAATTCAGACTGTTAGGAGTTCATGAAAATACCTTGATAGTTAAACAGCCACTCATGTCCTGACTTATGAATAATCTCCTACTTATTGGTTTATTAATGATTAGCTATTGATTGGGATGATCTGCTCTACTTATTAGTAAACAGTGACATTATTTACAAACATATTAACTGACATCAGTAAAGAACTCCATGCATAACTTATAGACGTACTTATATACGGAAATAATAATCAGCTACTAATTGTCTGATTAATATTCCTGTACTTATTGGCTAACTAATAATCATGCACATATTTACTCATTAATATTAATGCACTGATTGACGTATTCACATACTTATTAACTGTCTTATTATTATTCATGTACTTGTTGACTGTCATATTAATATTCACATAGTTACTGACTGTCTTAATATTAATATACCTATTAAGGGTCTTATTAATAATAATAATAATAATAATAATAATAATAATAATAATATACTTACTGAGTGATTCATGATTATACTGTTTTACACTAATTTATATGCATGTGCTTTTAAACTCTATTAAGAATCAGATTTTTATTGGCTGATCTATTAATCATCATAATTAATAATCATAAACTCAACTAATTAATGATCCTACTTTTCCTGAATAACTCAGGCATGTTCTTATTAACTATCACATTAATAACCATGTACATATTAAATATTTAATAATCCATAATAATGTATTTATGCACTTCCTTATTAATAATCATGCACTTATTGACTAATTAATTAATAAACTGTTTTATTACTAATCATGCATATGTTGAATAATTATATTTATGTACTTATTGACTGTCATTAATATTCATACACTTATTGACTGTTTTATCAGGCACTTACTGACTGCACTATTACTAGTCTTTCATATTGACTGTCATATTGACTTATTGACTGTCATAATAATTGTGTATGTGTTGACTAATTAATAATCATACTTTTATTGCTTAATTCATATTCATGTGCTTATTGACTGTCATAATTATCCATATAGTTATGTGATATTTTATTAATAATCATGGATTTGTATACCCTATTAATATTCATACTTTAACGTACCATTTTATTAATAATCATCTATATATTGACTGTTTTATTACTAATCTTGCACTTATTGGCATCTACAACATAATTATTGAATCATATTTATTTATTGTAATGGCAGATTACTGCCTTATAATCACCTGCTTATTGACTGATGTAATAATTAGTTTCTTACTTATTAAAGAACAGCTGCAACATTTGCTGACATTAATATTATTCAGCTCCTGTTTGTGTGAATATTGATATTAGTTCTTAGTGAATGTGTATAAATATCTATATTTTTTTAAAAGGCTGAAATCAACATCTGTTTATAAACTGTTTTCATTGATGCAACTCAGTGATTTCTGGACATATTTAATGTTTCTTTTATTTGCGATTTCATATTCACAGCATATGCTGGAGTAGCTGACAGCATGAGGAGCCAGATTTGAGGAACTGTTGAGACAAAAGTAGCCGTGTGTGTGTGCGTGTGTGTGTGTGTGTGTGAGAGAGAGAGAGAGAGCTCAAAACCTCTTTTTGCACACTGCTGTTTCCCCCTGATAATTTCTTTTCCTCCCATGTTTGGGCGGTAAACCCTAAGGACTTCCAGTACGTGCGTGCATGTGTGTGTTAGTGTGTGTGTGTGTGTGTGTGTGTGTGTGTTTGCTGGATGTATGGTATTAACAGTACACATAGGGGTTTAAGACATACACCCTCGCTGGCTCTAAAACACAGCACATCCTCTGGATCCCCCCTAATCCCGAGGGGAACAGCCTTCTCTGAATCTGCCCAATATCCACCGAAATCACCCGAACCGCTCGGTGTCCAGGCTTTTTTTCTTGTTTCAACGAGTGTGCAAAGCAACTGCATTGCAAATCAAACGCGTCACACGACTCAAAGCAGAGGATAAAGGGGGTGTTAATGAAATCACAGCAGCAGCAATGAATATTCACGAGAAAACTTTCAAAATCCCCCCCAAAAAACAGAGCTTCTGTGTGTCGACGTTTATGTTCATTCACTAAAAGTTTCTCCTGCTGCTTTGGAGCTGATGGACTTCAGCCTGTAACACTAAGGTCTCATCTCGGAACCTTCCTCCCTCTCAGAGCCGCAGAACTCACACATTCATTTCACAGCAGTCGCTTAAGGAGTCTTCAGTTTAATTACTGAATGGGGGTCATGTTGACGTAAACTGAAAGGGTCTGGGGTAAAATGTGGAGCTCATGACCTTGTGCATCCACCCTACCTCATTTTTATTGCCAGTTCATGTGCAATGAGATTACATATATTTTACAAAACTCGAGATCCACCCCCTTGTCCTTGTGACAATTTCACTTTTCTCTCCTCCAGAAAGCCACAATCTTGGTTTTTAAATGACCCATTTCCAAAGGTCAGAGAGGTCAGACGCGCTCCTGCTCCTCCGCTGCAGCTGCGGAACTGAGCCGTGTTTGTACGCCCTCGCCGCACCGGCCCCTGTTTGTTTTCCCCTCCGCATGGTAAACAGATTCGTTTGGAGAGTGGAGGACGAGCGCTGCCGTGATTTCCCCCGAGCTGCTGCAAAATGCTACCTGTCAGCACACCTGAGCACCACAGCATTAGCATTAGCCGTCAGGAGCGCTGACACAAGCCGCCGCGCTCAAATTAGCGGAAAGATCAGCCAGCGTTACAGAGTGGAAGCCCCAGGGGCCGCCAGGGTCCCTTCCCCTAGCGGACAGGCCGCCTTCTCCGGGATTTATTAATTGCGCTCAGAGCATTAGCAGCTAATGTGCCAAATCTGCTGTTGTTGATCACTTAACATGACTGACGAGGCCTAACGCCGTCGAGTCATGTGTCATCCTGACATGGCATCAAAACAGACTTGACGTTAGCTAAAAAAAAAAAAACAATAACTATTTCATCAGTAGCCAGACTGCAAGACGTGAGGTCATCGTTTAACACCTTCACACAACATAGATTTTCAATCACAAGAGTTTTTCTTTAATAAGGTAATTAAAAGTGATTATTTACATTACAACAATCCATCAACACATGGCCACTGCCAGACGTTCTCAAACAAGGAGTCTAAAAAAAGCCATTAAGCTTATAAATATGCAAAAAAAAACACATGATTTTTCTAAGTGAAAATGACATTATCAGCAGAAATCAAACATCCAAGGAGTTGACAGAGGAGGGTTGGACACAAGTAAGAAAATTTAGTTAACTTTGGTTTGCCAATGTCAAAAAGGTCAAATAGGTCAGTGGTACTTTAGAGAAGGCCAGAATCTTTAAGGCTTCATGACACCTACATAAACATTGATTAAGGATTACTGTACTCCAATAAGTGTCATGAAGGCTGCTTTAGTCAATTTTGATGTCTTTTTACCTCAGGAAACTGAGGATTGTTGTAATAAGCCTTTACAAAAGTTTATGTAGGATTTATGTTAGTTGTCAAGAAAGGTTCATGTTTATGACATGTGATGAAAACTTTAGTGAAGTGCTGCTCCAGTGTTTATATTTTTACACTGGAATAAGCGAAGGTAGAACGCCCCAGTCATTCATACCATAATAATTTATGGTATTTATTATTATACTCTTTATATCTGCCAGATGTCTTGGTTTTTGAAATCAAGACTGTTGTCTGGAACTGACTCTTAGAAAAGACTTTCAACACGTAGTTGTTACGCTTTATTTTTTCATTAGGCTGAATGAGATACCTTCCCGCGTTCGATAAAGATTCTCAACAATTGCTAAAAAAGCATGATAAGACCCACTGGGATCCACTTCCTCGAAGTACACTACATGGACAAAAGTATAGGGACAAACCTGCTTTACAGGGTCTGGGCTAGGTCCCTTACTTCCAGGGAAGGACAATCTTAGCATACCAAGCAGACCAAGACATTCTGGACCATGCCATGCTTCCATCTTTGTGGACACAGTTTGGGGAAGAACCTCTTTTAGTCCAGCATGTCGGTGCTCCCGTACACAAAGCAGGGTCCATAAAGACATGGCTGCATGAGTTTGGTGTGGAAGAATCTGGCTGGCCCCAGTGCTATGCATCCTGTGCGTGGCATAAAGCATTTACAGTGGTCTTGTCTAATGAAACTATCATCTGTCCAGATGATTTGCAACAAAATAGATCAGTTAAATGTTCTTGTGGGCCACAAAAGCTTTTGTGTGGTCCGCAAGCCTCAAAAGGTTTGGATTCCCTGCTGTTTTTGGACGATCGATGTCTTTTTCACTGGTTTTGCCTCAATAATTACTTCTCCTTCATATTTGAAGAGATGTCCTTCTCCTTTCCAGGGATCAGACAGAGATCAGAACGTGGTCAGTCTGAGGTCAGATGGCGTATGCGGACGTGTGGCGGTACACCATGGGTCATACGGGCCTGATTAACCTAATCGGATTTGGGCCCTCGTAACTGTGCAGGCGGTTATGAGCCTTTCAGACTTACCCAGCTGGCACAGCCTCTCGGCCGTCCTGTATTATTCCCTGTCACCTGCACTTATCTTTAAAGGCTGAGAGCCCTTCCAGCAACAGAAGAGGCTTTGTCACGTCCCTCAATGGTGACTTTGTGATCTGAAGGTCACCTTCCAATGCTTTCAACTCTGCAGACCCTTTAGTGGGTCAAGACTTATATTTTTTGTTTCCCGGAATACAATTTTGCCACGTTAACATCAGAAGTGCCATAGAAGTATTTCCTTCTACAAATCCACTGCAAATGTTTTTATTAAATTCATTATATAACATTCATGATACAACTCCTACATGGTGTTTAGAATACGGACATTTGATGGGTTTCCTCTGCTTCTTTTCCCCACCAGTTTTTGAAGCTGATCGTCCCAAAATTCGACAAATACTCCCCGCCCCCAGTTGACTATAAGCTTGTCACTCCTCCCTTGGTTGATCAGTACACTCACCGTAGTCCCCACCGCTTTTGAACATAACTGATGCTCATGGAGCTGTGAGTGAGTAAATTGCAAACTGCAAATTTGTTGGTTAAAATTAAGTAATTGAGTTAAATTATTTGCCAAAACATAAAATTAAAACAACTTCTCCAGGCTCCCATCAAACATAGTGAATCAGTTCATCGTCCAGAGTTGGTTTCTTTAGTTTAGCACCATGGCTACCAAACTTGCTAAAAAGGAATTGAAGTCTGAATCTTTTGCAGTGCCATAAACGTCTGTAAGATTAGTCCAGGCGTGAACTAGTAGCAAGAGGACAGGTCTGGAGACATCTGGAAACGACTGTGGCAAAATGGACAGCTAAGAATCCAGAGGAAAGGAAAATTCAAAAGACGATCTTCCTTGTCTAGCCTCTTTCTCCTAGACAGCTCAGTTTAACATCAATATGAAATTTTGACCATTTTTCAAGCCTCATAAATTCAGCTCCTGAGAAACAGCCTTCCTCTAACCTCAACCCAATTCCACTTTAGGATCTTAAAATGCTCTTTTCTTTATTCTCACTAATCTTTATTTGTCTCAGATCATCAGATTTTCAGATCAAATTAGTCTTAGAGTTAAAATTCAAGCCTCAAGTAGTCAGACGTCAGACAGTTTTGAGATCCATGAGGTTTGTTAAACAGAGAAGCCGATGAGAGCAGTAGAAGGACTTCTGTTTTAAGTTGATCTTTTCTTTTGCTCCTTATTTCGTCTAAAGGGGGGAGGGTTAGGACAAACATGTCTTCAGACATCTCTAAATAAAAAGATGATTGATTTCTGATGAGACAAAGCAAAGACTGTTGTGAGCAGCAGTATCTTCCTCTGGGGTGGGTTCTGTGCACATGCATCACACACCTACATGCTTAACTGGGGGAATTTTTGGCCATGCTAATCTGTGCTCCAGCCATGAACTAAAATCTGGTCCTGCAAGAATTAGCCACGCATTAGCCGTGTGGCTACAGAGCAAAATAAATTTCGGACATGACTTTTCTGATATGGTAAACTGAGGAAAGTATGATTTTTTTATATACATTGGATGTAAGAATTTACCGTAAAACGATCATTTTCTCAAGATAGTCACAGTTCTTTTGATCAGCATGTTAGTTTATATGATTATTTCATATAAACTTTTTCCCAAATGTATTCGCTACAGGATTCTGTATAACCCCTAAGATTAATAACCAAATAATAAAAGTTTAAGGGATTAAAGGAGTTACACAGTTCACTCTCAGATTCTAAAGGAAAAAACACTGGATCACAATCCCCCATTCGTTCCCATCGGTATTAGCGACATTAGCACCATTGCTAATTTGACTTCCACTGCTTGCAGATACAAAACTTGCACAATGAGTAATAACGGTGTTGGGGCCAGGTTTCTGCTCTGTATGTGTGTGTGTAGAGACAGAGAGAGAGAGGGAGACAGAGATTTGGGCTTTTTCTCTGGTTTTTGGAACTGACGGGAACAGAAATTGTCGTGTTTTTTCCCCTCCCTCCATCACAATGAAACAGACCTAAGTTGTGGGGCGTAAGAAACCGGAGCGTGACTGCAGCATTTGAATATGAAACGGTGAAAGATTTCTGTCGCAGACACCTTGTACATTGTGGCGAACAAAGCCGCCGATTCCGGGAGAGAAAAGGCGTGCGAATTTGAAGCGGGCCTTTGTCGTTGTTTATGACTGTGTATGCCTTTGTTCCTGCTTTTCTCCTTTTCCGTGGCGAAAGAATGGGATGAAATATTTTTAAACAGTAATTACCTGGCCGGGATCCGACAGGCAGGGATTAATGGACAAAACGCTCGAGCGTCGCCTTCCAAACTGACTGCTGGAAGGTGCACCGGCGAGGGGGGGGGGCTTGTTGCCGTTATGCGCAGGAAGCAGGGGAACGGCAGACTTCTGATGTCATGCTTTTACTCTTTTTTCTTTTTCTTGACTCCCTCTCGCCCAAGCACAAGTCATCTGCTCACGCCAAGTCCGTCACCAACCAACAGGACAGATTTAGCCCTTTCAAATCCAGTCTAGGGGTTTTATTTTACTGTTTTTTTTTTTCTTAATCCTCCAGCAAGGCTTGTTGAGCTGCCGTTTATAAATGAACCTGATTTTTGCGCGTAACTCTCTAGCAAACAACAAAACACGCAACTCAACTGCACTGAGAGGCCAGAATACCTCTCAGAGTACCACCTCGACACATTTATGCTCAGTCATAACATCTATCTCAGCAATTCTGAAAGTCTGAACTGCAAGTCATTCCTTAACCAGTCCACACATCATACTAGGAATGCATTAATGCAATGCAATGAAGTATATGTTTTAATAAATTATTGGTTTTGTAAAATATAACATATTTTAGATCTGCACGGCAATCCTGGCCTGAGATTAACCAAAGCAACATTGACACAAAGGTTAACGGGCTAACGGGCATTCACGTGTAGTGCTGCAAGTCTGAGTGAGCGAAATACCTGCATCATTATAAGAGTCACTGGAGAAGGAGGTGTTATGTCCCGTTGCCACTTTATTTGCTGAGGCATAAAAGTAAGTTAATCAAGGTTATTGTTAAATCTTTTCATAAAACTACAGTGCATATTACACTTTACTGTCAAAAGTGAGAGTGGATTAGGTTCACATGCAAACAATTATAGGTAAACAACACCGTTTCTTTTGGCTGTATGTTGTAAGCAAATTTAATAAAAGGGATTTGCTTATCACTTGTCGTCCCGGACCTTCGACCTTATCTAGAAATTAGATTTGGACCGTTGAATATAAAGTTTGAGAAACCCCTGATCTATCTGCCCAGTGGGTTGACAATTGAATATTTGGTTGAAGAATTCATAAACTTATACTTCACCAATCCACATGAAACTTGGTGTACTTCTAGCCCAACATGGCTGACCCAGAATAAGAGGTCTGTGCCCCTATGTGGGGGTGTTTTGTTACGCTAGCGCCCCCTGAAGTGATGTAGGCACATAGCTCTTTTTGGCCAATAGCTTGACAGCCATTTCGCTTAAAAGGACAAGATTTGTAAGGAAAGGTGCCCTTCAGACCTTCAGAAGGCACATGACAAACAGCTCATCAGTTCATTTGTGAAGTCGCACCACCTGGTGTAAACCGCCAGTGCAAAAATCTAGCGCTCCACTAACCAATAATTTGTGACATAAAGGTTCTAACATCACACAACATGGGACCTTGCATCACTACCACATTCTTTGGAAGCACGCATCCTTAGGGGGTGCTGCAACTGACAAATCTCAAGAACTGTGTTGTTAAAATGTAAACAAATTGGTATGCTTACGCTTTCATTTAAGCAATTTAATGTAAATTATTAAAAGCTTTCTTTAAGAAAAAAGTTAAAATACTTTGTTCTTGCTTCTCAGAGGTTCTTGCTTTCCAGGTTTTTTTTCTCTACATTCAAGACACATTGAAGAAATCAGATTCACAATCAAATCAAATTTCTGACCTTTCAAGACCTCTGAAAGCGTGCTGTGGTATCTGCACCGAGACATTAGATCTTTTACGTCCTGCGCCTTCATGGATCGGACTAGTTTGTCCAGAAGTCCCACAGATGCTCAATCAAGGTTAAATAGTACAACATTAGTTCAGTACATATATATATTGTAAGTCCCCCAAGCCTCCACCTACTGTCTGATCAGGTTACTTTTCGTGTCTGTTAAGTCATATAAATAGTAACTGAATAACATTATTATTTGAATAACATTACTAACTGTCCAGAGTTTATGGGGAAAGTGCATTAGACTCAAATTACTGTTCCCAGCCATGTACAGTTCTGTGGAAAAGTCTGAGGCACTCATATAAACTGTTTAAAGCCATTTTTCTCAGCATGTGATAAAGTGTCGTTCTGCAAGCAAAGTTAACGTAAGACCTCATACAAACAAAGAAAGCAGTAAAAATTATCAAGATTTGTTTTGTTTGTTAAAAATTAGCTGGTGAGGAGAACACAGTTTCGGTTCCAGATTTCTCCTCGGATTCCTCAGCAGCTCCCGATTTAATTTAATGAAGAACTGATTAAGTCAAACCAGGTTTCTGATGAAACTACAAGTAATCCTGGACTTCCACAAGGAACCCACCTAAATACTGTACATCAAATCACTATTTACTGTATAATGTTATTTATTTTAGCTTCATATAGTATATTTAGTAATATTCATGTGAATAAATCACTCACTGCTCATCTAAACAGTTTTTAAATATATTTTGTAGGTGCCTAAGGCTTTTGCGCAGCACTGTAAATCCATATGTGAAACCAACATCTATGCTTACAGCAGTTGATCACTTTGATTTCCTGGGTTTGGGAGACTAGATCAGATCGAAATGCAGTATGTCGCTGTGCCTTTACAGAATCTGCGTTATGCAACACGACTCTTTACTTTGCCACATGCTGTCGACAGATAAATTCAAAAGGACAATTACTTTAAAAGGCAGAAACGAGATATTTTGGTACCCTGATGATTTGCTGGCAAGGCTTCAATCGGAAGACAAAGCGCCGGTGAAACAAAGGGCCGAATCAAAGCACATATGCTCTGACTACAGTGATGTCAGCCCAACCGGTTGGCATCTTAGTGCTCAAGGCAGAGAGAAGTGATCGCTGTTGTTCTTGGATTTCTGTGTGGTAATGATGGCGAAGGCATGAAAGTACAGTTGAAACCAGATATTTACATACACTTCAGAAAATAAACACAAACTTTTTTTTCTTTACTGTCAAACAGTAAAACATTAAATGTTCTGTTTTAGATAAATAAATATTACCATACTTTTTGTATTTGTTAAATGTCAGAATAAAGAGAATTTTATGGATTTTTTTTTTCATTACTCTCATCAGTCAAAAATTGACATACACTTCCTTAGTATTTGGTAGAATTGCCCCGAAACTGTTTCACTTGGGGCAAACATTTTGGGTGTCCTTCCACAAGCTCTCATTTCTATAATAGTTTCCTGGAATTTTGGCCCACTCCTCTTGACAGAACTGGTGTAATTGGGTCAGGTTTGTAGGCCTTCTTGCTCGCACTTGCCTTTTCAGTGCCATCCACAAATTTTCAATGGGATTGAGATCAGGGCTTTGTGATGGCCACTCCAATACCTTGACTTTGTTGTCCTTAAGCC
>JBBPCY010000001.1:2009287-2028773 GCA_037974405.1 Brachyalestes nurse
TGGAGCTGCTTTGTGTTCTGGGACACAGTCCTGCTGGAACAGAAAAGGTTCTTCCCCAAACTGGGTCCACAGAGTTGGAAGCATGGTGTTGGCCAAAATGTCTTGGTCTGCTGAAGCATTAAGATTCTCCTTCACTGGAAGTAAGGGGCCCTGAAAATTACTTTTGTCCATGTAGTGTGCATATTAAGCTGCATGTTCACAGACAAGCTAAACATTCCATTCCATTCTATTACATTAAATTCATTTGGTAGATGCTTTTATTAAGTGATAAGCATCTACACTGGACCATCCAAATAAAGTATGCCTGCTCTCTGCACCCTTTCAGCATTTTTAATCTTGCCTGCTGGAGAAAATGGGAACTAACCCGTGAATCGATTTAGGAGAGCACAGTTTAGTGCGACAGAAAGACGTTTCTATTTAATTTTTAACAATCTAGGTAAAGAAATAAAGCTTTAGGAACAGGTGAAGGCAAACATCTTGTACACAGCCGCAGCAACGGCCAAAAAATGGCTAAACCACAAGGCTTGGCAGCCACACTGGTGGCATTTTTATTGCTATTTCCTACCAAGTATCTATTGGCAAGACAGTGCAACTCAGGAGTGTACCATTTTAACCTGCCTTTTATATTTGGGGTAAATTTCACCCCACTTAATGTGTAATGTCTCTGAATAAATATTTGACCATTTTTTTGCATTATTTTAGAGGACATTTCCAAATTTCATGGAGATAAACCATATAAACAGAAAATGATCATTATGAAAAGGCACTGGTGTGCTTTGGGGTCAGTTTAAGCCCAGGCCTGTTTTTAAAAAACCTATTTGAAATATTTTGTACTTTTTTGTTTTGGTTGTTTTGGATGATACTGAGGACACTGTAACACGTAATTAAATAGACCTCCCTCAAAAACCTCCCTCTGCTTTAGGGCCATAACTGAACACGATCATAGCTACAAGAGTTTGAGAACCACTGATAGATCACATTACATATATCCACCAGAAAAATTCCTGCACCGTTTTATATACATTAAACAGACATCATTGCATGTCTGTTTTATGTAAATGTTATGCACTATTTAGATAAACAAAAAGTACCTGAAACAGAAATGTGGGTAGCAATTTTAGATTCAACCATTTTCTGGGGGTTTAAATTGTCAAACTGACCCCAAGAATAAAGGATGTTGGCAAATTTGAGGGTTAATTTGAACATTTATAGCAGTCTGAAGTGAACAATTGTGTATTTTGACTGAAACTGAACTTTGCATTAAGTTCAGTGCCACAACCCTGTAAGGCTTGTCCAGGTTAGCAATAGTAGCTATGCATTTGTGGATGTAGCACTGAGGGGCAAGTTGTCTTGAAACCAAGAAAATGAACATGGATCAGCTATCTCTCGTTCTCGTTCTAGCTCTTTTGTTCCGGCGCGAGGAGGGGAGGTGAATCGGAGAGCAGCTAGGTAGGCTGTTATCCTGCCATCTATTTGCGCATCCAAAATGTAGCTGACAGCTTCTCCGACTCCAAGGCTGAGCGTTTTTATTGTAGTCTGGGCTTCTCATTGAAATGATTTATGTGGATTGCACAGATGTTGTTCGGATCCTGTTTTTTCACTCAATTACAGAATCCATCTTGCTGTTTTAATTATCCTATGAAAAGCCCATCTCCCAGTCCTGTTTTGAAGCCTATATTAAGTCCCCAGTATGGTCTGGAACTAGTTCAATCTGCCAGTCCCATCTCCACACCCCTCCCAGTGCGCTGAGCATTGTTTATGTTGGCAAGTCAGGTATGTTTGGGGGGGTTTCAGCAGGAAAATGTGTTCGCCTCAGCCGTGGGTGAGGCTTGATTGATTGATTTATTGCTAAGGTGAAAACAGCATTTTGGTGTCTAATCTGTCACACTCACCAGCCACTTTATTAGAACCTTGCTGATTTACAGTTAGTCTATCTGTAGATACACAATCGGTCTCTAGTTCTTCATCGGTGGTTGGTTTCTGACCAAGAGCCTTTCTCCAATGCAGCAACATATACTGCCGTGACCTGTAAGGTCCCATGGTCATAAACTGACCAGTAATGAATGGGGTAGAGGGGGCTGCCTCATAACAGATGGGCTTCAGTCTATATTCATACAAATATATAGGGGGCCATAAAATGGCCATTGAGAGGAGGGCATGTGTTTCTAATGAGATGGATGATCGGTGTATATGGACTAATGTTATGGCCTCTGGGTCAATGCATCGACCAGTCAATCCCCAGAAAACGATTAGGAAAACATCAATATCTACAGCAATCAAAAAGACCACCACACACGAGAGTCAAATACCAAAGCATCGCACATACAGAACAAAGCACAGCTATACCACAGAGTGCATTTTAACATCAAGTTCAAGCTCATTTTACCCTTACTCAGATCAGTTTAAGAAATTAGGGCCCTATCATCTGGAGATCAGGTCAGTCCACAGCTCAGCTCCAGGACAGCACAACTGGCTTTACTCTCTCTGGATGGGAAGGATGGTATTGCCTCTCCCCCATTGCTAGCACATCGATAGCCGGCACCGCCATGTGTTATCTGATGCAACAGAATTGGTGGTCAGTGTTCTCCTCCAAGCGTGTTGAGCTATAAAATGATGTTAATCGGCAGTTCAAAAATATATGGTGGTGCTTCACATGTATAATAATAATTATTATTAGTAGTATTGTTATGAAAGTGACCATTCTGTCATACATGAACACACCACAGCACACAGTGTGAACAGTGTGAAATTCTTCCTCTGTATTTAACCCATTCACTAAGTGAAGCAGCGGGCAGCCAGGAACACAGTGCCCGGAGGGCAGTGTGTGTGGGGATGGTACTTTGCTCAGGGTACCTCAGAGGTGCTTAGCAGTATTGTTAATCGAACCCACGACTTCCTGATTGCAAGGCGAACGCCCTAACCACCAGCCTATAATATAATTATTATAATAATAATAAATATCATTTTATGTAATAAAAAAGGTGTCCAATTTTTTGGAAACAATGACATCTGGCCTTAACAGTCCAAAAAGGGCAGCTTTTTGTTAAAATATTATCTCATAATCAGTGTTGGGCAAGTTACTTTAAAAATGTAATGAAATTACTGATTACTGATTACTCCCTTTAAAAGTAATCAGATTACTAATGTGATTACTTTATTTCAAACATCTAAATCTACATCGATTTCCTTAAAAAAAGAACTAAAATGTTTAAACAAACTGCCTTCTGTAGAGACATCCGAATCATGGTAGCCTGATCAGTAGTAATGTGTCATGCTCTCTAAGAGCCGATGATTTGTGGTGAATTAGAAGAGCCGACTCCCATCGAGTGAGAGCCGCCCCCTTCTTTGAGAACTTTGTTTTGATTGGCAGCATGGCGGCCTTCTGGCCAATCACATGTGGGGATATAGGATCATAGGAGGGGAGACTGTAATCAGCAAACTTAAAATGTGCAGTTCAGTCTCGCGAGAGTGAACGTCACTCACGTGCACGCTTATTATTGGTGAACTGATTCGTTCTGTTCACCGTTCATTGAATGCATTTGTGCACAACACTTGGTAACGCAGTGGTAATGTAACGTTACTTGAAATTGTAAGATGGTAATGTAATTATCAATTTTAAAATTATAACGTGTTAAATTACTATGTTACTAAAAAAAGAATCAAATTACAGCCCAACACTGCTCATAATTACATAATGTCCAAAATACATCATACAGGGCTTCCTGAGAGTCACTGATGCTTCTTGCTGGTCACAGAGCAGTGAAACTGGCAGGGCCGATCATTCGCAGATGCATCCAGCCTTGATGAGCCCTCCCATACGACGCCTGATGTACACCCCCAATACGAACAGAGGCCGCATGAAAAATTCACTTAGGCAAGAAGCTGTGGGGTCCCGACGCCCCTCTGGCAACGGGTGCTCAGGTTGGAGCAAGGTGAGCCGAACTGGAGCCCGTCATGGGCCCACGCGTCTGACAAACATAAGTAGATGCTAATGGCAAAATCGTGACAGAACGGGGTCCCACCACCATATGGCTAATTGCCACAACAGTATCTTCAGTGTTATTAATCACATTTTTATACCATGCCATGATAATTGGAATAATTAGAGAGATAAGACACAGGCCTCCCTTTCTTTTCTCCCTCACTCTTTCTTTCACCAGGCAAGAGGAGGAGAAAGGCATGTCTAGATCACCTCATCTCGGTCTATATAGTCCATATATCATCACAATATCTCTCTCTTTCTCTCTCTCTGTCTCTCTCTCTCTTGCTCTAGCACACCTTCTCTCTCTCTCTCTCTCTCTCTCTCTTGCTCTAGCACACCTCCTCCTTGCTAGCAGCAGCCTCATTCTGCTGTGTTGTTTACTGTTGTCCTGTGAAAAAAATAGCAGGGATAATTAATGAATGACTCCTCCGTCACAGGGACCTTGCAGTGGCGGCTCAGGGTGGGGCGCACAGGTAGCTAAATGAGGCCACCGCTCCCCATCAACAACACAAGGACGTTTCCGAGCCTCTCTGCTTTATAGATGCGGCCCCCTTTAGCATCAGCCTAGCCTTTAGCCCCCTACTCTGATTGTTTCTTCTCGTTAATTACGCTTCACATTTGCAGACACACAAGATCAAATCTGGATCACATAGTGCTTATTTGCCTTTTTTTTCGTGGTCAGGCTTTGTGTTTGTTCAGCTAATCATAAATCAACAGCAATGAAGACGCGGATTAGCACTCACTAGGTTCCGATTAGCCTCTGAAAGTGATTGACGCACATGGTGCACTTTTCTCCTGTTGTTTCCCGGCTCTTTTTTTCTTCATTTTAGCAGCAACAGCAGCAAAGTTGGTGTTATAGGACCCACATTTCCAATTCATGATCTCAAGGCTGCTAGCATAAATCTCCAGAGCTAACAATAAAGAGGTAGGCCAAGCTGCACTCATTTTATAAGTACTTGCATCTTCGGGTGTGCCGTTCTACGGCTGCGCCATTACTCATGCCTCCCCGCAAATATACGTCTTCTTTATGAACGCGCCGGAGCCCATTGGGCCGGGCCGTCCCGCTGGCCTACCCCAGCCGTTGTGCGATGACAGGCTGCGTTTAGAGTTGAGTAAGTGGGCACTGGCCTGCTCCTCCTTTCCCCTCGCCCTTCCTCCTGTGCTAATGTGCCCGGAGAAGGCGGCAAAGCAGCTGCTTCTCTGACCATAAAGCCAAGAGCGAAGGCGTTAATTGTTTCCCCGCAGAGAGGGGAATTAGCACGGGCCCAAGCAACCTCCTCTCCCCACTCCAGGGAGAGGGGAGATGGGTGGTGGGCTGCTTTGGCAGCGCCGGAAGCCCAGAGTGGGGGCAGCACTGGCAGTAACCAGATTAGCAGTTGGGGGGAGACCAGGGGACATGGATGGAGATTCCATTTCAGAGTGTACACACATACACATACACACACAAACACACACACATAGTTCTACGTTTCTCATATAATGTCACAAAGAGTGGTAAAGACAAAGAGTGAATTCTGTATACATTAATTTCTAATAATATAAAAAATATATATATATTTTTACAGCTTTCACCAGTTACAAAACTAGATATATATAAAATAACTAGTTATTAAAGGGCCTATATCTTTTTTTTCCGGGTTGATTTTTTTTCCTCTTAGAACTTTTGTGTAATATTATGTAACAAAAACAGTCATAATTTTTCCAGACTCTCTTGACTGCTTAGGATTGAGCAGCCTATTTTGGGTTTTAGTTTTCAATTTAGGACTAATATATGCAAATGAGCTATATTCTGATTGGCTGCCCTGTATTGCCTTGTATTCAAAATGCAACGCTAGGCTGAACACTCCTTATAACTTCAAAGATTTTCAAACTTTTGAATGGTTGTGTAAATACTTAAATACACAGTCTAAAAATAAGAGTACACTGTATACAGGTAAGATTGGCTGTGTCTCTGTATGCACATGAAACTTTAATAGACTAATGTATGTTAAACAGATGTGAATGCAACTCTTCTTGGAGGCAGTTCAGTGTGTGATACAGAGAGAGGCTAACACACATAATAACAGAGGCATTATCTTGCATAAGTGAAATGTATATATAGCACTATATTACAGTGCCGCCCACTTATGAGAGTTAGATATTGCAGGGGTGCTTTATTCCACTCCCCCTGTTGGAAACCCTGCACCGAGATACACAAAAAAGACAATATGGAAGGAGGGGGGTGTCTGGGAGTAAATGAGAATTTGGGGGGAAATGGAGGAGGGGGGGTGGCGGAGGTGGTCCTGGGCAGATCTCCTGCGAGGCCAGCCGATGCTCCGTCTCTGGAGGTGAGCTCAGGGTTGCTCCCTGTATTAGTTTTGCTTTGCACTTAATGAAGCAGTGGGCCATGAAGGTCCAAGCGCTCGTAAATGATGTATTCATTAAATCAATGGCGCTTAATGATAACTGGAAAGACACGAGTGACCTGAGTGCTCCTCTCGGGCGCCCGTTACCGCGGAGACAGCCAGCTGGGTGACATGGACGTTTTCACCATTTAGGCTGTCATTGAGATGCTTATCGCTAATAAATTAGCCCTGCTTCAAAGCCAAGGAGTTTTCGCTGAGGGTGGAGGGGCGGCTGCCCAGTAGGAAGCGTAATTGCTCGTTTTCCAGCGGTGATTGATTTTAGGCCTGGTTTTTAGTTTAACCCACTACTCCTGAAGTGTAGGGTTGTGTGTTGATTACAATGAGTTCTTCACTGTTATTTAACCCATGGAAACAACCTGTGAACTAACCACAAGAGCTGTCATTCCAGTTCTAGAGGTAACAATATGCAACAGCATCAGAAACCACATAAGCAAGTCTGTTTGAGATCAAAGAGCAAGACGAAGCTATGGGTGGCGAGTGTGTGGTGATTTAGGCCTGCAGATGCTGGGCCCATTCCTTGTTAGCTACATTCATCTTGTAGGTCCAGTCCAAACATTAGGCTCTTTTTTTTAGGAACTATGCCTTTTAATGCAAAACTGATATATTTCTGTCTGTGGTTTGCATCCTGCATCAAATCTAGGATCCTTCCACCAAACATGACTCTGATGAACAGCCCGATCCAAGTCCCACACTGTTAAGGCCTAACACAAGGTAATCTGAGGTGTAATCAAATAGTCGGGTCCGCTAATATACCATCTTAATGAAGAAATCAGCAACATACTACCATTTCCTCTTAACTGATCCCTCCCCGTGGGTTGCAATACGGCATATTAGCGGCAAAATAATGCTCCTTTCTCTCTTGGTGCATCTCCCTGCTCATCGCAGGGATGTGTGAGCAGGTTTGCGGGCGTAATAACGTTGCTGTTAAGAACAGAGCCTAGGCAGAGTGATCTCCATTATCTCCGTAATAGCTCTAGCACTGTCTTTTAGTGCCCTCATGCTGTCGTTAATCGTTAAGGATTTTGATTCGGTAAAAATCCCAAAGGTGACACTAATGTATCCAAATATATTTGCAACAGATGTTAGTTTTTATTTTTAATGACGGAACAAGAGTTTAAAATTTTCATTATGATCGAAGAGAGTGTTTTCTCCGATGAGCTCTCAGCTTGCTCTGCTGTGTGAGAAGTATACCACCTACTGGTTATAACCTGCACTTCCAAACCATCCCTGGACTCCTCTGTGTTCCAAGGCCATCACTGAAATGAATAAAGCTCATTTCGCCGCGTCGACTCAGACAGACCCTCTAATTGTAAATATCAGCATTATGAGTTTTTGTGCTGATGAAAACTATTCCGTCTTGTGGTTATCTGCTGTGTATCCTGTAAATGAGTTCAATGGAATAGATGATCTTTTTGCGTATCAGGGAGCCAGACATGTTTGGTGTCTGAAGTGTGTTTGTTTAGGACTGGAGATACAAGGCTAATGTCGCTAACAGGTAGCTCACAATGATTGGGATGTATATGGAGATGCTTGAGTGTCAATCCTACTTCTTAAGTAAAAACTACCAAGCCTTAAAATGCCCTATTGGTGCTAAATTTGTTAAAGAAATTGGATTTATTATTTTTCTTCCGATTTGGCATTTCCTGCCAATGTCAGCCCAAAACCTGGTATCAGATTGGCACCATTTTATTGTGTAGATTTGCTTTTGGTCAAACTATCACTTTAAGTTAGCTCAGTTAAATTATTATTCACAATATGAAATGTGCAGTTTTCTACCTTGAGCAGCAAAGACATGTTTGGTGTCAAAAATGTGCTTCTTTAGCTATTTGGTGGAGGTTAAATGCTGCTAACAAACACTAGAAGTCAACGGTCACCAAAATCTTTTAAATAAACTGCACTCAACCCACTCAGACCTTATCCAACTCTTCATTAAGGTGGCACAGACTTGCTAATGTGGTTTAGGACATGGTACAACATACTGTGAGCTGTAAAAACTTCACAAGTTTACTCCTCCCTGATTATAATCAGGTTGTCGTTTGAGTGAGTTGAGAAAAGTTTGGATGATGCATTTACAGAAAAGATTTTGGTGACTATTGACTTTGCTAATAATATTAGCCTTACAGCTCCAGTTCTAAACCTAAGAAGCAAAATTTGGATTCCATGTC
Organism: Brachyalestes nurse; assembly: GCA_037974405.1. Classification (NCBI taxonomy): domain Eukaryota; kingdom Metazoa; phylum Chordata; class Actinopteri; order Characiformes; family Alestidae; genus Brachyalestes; species Brachyalestes nurse. Next base: position 2,017,840 of record JBBPCY010000001.1, read on the forward strand.
TTGGTTGACTACATCCAAAACTGTGTAAATTTGTTGGTTTACCAAATTATTCCTTTAATGAAGACCTAGAAGCAGTTTGAGGGGGCTGAGAGACATTTCTGACTATGTTTTTTATTTAAAGAAACAATTTTGGTGACTATTGAATTCTAGTATTTGGTGTCAACATTATCATAGCAGCTCCAGCACCAAATTAAGATGCAAACTTTGGTCGCCAAGCATGTCTTTTCTGATCGACTACATCCAGGGTAATTGTGTAAACATAACGGATTGGCAAACTGTTTCTTTAAGTTGCAGGATGTGGAATCTATCTCGAAAGCTTTTTCATGTGATTGTATACCCCACTAACAGGAACATGTCGTGAAATTGCCGGATGCAAGAAGCCATAACATCTGGCTTTGACCCCTTTTCAGGGTGCTTCAGAAGGTGAGTTGAACAGAAGCATATGTCTGCGAGTGCTCTTCAGACTTTCCCTCCATGCTGAAATTGTCACGGAAGGCCCTCGAGGGAAGCCGACCTGGTGGTTAATGCAGAGAAGAAGCTGTGGAGAGGTCCTGAAGAAGCTTCAAGTCTCCAACAGTGTAACTCCACACATAAGCCATTGCCATCAACTCGCATCAAGAATCTGGTAATTATATCGGCGAGCGTACACTTTATATGGAATCTGGAAGTTGAAGGCTTTCGAGGTGGAAGTCTTCAGAGTCTTTGGTGGCATGTCGGCCATTTCCAGTCAAGAAGTCATTGAGAGTTTGAACCTGTTACCAACTTTGTTCTTTCTATTCATCACCTTGCAACTCCACTGTGGACCAGAAGTGGTGGAAGCACTAAAGGAATAGTTTGACACTGAGTTACATGTACAAACTTTTAAACCCAAACATAGCTAGCCAGTCGAGGTGTGTTTGATGTAAAAAATCAATTCTGGAGCTATTAGGCTAATGAAGCTAACAACTAATGGAAGCTTATGCTAAATCGTCACACTTTTCTTAAACAGTGTTAAGCTTGAGGTCTCATGGCTTACACATTTATTTCCCTTAGCTTAATGTAACATTATGGACCTTGTACCAAAGTATCCCTTAGAATTCAACACTGAAACACTCTAAGGCTGAAACACTCCATATAACTTCATCATGAATGGGAGGAGCTGACCTGCTGTAGGCTGAATAGGCAGATATATGCAAATGGGATGTTGTTTTTGACATCACAAAAATTGTAAATTGTAAATATATGTTGACATATAAGGACTGTATGGACTTGGGAAGGCTATGGGCCCTTTAAACCCAAAGTTGCCATTGTGCTTTCTGATGTCATGTAAGGCCTGTTCTGTTAAGGACAGAAATGAACAAAAGGATGTTCTGTTGCTAAAAAAAGCAAAGTCCATCTCAAAGCCTGAATTTTATGCATTATTTAAGATTTCTTTACAGCACGTTTTGTGGCCATGCAGGTTTGGGTGTGTTCACATACGCTCCTGTCATTTGTGTTAAGGGAAAATGAGTGTAAATTTGAGCTGTGTGCGAGCTGTGGGCCGGTGATCCTCCAGCGAAAGTCACGCCAGAGGGACAATAGCAGTGCTAAGAGAACGCTCGCTAAACGCTAAACACCAGCAGATGCCTGGAATCATGAACTGTCTCCTCACAGATGGAGGCAGAGGTGATGGAAAGCTTCCTGACCCTGTTCGCCATCACTCATTCTGGCTTTCCGTGCCACCCACCTCAGCGGCCGGGACCCCCTGTAACACACCCAGTGATTAGCGGCTTCCACAAGCTAGCTGGTCTCGCAGTGAGTGCTCTGCTCTCTCTCTCTATCTCTCTGTCTTTTCTTTTTTTTCTCTCTTCTTTCTAAGAATGTCTTGTTTTACCCCCCCCCAACTCCAAGTGTCACGTTTGATCGATCTGCTTGTTCTTCCGCCGAGTGATTGATAGCATGGCAGCCGGAACACAAGCCCGCTAGTGCTACGCCGAGAGAGAGAGAGAGAAAGAGAGAGTGAGGACCAGGCCCCCACTGCTGCCATTGATCTTCTTCTAAATGAAACGTTCCGTTTCCCACTGCATTTTATTGTTAAACGCAGTTCATTAGTGGCGAAGGGAGATTTATCACCAGTGCTTTTGGTCGGGCTTAGTTGCGTCGACGGCAGCACTAGATACCTGCAGGCGGAAAGCATCCATCTACAGAGAACTCACTGGAAGGAGAACGACAGGAGACATGACCTCCCGGCCTGAGATTACATAGCGCACGTGGACGCACACCAAATAGTGACTGTAATAATAAAATTGGTTCCGATTTCTTTAGGCCAAGCAGTGGTCAAAGTCATTGTCTTTTATGTCTTGTTTGAAATTCACACTACCAAGTTTGCGCACACCACAGGTTTTACCATTTACCTATTTATTGCACAAACTGCAGATTTTCATTCTTGTTACACAGGAAAGTTGTTGAATGAACAACTATAAAGAATCTGTCCCATTGGCTGTCAGTCTTTAAATATATAATACTTTTGATTTGTGTGTTCATTTACATTATAATTCTAATAACATTAAGGGGCTTTTCTGACATTTTCTGGCTCTCAAATCGTGAACATACTGTAAAAGTATTTAGCAAAGAATACTAAGTGTATTTTTGGTAAATATTCAGTGAGCAACATGCAAATGTTGAAACTCTCAGAGTGTGACAACATTTGACTGGAAGTGTATTTCAAAAATGAATAAAGTAAATAATATAATCAAATAAAATGATACATTTCTTTCAGACATACTTAAGAGTAAAACAGAATAAAACCAAATGGGATGTAACTTTTAAACATGAATATACACCCTGTGATGCACCCTGTGAATGATCTCCCTTTGATGCACAAATACATCACATACCCAAAGAGGTAAATGATTTATTTATGACACATATATATTATATATATATGGCATGTGAAAATTACAATCTGTGCATATGTGCTAGCTTTCCTTTGCTGCTACTGTATACCATGTCTAAATATTCCAACTACATTATTACCAGTGAATTTAAAGCATGCACACACATGCACACGCACACACTCACAGCCCAATTAAAACTTGTCATTTGAAGAATGTCAAGCGTATTCTTTTTTTTTTCCTCGTCTTCACCAGATGTTGCAGTGCACCTGCAGGCTACGGTGCGCTCCTCGTACGTTCGGCGGAGAGACTTTCTGCTCTTCGTATCTATCTCAAGTCCCTCCACTAATGCAGTTCAGACCCCGGGGGGCAGCAGCCTGACACCCCGAGTTTGAGCACATCAAGGACCTCTGCCTTTGTCTCTGCAGCGCTTGTGTTCGAGTGATTAGCAAGGCATTAGGCCTTCCTGACAAGGCCTCGGCCTCACTAAGAGACATTACCCTTGAAAGCTGCTTTTATGAAGTTCCCTCCTAGGGTGCTAATTAGCCATACATTATTGCAGAAACTTTGCAGGAAAAAAAGCAGAAAGAATGTAAACACCTTCATACATCTGTATTTGGTCTAGCTATGTCAATCTGCCATTATCATTGAACGAACAGTAGATCGCTCTGATATCAACACATACTCCTTTTTTTCTTTTTAAGATATTTTAAATAGATGCTGCAATCTAAACTCGTTGGCATGTCAGTCAAACCTCTTTATTCAGTTTAAAGGGGCCATTGCTATGGTCTGCATCAGTGTTTAGGTAGGTGGTTTGTGCCAAAGTAACACCTATATGAATGCAGGACCCAAGGCTTCCCAGCAGAATGTTGCCCAGAGCATCATACTGCCTCCACCACCTTGCCTTTCCTCACACCATTTTTCCAGCTTCCAAGTTAAAAAACTAACTTGCTGCAGGAAATATCCCACCCCTCGAGAGGTATGACTTTAATAAGATAACCTACATTCACTTTACCTGTCAGTAATATTAATGTCATGGCTGATCAGTATATTTTTATATATACCAGTCAAACATTTCTACACAACACAAGTTTTACCGCTTATGCATTTATTTAATAAACTGCAGTTTTTTTTTATTCGTTAAGCATTGGAAAGTTGCTTACAGTGCGTTTAGGATATTTATAGTAAACTACTGTAAATAAAAAAATATCTAAAGTTAAACAAGTTTCCTTTATAAGATGAAAGAATCTGTAACAGTGCATGCCTGACATCATATTTATTGGTTGTGTGGTGATGCAGAGTTAAATTCTAGACTGTCCTTTACATTTAAATGCACTGTTAACTGTTTCATCCCATGTCTTCAGATCTACTTCCGCATTTGCCCAAATCATCAATGGTTTCTTAACAACTGGCCATGTCCCATCTGCTTTCAAGTCTGCAGTGGTCACACCGATTCTGAAGAAACCCTCGCTGGACTCCTCAGATATCAACAACTACAGACCAGTATCCCTTCTCTCCTTCCTTTCCAAAGTCCTGGAACAGGCTGCTTATAACCAACTTAACATCTTTCTTTCTCAAAACAGGCTTCAGGATCCTCACCAGTCGGGGTTCAAGGCTGCGCACTCTATGGAAACGGCACTACTAGCCGTCTCTGAAGAGCTTCATGTAGCTAGATCAGCCAACCTGTCTTCTGCTTTGATTCTTCTTGACCTTTCTGCAGCCTTTGACATGGTTAACCATCAGATCCTCTTGGCTACTCTCTCGAGCATTGAGCACAGCCTGGCAATGGTTTGAATCCTACCGCACCGGAAGTACCAGGTAGCATGGCAAGGCTTTCAGTCTGCTCTGCGAAGATTGTCCACTGGTGTACCACCTGGCTCGGTCCTTGGATCGCTTTTCCTTTCCCTATATACTTGTTCTCTTGGGGATGCCTCACACTTTTATGCAGTTGACACTCAACTTATCCTCTCTTTCCCCTCCAGTGATCAAGTTTCGACCCGCATCTCAGTCTGCCTGGCTCACATCACCTCTTGGATGGCAGCCCACCACCTCAAGCTGTATCCCAGCAAGACTTGTCTGCACTGATCAAGCAGCGTGTCTGTTGTGTTTGCAAAAGAAAGAAACACACTAACATGTGGCCACATAAACCACTCTCTTCTTTTGTACTCTCAAAAACTGCCCAGGCCTGAGTAATTACACAGTCGACACTGATCAGGCACAACACAACACTCTCAAAACAATCGAACTCAGAACTGCAGATGCCTTACTCAACATTAACACAAAGCATTTGTGAACACTTGGGGCATGTGTAAACATAACATTCCATCCCCCACCAGGTTTCAAACATAAAATGTTGACTCAAAGTCCTACAAGTGACTAGAGTGGGAACGAGTGCGAACGGGCCGTGGGGAGGCATAGAGCTGAGGCTGGGCAGTCTGTGCTGGACATGCACCCGTTTCGGGTGACAAGTTGACAGATGTGTCTAGAGTCTGCTCAGGGACTGTTTGAGGTGCTGGCTAAGTAGCTAAGGCACCCTGCCCAGCTAGAGGTGCGGCCTGAGGTGTGACACCAGCTGTATGCACTGGGGTTGCCACTTTGTGGAGACGTCTTGCGTGCCACCGACTGCCATCACTGAGCAAAAAGGTGGCTGATTCTAGCTGGCAAGTGACTTGGAGAGGGGTGGACAAATACGAAGCAAGTTTGTTGCCTCTGTGGGGCCTGCAGACCCTGACCCAATCCTCTGCCTTGATGTCAGGAGCCTTGGTGCGTGCTGAGCGGTCAAACCTCTGCTTCATCCTCCCCTGCTGGCAGGCAACCGAGGCCCTGACCCGTGGTGGTGGTCTCTGAGGCAATTCGGTGCTGGTGCTGTCAAGGGGAAGGTGGAGCTCACGGCCAAGCATGAGGAGCACAGGAGAGACCCCTGCTGTAGAGCGGTGGGTGGCCCTGTAATGAAGCAGTGTGTAACGGAGAACCTGTAAAAAAGTCCAGCCTTGGGCCAAGTGTGCTCTGATGCTATTTTTTACTGACTGGTGGAAGCGTTCAACACCCCATTAGCTTGAGGGTGGTAGTATGCTGTGCGGTGATGGATGCCCTTAGTTTCCAGGTGGTGAACTCAGCCGAGATCAACTGTGGGCCATTGTCAGTGGTGATGGTGTTTGGGAGACCCCAGCGGGAAAAAAGAGAGTCCAGGAAGTCAATTATGACTTGAGAGGTCACTGAACCAGTGGTAATGAGTTCGGGCCATTTGGAGCAACCACTAGGAAATGCTGGTGGTGAGGTACACGCTGTATTTTCCCACAAATATCCAGTTGCAGGTGATCCCAGGGCTGAGTTAGCCAAACAAGTGGTTGTAGGGGTGAGGGGGCTGATGACCTGTCTTACCGCTCAAAAGACAAGTCGAGTAGTCCTTGACCAGGGCCTCGATTTCAATTTCACAATGCCCAGATGGCCCTAGTGAGCCATAGCTAAAACACATGCCCGCAGGGGACGACTGTGCAGAGACTGCGTGCCACACAAGTCCCATTCCAACAAGACAGCTCCTGCTCTACTCTGGAAAATGCAGCCAGCTCCTCAGGCACCTTGTGAGGCCAGCCGGTCTGAATGTAGCCACGGAGCTTGGAAAGGACAGGATCCAGCTCAGATGCCTCCTTCAGTTGGTGTGTGTGTGTGTGTGTGTGATAGGGTGTGGTGGAATAGAGCGGGACAACAGGTCGGCCACAACATTGTCTCTACCAGGGGTGAACTTGAGGTCAAAATTATACTGGCGAAGGCGGTCGGACCAGTGGTGTAGCCTCAGCGGTCTGTGCCCTGTCCCAGATGTGGAGAGTATAGCAGTCAGGGCCTGATGGTCTGTTCTCAGGGTGAAAGCACAACCATAGAGGTACAAGTGACATCTCTTGCAGGCCCAGATGCAGGCTAATGCCTCTCGCTCACCCACTGAGTACCGCTGTTCTGTTGGACAGAGTGTCTGTGAGGCAAAGGCGATCGGCTTCTCCCTGCCGCGCTGGACCTGTGACAGCACCGCTCCGATGGCTGTGGCCGGCGCATCACAGGTCACCAGGGTGGGCCAACACTGGGGCTGTGGTGAGCTGTAGTTTGAGCATGCGCACTGCATTGGAGCACCCCTGTGACCACACCCACGGCTCCTCCTTATGCAACGTAGTGGACCAGTGGTAGCAGAATAATGTGGGAGGAACTTCAGGTAGTAGGCCATCATCCCCAAAAAAGAGGCAAGCTGTGGCTGAGCTAGGCTCAGGAATGGCCAGTATAGCTTCCACGTTCGACTAAAGTGGGGAGATGCAAACCGCCGACACCCGAAAACCCATACTCAATGGCAGGTGCAGAGAAAACACACTTTCCAGTGTTGAGGGTCTGCAATAGCATTGCGTTGTAATGAAATTGAAATTACATGTTTATTGACAGTAAAATAATTGCACTGTAATTAATCATTTAGCTATTTGGAGTTAAATCGTTCACTTTTAAAATTTGCAATCTTAAAAGTGGATTTTGTTTTTTTCTAATGTTAACAAGTAATGTTAATGTGAAATGTATTGAAAAAATGTATATAAGAGCTGTTACAGGTTAGGAAGTATGGAGGGCTAGGAGTGCCAATATTAAATATATAAATATGTGTATTCTGCCCCTGCTTGTGTGGCTGCAGGCTCAGCAGATAGTTAACAGGTTTCCCAAGAAAAGCCGGATGCTGAAATTCTCTCCAAAGCTTTAGTTAAAATTCACTGTAAAACAGCAAATGTCTTCCTGCTTTTAGTCAAAATAAAGAAAAACCGTTACAGTTTTGTTTATTTATATACAGTTTAATTATAGCTGCACGATTAATCTAATTGTAGTCGCGATTGTGCGATTACATGAATGCAAAAAACAGCAATTTAATTCTCTAAGCACCAAAGTCGCAGAATTGCGACAAGACGTCATCTTGAATAAAATAGACTCTAGTTCCAAATATCATGTAATACAGCATTTGTATTCCTTACCACTAGTTGGCAGAGATGTAGTATTCGATTCAAGACCAAAAATACATGATCTTCCTTTTCAAAGTTTCGAGTAAACAGCGGTGGAACCGAGTCTCAAGTCATTTGTGCGGGAGCAGCCAAAGGGTGCAGTTCAGTTCATAGCATGCAAGTAAGTGGATGAGATTTGTGAGAAAAACGCCAAATGGCTGATAGAAAGTTGTCTCGTGATGTCTTGTGAATGTTATTCGCTGATTCTAACTCTGAAAAGGAATATTTGCCTGTTGAAAATGACGGTTGTCTATCACTCGCACGTCGCCTGGTACAGCTTTGCAGTGAAGTGCTTCCGCCATGCAAGCCGAGAGTGTTCACACAAAGTATAAAACAAGTGTTTATTTTGAGAGTTTGCCCAACAGGAATGTGGGTGGCAGTGGTGAACATGGTCTTAGTGTCTGTAGGAGAGGTGTTGGTCGAGGTAGAAGCAGCAGAGGGAGAAAAAGGGCTGCTTGGCAAGAAAAATAATCTTACCAAGCTTGTTTTGCCTAAGAAAATTAGTCTTATTTTAAGAAAATATATCTTACTTTTTCTTAATAAGTTTTTCCAGCTAATATCAAGCTGGATTTAACCAGAAACAAGGTATGGTAAGAGTTTGCAAATTATTCCAGCAAAGAAACAAGATTGTTTTCCTTATTTTAAGACTGAGATCACTTCTTAATTTAAGAATCATATGAAACAATAGCAATTGACTGTGAATAACAAAAAACATTTATTGTCATTCACAGTCTTGACAAAAAATGATAATAGTTTATAATGACCCTCCCCATGACCAAGATTCAACTTGAAATTAAAAAATTCATTGGTGAGTGGAGGGCCTTCCTTGAGTGAGTCTCTTTTTCCCTTTCTGACAAAATTGTTATTAAAAGCTTAACCAGATATTTTTTTGATATTGTTTAAAATTTGTTTTCCTGGAATATTATTCCAAACCAGCAGCAGAATGTTACTGTTTTTTTATTTAGTATTTTTACTTTATTTTCTGCTGAACATCTGAACAGCTGAACATCCAAAAGAACTGGTGGTAGACTTGCAAAGATCATGGTCTCCTGTCTCTCACCTGTTCATTAGGGGTGTGGATGTGGAGATTGTTCAGGACTAAAAATATCTGTGTACACACTGACAACAACCTGGACTGGTCTTAGAACTCTCTGGCCACTTACAAGAGGGGTCAAAGAGTCTGCAACACCATATTGTGGATGTTCTATGCGTCTATTGTTGCCGGTGCCATTTTCTATGCTGTGGTGTCCTGGGGTGGTAGAATGAATTGGCAGACATAGAGACTTAACAAACTGGTCAGTAAAGCAGGCTCAGTGGTGGGTGGGGTACTAGACAATGTGGAAACTGTGGCTGAAAGAAGAACATTGTCTAAACTGCAGTCCATCATGGATAATGCTGATCATCCCTCCACAATGTGGTGAATGAACTGAGGAGTACTTTCAGCCACAGACTCACCAGCCTAAAGTGCTCTACTAAAGATCACAGAAAACTCCTCTCTCTGTCACACATCCACACAATAATCTGTGCAATAGCCTGTTGTTCTTTTTTGTATATTTTCTTACAGGAGTAAATAACTATCATTATGAGAGCTATGTATTATTTTGCTATGATTTGCAATAGTCTACCATGTGCAATATTGTGCAATTTTCATATCGGGTGCTAAAGTATCATTATGTGCAGTATCATGTGATGTTTTCTAAATGTGTGATAAATCAATTACTTGCTAAATATACTGTGCAATAGTTTTTGTGTGCAATATTACTACTTAGGTTATTACTTAATATTTCATTACTTAATATTACTTATTCTACAATAAGTGCAATAACTTATTCCAAACTATCATTTGTGTCAGTAGTTTTTCAATCAACTGTGTTACTTATATGTAGTATTTACACCAAGCATTTCTATAGGGTATTCATACTGAGCTTTTTTCTTTCTACAGATTTTTAAAAATATTTTTATTTAGACTGTGTATCGTGGCACATTCCAAACCATATTATTGTATTGCTCATGTTTCTCAATGCAATCCAATATTCTGTTAAAGATGGAAGCTGTTCATTCATGAAAAGAACCACTGTCTGCAGTTTACCTGAGCAGAGGACTCCAGAATCTCCACCATGATCACAGTCGTTTTTACCCCAGCCATTAAATCTACAGTTCTTCAGGGTAGACTCTGATCCACTACAGCCTACATCACTCATCCAGATTGGTCCTGATCCTTGTCCAAAATGAGCCTCACTCAGTGCATTTACAGCCTCTCCACAGCCCAGTTCTCTACACACCACTGCAGCATCACTCATATCCCATTTATCACCACACACTGTTCCCCACTGTCCTCTATAAATAACCGCCACTCTCCCAGCACAGCGACTCCCACCATTCACCAACCGCACACTGCCTGTACAACAGAGAGAGAGAGAGAGAGAGAGAGACAGACAGACAGACAGACAGACAGAAAATGTGAATAATTGAGTACTGAGAAGAATCCTGAAATGTATACAGCAATTAATATTAACTGCATTAAATCAGAGGATGCAATATTAATGGCTTGAATTATGTATAACTGAAAAATAAATTCATTGCACAGCACAAACATACATGTTAAACCTTAAAACTAGATAGTAACTGAATCACTCACTCACTTATTCACTTTCTGTTACCATATTATCCTCACTATGTTCCCAATGGGCGCAAGGCAGGGATTTACTCTAGGGGCACATACCATTCACTTACACCTACAGTCAGTCTAGAAACCCCAGTTCACCTGACACGCATGTCTACACACACGTCCAAGACCCAGATTCAAACCTCCAAACATGGAGGTGTGAGGCAGAGTGCTAGCCACTGTACCACCGTAGGGCCAAATAATTGAATCACTTTATTACAGTAACTTAGAAACTGCAACAGAATCTTCTTCCAATATTAATATTTTGCTTACCAGCACACACCAGTCCCACATCATTGTCATGGGAGCAGATGTGTTTAAATGAAGATGATGTTGGACAGAAGTAAATCTGAGATTCATTTCCTCTACACTGAAGCTCCTCTGACCACACCTGACCCT
>JBBPCY010000001.1:2038757-2052684 GCA_037974405.1 Brachyalestes nurse
GTGTGCGTGTGTGTGTGTGTATGTGTGTGTGTGTGTGTGTGTGTGTGTGTGTGCGTGTGTGTGTGTGGTGGAGACAGAACAGAGCAGAATTTTAGTGTCAAAGTTGGTCCAGTGCCCACTGTATATACATACTCTATGTGTATACATCCATATATATATATATATATATATATATATATATTCTCATTAGAGGCATAAAATCATATTACTAATTTCCTCTCTCTGTTTCTCTCTCTGTCTTCCAGGAAACAGTTGAATATGCCTTTCTCATCATTTTCACAATTGAGACCTTCCTGAAGATCATAGCGTACGGATTAGTTATGCACCAAAACGCGTACGTCAGGAATGGGTGGAATATGCTGGATTTTGTCATTGTCGTCATTGGGTAAGTGTTTTGGAACCTGTTTACTGCTTCTTCTCCACTGTATTCACACTGCAGCCCACACTCCCTTTAGATTTAAACCATATCTACCATGGTGGCTCCTACTCTTGAACTTTTTTGTTAAATCCATTTCCCCACATTTGAATTATTCGTCTGTACTTTAGTCCCATTGTAATAGGTTTGCTGAATATTTGATATAACACTCGATTTTAGTAGCAAGAACATTTCCAACACTACACTCTGTTCACTGGGACTTTAAGGCTCCCACAGGAGAGCACATTATTCAACCACTACATTGAAACGTAACGATGCGACGATTCGTCAAAACAGTCTCAGGTCAGTCGAAGGATCTTGGATCTTCCAGTGTAACAGTGCCTCCAAACTACTGTACTGTTGCAGAAAGGCCAACGGTGTCAGTCTTTTCTTTCTCTCTCTCTTTATTTTTCTATCTCTTCTCTCTTTTCTCTTTCTTTTTCTCTCGCCCCCTTCTTTTCCTCTCTTTTTTCTCTCTTTCGTCTTTCACGCTGTCTTCCTGACAGCCAATCTCTTCACCGGTCGGTATTACACTCCCTACACACACACAACACACACATACAAACACACACACACACACACAGTCTTTTGTAAAGGGGCCAACAGTATGTCAAAGCTTCAAAGTGTAAATTTGTGAAAGATTTTTCTCTGTCTCCCTCTTTTGGCCTCTCTCTCATTTCGATGTCTTTCCCTCCTTTCCCTGTTGTTTTTCTGTATCCTGTCCAAAACTTGTCTTTCACAAGTAAAAAGAGTTGCTGTCTTACTACGAGCCCATCTCCCCACCTGTCATTGTTGCGCTCCCTAAACACACACACACACAAACACACACACTGTTGCAAAGGGCCCAACAGTGTGTCAAAGCATTAAAGTGTGAATTAGGCTTTCAAAGTTACTTAATAAAAAAAAAATGCAAAAGTCTTAGGCACCTGCCTAATAATATTTAAAAACTGTTTTGATGAGCAGTGAGTGTTCTTTCACATTAATATTACTAACTATATTAAATATTACTTAAATGAATAAAAATGAAAAAGAGAAAAAAAGAAAAAAAAAAGAATGATTATACAGTAAATAGTGGTTTTATGTGCAGTGTGTTTCATGTGGAAGTCCAGTATTGCTTGTAGTTTCCATCAGAAACCTGGTTTGACTCAATCAGTCCTTCATTAAATGAAATAAGGAGCTGCTGATGGAGTTTCACAAACTCTGGAGGAACTAAAGAGAAATCTGGAACCGAACCTGTGTTCTCCTCACCAGATCCTCACTCAACTACATTTTACAAACAGAGCACACCTCTGGGAGAGCGACACTTAATCACACGCTGAGGAAAGTGACTAAACCATTTGTAAAGGTGGCTAAGACTTTTGCACAGTTCTGTTAAAGTCTCTTACTTTTCTCTCTTCCAGAAAGAAGCAGAGGCAGTTTAATACTTTCTTTAATACATTTTCTTTAATACAGGCAGGTACCTCCTGTACTTTCCTTTCTTTCTCTCCTTCCCCTCTTAATCTCTCTTTTCTCTCACTTTTTCTCTCTTTCCTTCTGTCTCTTTTCTTACTGTTGCTCTTTTCCATTTTCTTCTCACTCTTTTCTGCCTTTTCCCCTCAGTTTCCTTCTCTTTCTCGCCTATCTGCCTCCCTCTTTCTCTCTTTTCTCTCTCTTTTTTACCCTTTCTCTCAGTCCTCTCTTTCTCTTTCTCCTTCCCCTTGCTTTTTTCTCTATCCTGTCCACATCTTCATCTATCACATGTTGCTGAAAAAACGCCATCTAAAAAATGCCTACAAGCCCATCTCCTCACCTGTCATTGTTACATTCCCTAAACACACACTCACACACACACACACACACACACACTCACACACACACACACAGAGCTCTTCATGCGGTTCCATGACCCAGAAAAGACACGTGGAATAAATCAGGCTCCTCACTGCTAGAATGACTCACTGTCTTTCCCCACACTATCTCTATTTTCTCCTCTGTCTCTTTATCCATTTTCTCCCCCTTTTTGGAATTCTTTCTCTCCTCCTCCATCTTTCAGATTTGATCTCTCTTATCATACTCTGTCCCTGTTCGTCTTTCTCTTTACCGTTTACCATCACTCCACCGTTCTTTCTTTCCTTAATCTCTTCATCGCCCTTTCACTCCTCCGCCCTGCAGACTCTCCCTCTTTTCTGTTTCCTCCCCATTTGCTCTCACTGTCTTACCATTTCTTCTCTCTTTTTGTATTGTGTTCTATCTCTCAAAATCCACACACAATGAAACAAATAGGAAGGTCATTCCCCTATTTTCTTCCAGTCCACTCTCTCTCTCTCTCTCTCTCTCTCTCTGCATTGTGGATGATTTTTTTTAACCATGTGCTGTTTGTTATTTCTAACTTCTGTCTGGTGAGCCACATTGTAATTAGTAGTGATGAATAAAAAATATGACATTTTCTGGCTAAAAAAGATGATGAACATACTGTACATTTATTTTTTAGCAAAACCTTTAACCGGTGGTGAATTTACCGGAAAGTCATTGTATGCAGGATTATTAATCTTTCAGTTTAAGAGGGAGGCAAGACAGTGTCAGTCGGTTCTGTGAGGAGCTAGATAATCAGGAGCAGAGCAAAGGTCTTGGCCGGAGGATGGAGAAAACACTTTGGAAGTGACTAAAGGTTGTAAATTAGAGAACGTCTTAAAATGTTTAAAGTAACAGTAATTAATGGTGGTCCTTTAACTCACTGGGATCAGTGCTTTCTTGTAACAGAAGATGAACAAGGATTCTTAACCAATGAGAACCAATCACCCTAGACTATGAGATATTGGGGGGCGATATGCCGATATGAGATCGTGAACACGATCTATGTACTGACAATCTGCCAAAGCAGGGAGATCGTAGTATCAGGGGTCGGCAACCCGTGGCTCTGGAGCCGGATGGGGCTCTTTTATCCTTATATTGCGGCTCCCTGTGGCTTTGGAAAATAAATAATAATTTAACGCTAGGACTGGCTATACCTATAACAGCTGCATGCGTCAATTGATCCAGAGACCAGTTTCGCACAACACGCTTCCTGATGTGATGCTGCTGCAGTTTGTTCAGCGTTTAGTCCTGCAGCCGCCGGCAGACATCCACGCTGCAGCCGGCAGACACAGCAAGAGTCCAGCAGACTTTAGACCCAGAGCCTGTCATCCAGCGCCAGTCGCCATGTCAGGATCAGAATCAGAATCGTGTTTATTGGCCGAGTATGTGAGCGACACATACAAGGAATTTTATTCCGGTCGATGGTGTCTCTCAAGCACAACAGTATAAAACAACAACAATATGTAAAGATACGTGTGTACATGTGCCTACACCACACCACTATGTCTCTTACAGAGCATGCTGCTTCTCCAGTAGGCCAATAGACAGGACGACAACATCAACTAGACTGGGGGTGTACTCAGAGCTCCCTCTCTTCTGATTTGTTTTATTAAATGATCAGTTCAGTGAAAATTCAGTTTTACACAATTATTCCCTCATTCAGAATGATTCAGCCTCGTGGCTCAAAGCAAAGCTTTGTAGCATAAATATTAACGAAAATGCAATCACATTTCCATATAAAAAACAATTATAATTTTTTTTGGTACTGTGGAGAGAAACACAAAGAAAGTGCGTCTTGGCATGATGAAATACCGCTGCACTCAGAGGTGGGAGGTTTGAAAGTAACCAACGTAAAGAAAGTAAAGAACGCTATTTATTTCTCTTTGCTGCTGATTGGCTGCTGCCCTGTGACGCAGCTGCAGTCCAGAATTTCCCCCGTGGAGCGTCTCCAGTGTTCTCGTGTTTTCGTTTTGTTCTTCTTAAAGCCCTGTATTTTTATTACTGTAAATTAAATGAATTTATTACTGTATTTAACTGCTTATACCAAAGAAAACGACAGCGCATGCCAAAGAAAACACCCATGCATGAATTACACTACAGTCTATACAGGTGTAACCTTTACATTTTCTTTAAGGGTAATGTATTAATCTGAGTTGAAAATGAAATGTAAGTGTTTTAGGAGCACATTTGGGGGCATATTTAGGGTTATACCAAAAAAATAGGCATTTTTAGGCATTTTCTACCACATCACAACAACACGTTTTTCACTATACACAGGTGCTCTTGGTTTACTGTACTTTTAAAGGTGTTCTGCATATTAACTGTGAGCAACATATGTGTATTTATAATTTTTTATAAGCCTAAAGACAATATATATGGATTTTTTCCATATTGGCCTAATACAAAGAATATAAAATTCCATAAAAACCTGCAGTGGGCATAGTCATCGATTTCTGTTTCTGTGTATGTGTGTGTGTGGGGTTTGTAATTGGCTCTATAGCAGAGTGTTTAAGTCACAGGCAAATGAAATGTTACACACAGCTCCAGATGTATTCTCACCAGTGTAACTGATTCATGTGTCGTGTAAATCCGTCTGTTCAGTAATCACAGGTCTTAATGATATGTTCATATGTTCAAAGACACTTGTTATATTGCAGTAATGATAATGAGTGGCCAGGTGTTAGTTCTATCAAAATTGGCACTATGACTGCACTAGCACTATGTATATTCATTGTGGTTTTTTGCAATATTTTAATTTCTGGTAAACTATGTTTCCCACTCACATTACTGTTACGCTGCTACATTGTCTATTTATTTTTTATTTATTGTAGTGTTCTGTCGTCCCTGGAACTTTAATGTTTAATGCTGCTAACAGCCACCTGTGCAGTAATCAGACTTATAGTGCACATCACTCTAGAAGGTTTACGTAATATCCACATTTGTTGTCTATTTATTGTCTGTCTGTTGTCCTCTGTTTGTTGTAAACTGCACTCAGTTGAATGTTGTATGTTATACTGTGGTCCATGGAGAAACGTTGTCTCATCTCACTTTTTCTCTACATAGCTGCTGATGACATAAAGTAACACTGAACCATGAACCTTGAACCTTGATGGTTCAGGTTTTTTGCAAACTGTTTAAATATTTGCTGTTTTTGTATACAGATTGTTCAGTGTTGTCCTGGAAGTGTTGACCAAAGACGGCGTTCAGGAGGACGAGGGCGCCCAAGCCACAGCTACGCACGGCCATGGAGGCAAACCAGGAGGTTTCGACGTCAAAGCCTTGCGAGCTTTCAGAGTCCTGCGACCCCTTCGCCTCGTATCAGGAGTTCCCAGTGAGTGATGTTCTCTCCTACATACCATAGACCTTAAAAACTGCACCAATATGCAGTCGAGCCGCACCGAATTCTGTTTGAGAAATGTATCAGTGTTAAACTTCTGACTCGACAATAATTGTTAATTAACATGTTGCAGTAACTCATAAGCGCTGTGACCAATATTGATACCAAATGCTGATCATTCAATGCATCATTTAAGTACATTAGTGCAAATGCAAGCGAAAAAAGACCAAATTTCCTGTCACAATATTTGACCTTAATTTCACTATCGATTGGACTTTTGATTGAAAGTGTAAACCCTAAATATGCCCCCAATATGCATTCAAAACACTTTAATTTCATTTTAAATTCAGCTTTATACTATAAAAAAAAATCCTAAGCCGTATCCATACTGTACAGTGTACACTGAACTCCGCTGTGCTAGAATGTAAAAACCGATGTTACCCCTGTAGAGACTGTACTCTAATTCATGCATGGGCGTTTTCTTTGGTATAAGCAGGTAAATACAGTAATAAATTCATTTAATTTACAGTAATAAAAATACAGGGCTTGAAAAAGAACAAAGCAAAAAACATGAGAACACTCAGAGAAACACTCGAGACGCTCCATGGGGGAAATTCTGACCTGCAGCTGCGTCAAAGGGCAGCAGCTAATCAGCAGCAAGGAGAAATAAATAACGTTCTCGGATTGGCTACTTTCAAACCTCCCACCTCTGAGTACAGCAGTATTTCACCATCCCAAGATGTGCTTTCTTTGTGTTTCCCTCCATAGTACCAAAAAATGTATAGTTATATTTTATATGGAAATGTAGCTGACTTTACGTTAATATTTATGTTAGAAAATTATTAAATTATATTTTTCCTAATTATTTAGCACTAAAGTGCATGAAAAATTATATATTGCCTAGGAAAAAGCTGTGACGTCCGGGCCACGTCCACAACGCCCCTTTGTCCTTGTGCTGGGTTTCTGTTTGGGCGCGGTCCTTAGCAACCAAGGACGAGGACAAGGGGGCGTGGCGGACGAAGTCTGGATGTCCCAAAGTCTGCAGTTACCAAGTTAGTGACGGGGTTTCAGGTTCTCAAAACAAAATGACTGCTGATCCGCATTAAAATGGGGTTTTACTGTTATAATAATGTGTGTTTATGTATATATATGTGTGTGTACAGAGTGTGAGAGAGATGGAAACTGCAAAAACAGTCAGTTTAGAAGTCAATGATTTGTTAGCATGTTAGCTAAAGCCAATCAAAAGACTGCATTTGCACACAGGGGGTCCTCGAGTTACAACAGTCTCGACATACGAAGTTTTGAGTTTACAACGGCCCCTTTCTACTCCCACTCGACGTACATGATTAACCTCGTACTTACGGACTACATGAGCGACCTAGTTCAGTGGAAGAACGCGCAGTAACACTGTTAATGAGTGAGTTTTCCTTTTGCTTTTTCTGTGGCTTAGTTGTGTTTTTATGATTTTACAGCTGTGTTAGGATCGATAAATGACTGAGGCTAGGGTGTGTTTCGACTTACACCAAAATTCAGGTAACCTCTCTGTTGAAGGAACAGATCTGTGTCGTAACTCAAGGACACCCTGTATATACCATCAGCCTTATAAAGGTTCAGTAAAAAGAGGGCGAAAATGCATTTGAAGGCAAATTGTACAGTAAGTACAATGTGTAAGTTCAGTAGTTACGTGAGTGGACTGAAGTGTTGGCCCACATACACAATCTGAAAGGGTCTACTTTATGTATCGAGGGTATTCCTATGGGTGATTAAATTCTGAGTTGAATCCGGTTTGTTTAAGCATGTAAGAGGTGCTTGAGAGGGGTGGCCGGTGTTGCTGACGGCTAAACGGCCCATCAGAGCACTGAGATGGATCAAACGTGACGAGGTGGATCAGAAGTGACAAGACATCCCTCAGTAAGGCTGAAGCATTCGCGTCTATGTACGTGGATACGTCCACCTGAGTGAAGGAAAAGAACGCAAATGAGCGCGCGTCACTTTTATCCACCACTCTAATTATCAGTCATAATAGGAAGGGTGATTAGGCCTATTAATTCTCAGCCTACAGGCGGAGGTTTTGTGCCACTCGGAGGCAAAAAGCGCCCGCCGAAGATGGAATGACACATTAGCTGATGGAGGAGGACTGGGGTGCGCCCCTTGCCTGCTTGTCATCTGTCCGACCTAATGTGGTGCCATGACGTCTATTACACTCCCATTAATCTCCGCGTTTCAAAAGTATTTCTGCGCGGCATGCTCGAGATTTTTGTGCATCATGTAATTCAGTAAGCCCTGAATTCCACTTTTTTCTTTCTTCTCATTGCATTCTTTTCCCCTACCGAACTTTGCATCTGCTTCTCACATGCAGATCATTTGCTGAAGGGAGTGGGGGTTAAATTTGGTACGCTCTAATCTACCTGAACACTTGCCAGTGTGGGGCAGAAGTTAAGATTGTGTTAGTTTGGATTTCGTTTCGTTTACTGAAATAATTTGCTCTGCATTCTAGCAAGGAAGCTGACATTAGTGAGTCATCCTAAAATAAAATGCATCTTTCCCCCTTCTTAGTGTATTTGTAGGCCGGAGTGGGATGGGATGTGGGGTGGTGATTGTTTCGGTCAATTGGTCAATTGTTTAAAAAAAGTATTGGGGATAAAATGGGCCTCAACAAAAAGCGGTGGAGACCGTGTTCCCAGCACCCCTATGCTTAGTCAGATGCACAATCCACTGTATCATTTAAAAGACAAAGTTCTGCTTTCTCCATTGTGTTTGATTAAAATGACAGTGGAAAATTACAGGATCCAGTGATATCATAGCATGTTTTCCCTCCTTTCCCACCACTCTCACCTACCATTGCATGAAAACACTAATCCTCATCTCCGACCCTTTACTGCTCTGTCTGTCTCTTCACTAGATTTGCTCTCACTTTCAGTTTCAGTTTTTGGAACAGTGGTAAAATAAACAGTGATCACTACAGCTGCAGTTCCTGTTAACATGAGTGAGTTTTTCAAGGGTCAGCAGTTTTTGTGTCATTTTCAAATGTTTTCTGGCTATTCTCCGCCACTCAGATTAATCTAGCTACACTTGAAAACAGATTTATCTGAATGAAGACATGACAGCGTTTTATCTTCTGTTCTTGCTGTGAAAGTGTAGTTTATCTGCTTATGCATTCAAAAAGAGTGCAGTATGTCCAGCAGCATCCGTAAACGACCTTATCATTGAATAGTATCCCGATACCTGATAATGACGTGGCTGCTGGGTGTGTAAAGGTCTTAAAGACTTTGGGGTTTAAAAAAATACCGTTGTAGATTTCACCAAAACTGAAAGCAACTCTCCAAAAAGGAACTCTAATAAAGCTCTAATAAAGTAATCTAAATACTGAAATCTAGATATTCTATTAAACAATATGTTTGTTGTTTTTTTTCTGAAGCTGGAAATTTAATAACTTATTGGTCATTTTGAGTGCAAATGAAATAAATGAAGGGGTGGTCGCTTACTTTCGCATAATACTGTACTTTGGGTGCTTGGATGGATGGCATTCTGGGATTTGGTGTCACCAGAAGTCTACAGGTATCCACAGGGCTCGTTCTTTGAGTCGAGTCTCCAAGGAAGGGACCTGAGAGCACATACGCAGGGGTGGGGGTGGTCTGGTGTGGTGGAGATCTTTACTCTTCACCTTCTCCTACTTCTGTGCCACCTTAATGGCTCTGCTCAAACAAAGCTGTATGAGGGAAAAAAAGCAGGAGTTAGTTTGTTCTTTGACAGCGGTACAATGTACCTAAACCTGTCCTTTCTGTTTCACCAGCATGCTCTGTTTTTATTATGTCAGTCATAATAAACATTAACTCTCCCTCTCATCCGAGGCCTACAGCACGTTACTCTCTCTCTCTCTCTCTCTCTCTCTCCCTCTCTCTCTCTCTCTCTCGCCTCTCCTGGCAAACTCTATTTAGAGAACCTGGTAAACATGCCCGTCTTCATTCATTATTCTCTCCCTCATCATGATCAAGCCTCTCGATTTAATGAGGCAAATAGATATTTCTGCAGTGATTGTCTCTCTCCCTCCAAGTATTAAGAATATTAAATGGACACATCTGTTTTTAATTAGGAGCTAAAGTCACCCCGGCGCTGCCTTCCATTTTAATGGACTTTGTGTGCTGATTTTTATTTATTTACTTATTTATTTTTTAGCATGTCTATTCTCTTTCTCTGGGCGAACAACAATGTGTGTGTGTTATCTGTGTGTGTGTGTATCTACAGCTCTGGGTAAATTAGCATAGCCACAGCCACTCCCCTGCTGCCTACTGAGGTGACCAAAATGAAAGGTCAGAAGGTCACCATATGACGAAAAATGAGCAGAGAAGGATGACTGATACTCACCTGGCAACAAAGCCAGTTAAAGGAATACTCCACCATTTTCAACATAATCTCCATCTGCCGCATCGGGTGCCGCAGACAATAATGTAAACCCTGTTTCCCAAAACTGAGAAAAGAACAAGAAACTCAACTCAAAATTAATTTATAATAGTATCGAAAGCACAGCCGCTGGACTTTTGAATGTGAATGAACAGTCGAAATATGTGGTTCTGTAACATGACCTCAAAATTAAAGACATTACTTTCTAAAAGTGCAACAATGTAAATGCTGAGCAGTGGTGCAGGATCCAACAGGGGGCAATGAAGGTGGGGTGGATAAATACTTTTAAACGGTTAATCAAGTTTTTATTATTATATATATATTTTTTAAATCAAGGCTAGAATCTTTTATCATGCATGTAAGTTTTGCCCTTTGGCTTTGTCTCCCCCCTCTGGCATACAGGGAAATTTGCCAAAGTAAAACTCAATGTTACTGCGAATGACCTATTTCTTAAAAAATGGAAAATAGAGATATTTGTAGATAACTTACATAGACTATATTTATCTATACCACAGATTTGCTTATCATTATATGCCTAATACTTATAGTAAACCTTATTTATAAATAACATTACCTGATGTGTATAATATGGTGAGTATAAATAATATTGTATATATTGTATACAAATATATATAAATGAATAAAAATGTATATAATGGTATCTTATGTTAGACATAGCTTCAGATTTCAGAGATTTTTAAAATCTTTTTAATAGTTACAGTTTAAGGCAGTGAAATAAATGGGAGCTCTTAGTCTGGTGCGAATGTGGGTACAGTAGTTGGACAGTATGGGCAGTACCCAACCATCCAGGCTCTCTCATTTCTGCCACTGCCACTGTTGAGACTGTTTAACTAGTTTTATAACAAGTTTTACAGTGAACACTTCGACAACACAGTGCAAAATAGTTCCGGTTACTTTCGTGTTTCCAAACATTTTATGGCAATTAGATGAATTCAGGCCGGAAACAGCAAGGCACTAGAAGCTGAATGGCTTTGGCTGCAAACTGTCGGCTCGCAGTGTTAGCCACTATTACTGAGCTGCTAAAACACTACCACAAATAAAATATACTAGTCCCATCTCTGGTTTATCTAGTTTGTTATACATTTTATAGATCTACTACAGCCTAAACTGAAGGGTTTTTACATTTGTTTTCTCCAAAACAAAATGGCTGCATGTTGTGGTTGATTGTATGAGGTAACAGACAGAGGCTGAAAAACTCTGAGATGTTCCTTTAAATGCTCGGTGTTGCTAAAAACGGACAGCATGGTTGGCCTGTGGGAGCTGGGAGAAAGGTGAGCTTGTGAAGCCCAGGGTTGGTTTTGCAAATGCAGCACATGTGCTTACAGCAGAGAGGAGCAGGGGTGGAGGGGTACAGCCTCTGTGGAATGGAGAGAGAGAGAGAGAGAGAGAGAGAGAGAGAGATACACAAAGAGAAGGGGGAGACAATGAGTGCAGGTGAGAGAAAAAAGTGAGAGAAAGAGGAGAGAGAGACAGTGAGCATAAGATGAGGAGAGAGAGTGTGTGTGTATGTGTGTGTATTAAGGGAACAGACAGGTGTCAGACTCGGCTCTCTCACATCTCTCTGAGGACCACAGACATAATTAGACACAAACACTCAGGAGGGGTTCGGTGGAAACACACACACACAGCACACACACACACACTTTCTCTGAGCTCCACCTGCCATCTAGTGGAGCAGAAAAAGGCCTAATGATCTAACGTGTGATTATCTTCTGTTGTCTCATTTCACCACAGTGTGCAGAGAAAGCTGCCGACAAAAGAGACTACAGGCTTTAAAGTGATAGTGCCAGGTTAGACAACTTGGCTAATTATAACATGAGATTTTGAAACATGGTGAATATACACGACATGGATAAAAGCATGTGTAAACCTGACTGTCACGCCTATATAAATTTGTTAGACATTCAACTTCAAATAAAAGTTAAGATGCTTCCCACTTTTGTGGCCATTACTGCCTTTGACCTTTATGCCTTCTCCACCAAGTCCAGTCAAGTTTACTGTCATTTCAGCCATATACACAGTACACAGTGAAATGTTTAGTCAAAAAAGCATTTGTGAGGTCAGGAACTGATGTCAGACATGAAGGCCTGACTTGCATCCACTGTATCCTAAAGGTGTTCATTAGAGTTGAGGTCAGAGCTCTAGAGTTCCTCCACGTCAAGCTTTGCTTTTATGGACCTTGTGACAGGGTTATACTATAATGGGAAAGGAGATTCCCTGAATAGTTGCCACAAACTCATAAAGCATGTCATTTTCAAAAAATGTCATAAATGCTGTAAAATTAACAAATAAGCCTACACTAAACGGCCCAGTCCAGACACTGTATAGCGGCCCATTATTCCTCCTCCACCAAACTTTGCTGTCAGCTCTAGTGTTCTACTGGCGTCTGCCACATCCAGCTTCCTCCATCAGACTAACAGATAGTGAAGATTGATTCCTCACTACAGAGAATATGTTACCACTGCCCCAGAGTTCACAAGCAGTCTGATTTCCTCAGCAAATGCTTGGCATTGCAAAGTAATCTTATGCTTGTGTGGAGCTGCTTGGGTATTTAAGATAAGATAAGATAATCCTTTATTAGTCCCACAAGGAGGAAATTTGCTTTGTCATGGCATAAAATGGACAGTTTAAGATAAGAGCAGCAAAAATGTAAAAAAACAATAGAATAGAATAAAATACTATACCAACAGTACAGTATAAAATATACACTATACAGTCGAGAAATATAAAATATGGACATCTGTATTATAAAATATATACAAATATGTATATGTAAACTATGTGTAAACTATATGTAGACGTAGGCAAGTATGTATGTATGTACACAATGAGTATATGTACAATATATACGGAGTGGATAAATAAGTAAATATAAGAACACTGTAGATACACACACACACAGATACGCAATGGAGTGACAGGCATTGACAATAACATTTAAACTAATTTCTTGAAGCTCCCGATACAGTTCCTGTGCTGATGGTGCCTTGCAATCTTTGTAGTGAGAGATACAGCGGCTGAATAGATATTTATATAGCTGGTGTTACTCCTAGATGCTTCCATTTCACAATAATGTCACTTAGAGTTGACCAAAGCAGATCTCACAAGGCAGACATTTCACAAACTGAATTGTGCAATGTTATTTTGGCATCCAGTGATAGTGCCTCATTTGAAGTCACTAAGCTCAGCACGGACCATTCTTTTGTTTTTTTGTTACTGGATGTACTTACAGTACAGTATTTCCACTTCGTTTTTCATACGTAATGTCCTATTCAGACACTATATTAAAATATACAAGTGAAAGCTAAAAACATCAGCACCATGCAACATTTCTGTTGGACTGATGATAAGGAAGTTAAGAGAGAAGCCAGCAGTCAATTGAAAAGAGTTGCAGGACCATCTGAAAGTAGCAGAGACAGCAGTTACACAGAGAACAATAAGACATGACTGAACCACAATCATCCCCGTTCCTACACTAAACCATGTACTCAATGTGGTTAGATAAAAAAAAAATACACACAAAAAAAAACACTATACCCACAGTTAAGGTTAGAGCATCATGGTACAGGACGGCTTCTCTGCAAATGGTACTAGGTCATTACACATCTTTGAAAGAAGCCTGAATGGAGGACAAAATAGGACAAAATAACTCAAGACTTCTAAAAGATAGGTGAAGTCGTTTCCATGGCCTATGCTGCTGCAAAAGTCTTGAGCCTCAGCTTGTTTGCTTTGAATCACTTTGTTGGTGCACAAAAATGACTTTATGCCTGTCAAATTGTCAAATCTTTGCCATATTACTGCGACAGGCTGCAAACTACAAGGTGCCAAAATAAAGTTCCCAATACTCAGCATTCAGCACCACCAGTATACTGATCACTGCCTGATCATCTGGAATCATCTGCTCCTGTTTCTTCACTGGT
>JBBPCY010000001.1:2055851-2069221 GCA_037974405.1 Brachyalestes nurse
TCTCTTTCTCTCGCTAATCGTTCTTGGCTCCAGTTTTGGGTCCTTGAAAACCATTTTTGTGCTTATAGGCGATCATGGAGGGAGACTCCGTAAGTGCACATCTTAAGGACAATGCTTCATTAAATCGTGTCCTTGTCCCATTAACACTAGCACAGCAATTCACAGACCCTAAGACAGGAAGGGACAGGAGGCATTTGAGGGTTACAAGATGTTTCTGTTTAGGACAGCATGGGTTTACGAGTTCATGGTTTTGGATAGAAATTGAGTGCAAGTTGAGGCCCTTTGCCCCAAAGGTATGAAATACTGAGAAAACTGCGGGCGGAGAAATTAAAGGATGTCTTGGCGGAGTATAAGGCCATTGCTCCTTTATAACCACACCTCCTTCCTCTTTATCCCTCCAAAACATGGCTCGCGAGCCATAGCTTCACTGCTTGGCTCCTTTCAAACCAGCGCAGGCCACAGGAGGGAGCGTATTTGGGGCTTTTAAGAAGGAATAACGAAGCCCTTTAGTTTAGTTCCTCTTCATCGCTGATGTCCTCCTCCCCAACAGCCTTCTCCGGGATGGCCTCCAGGCTGCGGCGGGGCCTGGAGTCCGAGCCTGTGGACGGAGTCGCTGTTGCACCGCCCTTGGCCAGGTTGCAGGTGAGTGCGGCGTAATGTATCTGCTTCAGGTTCTCCAGTACCTCAGCCCGGGCGTGCTTTAACAGGTCTGCCTGACCCTGAGGAAAGGGATGATGAAAAAATGTTGATGACAGGTGCAAAATCACATTAGTGCTTCATGCAATGATCTGAAGGTGCTGATCTGAAGGGAGTGACTGGAATGTTGGAATCAATTATAACTGACAGTAATAATAAATAAAAGGTGTTTTTTTTTTTTTTGGAATTGAACCAAGGGCTATGTTCAAATACAAACATCTGAGTAAATTTTGCTGTACTGTCAAACTACGTTTAACTACTTTTCAGAAATATACTGAACTGAATCACAAAAATTTAAGCCTCTGTGATGACAAACTTTTCCCACACAAATCTAACTGAATCAGAATCAAATGTAAGGTCAGAAATGATCTTCTATAAAGGCACACAGTCATTCTGACAAACTGCAATACATATACAGAGTGTAGGGGGCGATATTTTATTAGAGGATGGTTTTGTTTAGCTGGCCCATTAAAAAAAGACTTTGAATCTTTGTTGCTTGACTGAGTAATGCTAACTGTAAATACTGGGTTGTAACCTTACTGGTGAGCACTGCATTGAGTCATACAGGCACAAAATGAGATTAGACAACAGAGGCGGAAACTGGGAGCACCTTCGCCCAGATGGACTGTTTAGGAAATATGTCATTTCCATTTGGTTTCATTATTATTCTGCTTCAGCTGAAGAGAAGAATAATGCAAGTCATCATTCAAAAGATTTTTCCAGTTGTTCACACCAGGGAGCACAAGGCACTGCGACAAAGACATTTCCTGTGTCTCCAGGGTGATCAAATGTGGTTTGGAAATTGCTTGGGTAAAAACAAATATGCATAATTAAATGCAGGAAAATGACACCAGACAAAAATCAAGATCAATCTTTTGTCATTAAACCTCTAAATGCTAAGGACTGTATATGATATATATTATTACTGATTGATTTTACAGCTAAGGTTATTAAACCTACAGTTTAAGGGGTTAACACTGATCCTTATAGACATTTCTGACACTGGGTCGTATTTCTCCTGACCGCGGCCGCTTAAGGACGACAGATGGCCACCTTATGGTCCTCAGCGATGGTCTGAAATCACTCAGATTGACTCCACAGACCTGACTGAGTCTTCATTGACGCCAACCTTGCTAATCCTCCGCATATCCACTTAGGTGAACCGTGTTCTCTAATTAATTATGTAGTCTGGCAAAGCAGCTCGCCAGGATAAACAACAGAAATGACCTTAGGGGAAATGATCAAGGGACCATGTATTAATCAAAGGGCAGTTTCAGCACACAGCATAATCTTTCATTAACACATGCAGATGGGACTTATGTTAAAGGGTCAAACAGGCATTATTACAGGGAAAAGGTCCAGCATATTTTAGATGAATATCATATAGGGACCTT
The DNA here is from genome assembly GCA_037974405.1 of Brachyalestes nurse. Lineage (NCBI taxonomy): Eukaryota > Metazoa > Chordata > Actinopteri > Characiformes > Alestidae > Brachyalestes > Brachyalestes nurse. The sequence goes on from JBBPCY010000001.1 coordinate 2,057,942, forward strand.
TTTAGAACAAAATCCCCAGGGTCAGTCGATGTCCACTCTGTCAGTCTCCATTATGAGGTGGCTGAAATGGAGCTGAAATGTAACAGATGTCTCTCGTATGTGATCCAGCAATATGGTGGTTTAGTGTCCCCATGAAGATAGTTACTTTTTAATGAAATGAAAGAAGATATCTGACCACCATTCAAACACAGACATTGCATTGTGGCAGCTTGTGGCTATGTGGTTTGGGCATTCGCCTTGCAATCAGAAAGTCATGGGTTTCAATCCCAGGACTGCTAGTAGTACCTCTGAGGTACTCTTGAGGGAGGTACTGTCCCCACACACTGAGTGAATGGGCTAAATACAGAGAAAGAATTTCGCGCTGTTCACACTGTGTGCTGTGGTGAGTTCATGTATAACACAAACAGGTCACTTTACACATTTACACCTATTGGCCATTTTTTTGGCAACACCTACCATCTAGGTGCACTTTGTAGGTTTAAAGTTACTGACTGTTGCTTACCTATCACTACACAGTTTATTAGATCTCCTCTACCTTGTCCACAAAGGAAAAGGAAAAAGGACAATAATAGGTCCACCTTAGAAGGTCAAGGTTGTTTTGTCTCAAGCTGCACTTCGTAGAAACCCACAGAGAAAACCACAATGAAAAATGGAGTCTATCAAGGATCCATTCTTGGGCCTGTCCTATCATAACTATGCAGATGACACACAGATCTATCTAGCTCTCTCACCAAAAGACTTTGGACCAACAGATTCATTGTGTTGGTGCTGCTATAAAGTACATAACTGGATGCATCAAAATTTGCTCAGATGAATGAAAAGACAAAACAGAGATGATGATCTTTGGAAAATAAGAGGGAAGAGTGATTCTCTGTGCCCACCTGGAATCTAGAGCACCCGTGTAAAAATCTTGGCATGATCATGAATGGAGATCACATTAAAGCTGTAACAAAGTCATCATTTTGGCATCCAAACAAGACTTGGAGAAACTTATCCATGCCTTTATTAGCCGCAGGGTGGACTATTGCAATGCCCTCCTCACTGAGATTCCCAAAAAGCTCTGGCTCATTCAAAACGCTGCTGCCAGAGTTCTAACCAAAACCAAGAAAAGAAATCACAACACTCAAAACGAAACATGGTGAAATGGTATTTATCCACTATGCAGTCCAACCAAGCAGTATCAGATCAGCATCAACTGTAGCTTTAAAAAGCTGTTCAAACTGCACTATTCTCCTCCGCCTTCTTTTAAACATTAGCACTTCCATTGAACTTTTCATTTTATTTTATTGATTTTATTTATTTCATTCTTTTATTTTTTTACATACTATTTTTTTCAATATTTATTCTATTACTGTAAAGCATGGGCTATATAAACAAACTTGACTATAAACTGTGGAGCAACAGATAGACAGTAGTCAGTAACTGTACACCTACAAAGTGCATCTACGTGGATAAGCAATTAAAAAACACTTCTATAGCTGCAGCAACAACACTCGCAGCAAAAGGTGTCAGAAATGCTGCACTCGCTCATGCTGGTGGTTTAGCTGTAACTCAAAGGGCAGCTTCCCAGAAACAGCACCTGTTTCAGGTGCATCAGTGCAGAAAGGACACTTCCAGACAGCAGAGCCCTGGGTGGAATTATCTGAAAATCGAGAACGCTAAGAGCTCAGCTTTAAAGAACCGCAGGGTAGAGAGAGAGACGTTAGAAGGAAACAAAGTGAAAGAAAGTAAGTAACTGCTCAGGGTTTCACAATTCTGTCCTGTTATGTTCTTTAGTAATGCTAATTAGAGAATCTACAACAGAATTGTATTAAATCTAATTATGCGACACACATTTTACCTAATGGTAGTAACAAGTCTTCTTTTTCCTTTTCTCTGTTTTATTATCCAAACTTCTAGCAGTACTAACCTGTTACTTCCAGGCTCGGGCAAAAACAGGGGAAAATATATTTTTTGAGACAAACGACTCCATTTTTAATGACTATTCATATCTTTACAGTATAAAAAATATGAACTTTGTGCTCCTGATTTGACTCTATAAACTCTTTCAATGTTTTTAGTGTGGTTTATACTTACTCCGGTGTTTAGGTTTCCTATGGTATAAGTTTAAGAAAACGAAGCAACAAAACAGTACCAGGTTTGTAAGATCCTGGTTTAGTCTAGACACTGGGCCCTTCATTTCATTATCTGTTATTGACTTGTGAGCATCTCCTCAAACTAACAAAAAAGAGGAGAGTGAAAAAAAGAGAATGAGAAAGGAAATAGTCGTGTGTGTAGTGTTCACCTTCAGAATAGTGATGTTCCAGGTAAAGCTCTCCACTGACTTGTGCAGCTTTCTACCCTTCAGGCCCTCCTTCACTGCCATATCATGGAGGTTCTCGTGAAATTCCATCGCTGAAACAATAAGGAGAGAAAACATAAATTCACGTTCCCTCAAATGGAAAAAACAGCTTTATTCAAATAGACAGATCCACTCTCATGTCCACTGAATAACCTTTAAAGGCTAATCAGGTTTATTTAGAAGAAACCATCAAAGGTAACCATTTCTTTTAATATAAACGACAGTGCTAGTTTTTGAAGCAAGACAAATAAACTAAAACATATATACAATAAGTGCTTTTAACAATAGTTTGGAAAAGAAAAGAGTCAGATAGTATTTAGACAAAACCATTATTATTTAGTTATACCAAGGAACCACTGGTGAACTTGAAATGTAATATACTTGATAGATTAGCAGGACTAAGACTGACTACTTGAGTGATCACTTAGTATTTAGCACCAAATTAAATGGGATTACCCAATATTTGGTCAGATTAACATAATTCGGCTGGTACCACAAAGGTATTGAATTTCAGGATATTGTATGTTTTTGAGGTCTGTGAACAAACTGGACAAAATACACTACACGGATCATCAGTAGCCTTATATGCAAGGCTGTAATAGATCATAGCACAGTTTAAGGTGCATGTTGCAACAAATGTTGGCGTTTTCGTAATTCATGATGGCTACAGTAGCATCATAGTGTATGTGGACAAAAGTATTGGGATACCTGACCATTACACCAACAGGCATGTGACATGCATTCATATACACAGACTTTAATATGGAGTTGGTCCACATTGCAGCTATAACAGCTTCTACTCTTCTTGAAGGCTTTCCACAAGATTTTGGCATTTCCAAAATTGAATTTGTGCCCATTCGTTCTGTAGAGCGTTTATGAAGTCAGGCGCTGATGTTGGAACTTGGTGTGTTCAAAATGTCTCGGCTGAATGCTGAAGCATTAAGATTATTCTTTATGTCTCGGCTTAATGCTGAAGCATTAAGATTGTCCTTTAGTGGAAGTAAAGGGCCTAGCCTAAACCTTGAAAACTAGGCCTGCCCCAATACTTTTGTCCATATATTGTACATCATTTCTGGTGTAAAGAAGGCTATAAAACGCTTTTACTACAGGCTTCCTGTAAATAACAAGCTTTCTGTAACTGATCGACAAAATGTTGGCAGACAGTTTCGAGGTGTCTCCAGACAGTTTACATGCAGTGTATAGACCCTTTGACACATGCAAACTTCCAGTCAAATGATACGTTTTGATGGTTTTGAAATTTCATTTTTTATAATACAAGCAATTCTAGATGCATTAATGTAACTCTAGGAAAAGTGCCTTTTCACACAGTTCACACACACACTTGATCATCAATTACAAAAGAAAAGCACAATAAAACTGAAGTGAAAGTATAACAAATGTCACAGTTGGCCTGACACGTTGCTTTCAGTTTCAGTACTTGTGTGGTGATGAAAAACAACACTTGCTTCCTCTTGGTGTAGCGAGAGAGCTCTGAAAGCACCTTGCCGTAGTGTTGGAGAAAAGATGGTTATTACGTTGGTTAAGATTAGTGCCAGTCATAGGTGGAGACACACAGGGCCTGCTTGGCCTCACACTCTCACAGTCAGAGCTGGGGGCATGTGCTTTCAGGAGCACCAGCTAAAAAAATTGGAAGCATCGGTTGCCTTCTGGAGCGGCTAGGGTCCCAAACGAGCAGGGTAAATGAGAGTGATGGGACAGGTGGCTGATAGAGAGAGGATGAAAGAGTGTAAAGGGGAAAAAGAGAAAAAAGAAAATAAGACAGTATATATATGTGTATGTGTGTGTATGTGTGTGTGTGTGTGTGTGAGAGAGAGAGAGAGTGGGGTTCTGGGGTGGGTTGAGCATGGGCACAGCAGTCAGATGTGGAATTCTTTCAGGCTGCATTAGCATCAAGACAGGCAAAAAGAAAAGGGATTTGTCACCCGAGGAGCTTTTCACTATTTTTTTTCCCTCTCTCTTCTCTTCTCCAGCAGTTCCTCCTCTGCTAAAAGACAGGCCTGGAGAGAAAGCGCCTCGGATCCGTCAGCTTTTTTCCAATGCATGAAGTCCCGCCTGGCTTGGCAGGCCGTGTGATCTCGCAGAGCTGCAGAACTTCCACATCTCCTCAGACGCATGAAATAACTCAGCGGGGGGGGGGGTGCCCGTAGCAACCAGACTAGCCCCTGACCCTCTCCCATAGCAACAGCACAGGAAAATGAGTTCACTGATCTTCGGGTTAGCCTACAGTACAGGCATGAGGCTCACTGATGAGGCCACGCAGTGACTCCGAGTGGCCAGGAGGGGGGGCGCTTACTAATAGACTATGATCATGTCTATTATTACGTTTAGTGTAATCCAAGGGGCCAAAAACGTGACAATTTAATTGCATAGATTTAAGGGCAATGTACTAAAATATAATATATTTGGTATAATATGTAGTCATTTTTTGACCAAAATAAAATTCTTAAGCTTTTTTTTAACATAAACTCCTCCTCCTCCCCAACCCACAAAAAGTTTCTTAGCTACGGAACATTTCAAAATTGTAAATATTTTACCAATATAATCCTTAATATTTAAATACAGTAATAATATTTTGTATTCTTATTAATTAATACAACATTTACTTTGGTCAATTATTGCATAGATATTATATATTTATTTGCTTCTATTGAAATTTTAGTGAAGCGCTACATAGTAAAACTGATAAACTATTGTTTTCAAAGTAAGTTTCCCAATTTTGCAAAAACCACACAGATTGTACTGTTTGAGCACCTGAGTGATGAGCAGTGAAGGCGTCTTTATAACTACTGTCCTAAAACAATGTTTTGTTCTTGTCAGTGAACACAGGAGCGATCAAGGAGGCTGAGAAAACCTGCTTCAAACTGGAACACAAGCAAACCCAGCCACGTCAGCGGAATATACAGTTAAAACTGATAACAATTCGATTAGTTAAAATGTAACCTAAATATTGAAATATCCAATTTTATGGAATATTATCACATATCACACAATATCTCCTACTGTCACATTTGTGTATTTGGTATATTTTTTTAAATGAGTGGTAACATTTTTTTTGGATTTCAAACAAATTCTAAGTTAAGTTTATCGTGATTCACTGATTTGTTTCCTAAAGATTCATAATTGAACTGAACCACAGTAATATCAGGGAGCCCTAGTATAGTAAAAAGGTATAACACTTGTCCATGTGTGCATGCAGACACGTGTGCATGAGGGTGTGTGTGCCTGCAGTACATGTTTACTTTGATCTTCTTGAGATGAAGCCATCCTCAAGCACAGTAAATGTGACGTTTAATGACTGTATGGATTGTTCTTTAAGGTCCGTTAACCTCTTTGGTGCTCTATGAAGTGTGTGTGTGTGTGTGTGTGTGTGCATGTAAGAAGAGTTGCTGTTGGATTTAATAACGCATGACTGGGTTGAGGATTGCGGCTAGCAGCAGCACATGCACAGATCAGACTGCTCCTCATGGCAAGTGTTGCCTAGCAACGTACTGTAGGATGAGGCTGGGAAAATCCAGCACGTTCCAGCCTTTTCAAACTCGCTGTTCCTCAACCACTGCATGCTCTGTGATGAACATCCACATGCAGCACATTCACTGGTCATCAAAAGTTTAGGGCCACTTTGCCACAAAAAAAAAAAAAACAAATACAGGCAAAGGTTTCCTTTAAAGTGCCCATATTATCCTTTTTCCTTTTTTTTTTACTTTACCTTCCCAGATTTTCTTCCCTCAACTTATTTTCCAACTTTAAACTGACACGTAAATGGCTACCACTGTTTTAAAATGACGCAGTCTGGTACAAAACACCTCAACACGAATGAGGAGGGAATAACTGCTGGTTGTGACACTACAACCATGATGACTTCAGGAAATATGGACCAAATGAACAGTGAAACAATTCTTACACAGCACATGAAACTCATTTCAGAAAAGCAAGGGATGGCCCTTTTGTAAATGATATATGCTCTTTAACATGTCCAGGCCACACTGTGAAGTAAGTCAGTAATGCTGGCCATCCTCCATGACTGTAGCTCAGTCCAAGTCAATGTCACATTGATTGCACTGTAATTAACCGGAAGACAAATCGAGCTAAAACAAGCTCTTGGTTTGTCAGCATGTCGTGGTAGAGCATCGACTAATAAAACACTAGAGACAGCAGAGGTGGTTTCTTTCAGTGCTCAGTTTACTCCTCTCCAGAGCTGCCATTCTTTTGTTCTGTCTTGCTATTTGTTGGCGACCAGAGGAGGACGGGTTCCCCTTTTGAGTCTTTGTTCCTCCTGAGGTTTATTCCTCCAGCTTTAGGGAGTTTTACCTCACCTCTGTTGCCCTTGGCTTGCTCACTAGAGACTCTGACCCAGATTCTACAAAGCTGCAAACAATGTCAGTTGTAACAAACGACACCCGGAACCGTAACGTTGCACAATGGGGGACTTGAACCTGCAACTTTGTGGTCATCAGGCTCACAGGCAAGTGATTCATCCGCTAGGCTACTACAACAACGGCAAGGCTGAAAGCAGGCCGCAGCTGAGCTGACTGCATTACTGCTCTCTGATTTAGTCACCACAACACTGGAAAGAGGTCATTGTTGTTTACTGTCCACAAAAAAACAACAACAATGGTGATACAAACTAGCAACTATGATGTTTGAAGTACAAGCACTTTTTGGGCTGAAGAGAAATTTCAGTGAAAGTTTTCTATGATGATAACAAATGTATCTTATAACGTTAAGAGAAACGCAAAGGTGTGCCAAACAAGTGCTAAACAATCCTGGGAAAAAACGAAGATAAAAACAAGACTATATAAAAAAAGGCCACAACATCAAAAGCAGCTCTGAAAGAAAAACTTTCTGCTGGTATGACTCCATGGACACAGTTTTGGGACAACGACCGGCCATGACCTGTGGGGTTGGGGTGGAGGGGGGGGCAATTACGCTGCTAACACATCAGAAACACCATTACCGGGCTGAAAGATACAATGGAAAATCAAAGTGTGCTAAAACCTCTGTGCCATCGCAGTACGGTTTAGGTACAGCACAGTTCCCGTATACCTAAGGAAAAGCGGCTTAAATAAATCGACTTTACTGAGGCAGAACGTTTACCGAGAAATGCTTTATTAAAAGCAAATATTTGATGGCCTACAAATTTGCATGTCCTAAATGTGGTAGGAACTGGAGGCATTACTTTAAAAGACAGCAGCCCTCATTGTCCAAATTCATTTATGGAGCAACAAGTGTATCTGTATTTGGCATTTCGCTTTACCCAGAAGGCATTCAGAATCATTCAGGCCCGGAATAATGCAGCTTTATCCCCAGGGGAGAACAACTGATGTGGCATTAGTGAAATTGCTAGGATTACATAACATCCCCTTCCTTTTTAATTCAGAGAACATGTTTGTTTCAAATTTATTCATGAAGCAAACACTATACCCTTGGGATGGTGTCAAACTGTCAGACGACACTGAACCAAACATTCCTCATGGCAGGGAAAGAAAAATTCTCTGCAAGTTTTGGGAGGGCTCAGCTAACACCAGTCTTGGCTGGAAGGTAAAAGGCCTGTTGTTTGATTCCATGGGCTTTGCTCGATCTTTCTGTCTTAAATTATGACTCCACACGCAGTCTCATGCCACAAATGTCTTTTTCATTGCGATGCCTTCATGCTCGATGCGCATTTAATCTAACACCAGCAGACTCGGATTTCAGGCTAAGGGTGGGCCACGTCGCGTAAATATAACACTAATATACGTATTGGATATTTTCACGAGACATTAAGCGCATCACGATATTTGATGTTTTTTAAGGTTTGATAAGTTGGAACAGACAAAAACAAACACGTTTTAAGTACATGTTTCACACACTGGATTGCATTAAATCCAGTCAACTAGGCCTAATTATGTTCACTTTGAAATGATCCATACAGTTGGTCAGTCTTCCTTCAGTCCTCAATATGCTTACACTATGTTGAAACTCCAGTCTAGGCTTAGTTACAGGAAAAACACCAAAGCAAGATGAATTGCTTTTTAAATTATGTATTGTATTTACATTATTCAGAAACTACACTACACCTTCATTCAATTGTGAACATTATAAAATACATAACATCATATGTACAACTGCATATAGAATATGTTGAACATCATATGTAATATATCATTTAACATTGTACTATTACACTTTACCAGTAGCAAAATCTTAGTAACAAAAATCTCTGGCATTGTGACAATTCTAATTCAAGCTAACATGCAAGTTCTGAGTTATAAGAGTGAAGTATTGAAATGTGAGCCCACGTTTATGTGAATCACTGCAATATCCAGTACGCTAAATTGAGTTTGAAATAATGAAAAATATATTGTTTCAAAAGGAAACCTCTGTAAGCTGCTACCTGGGTCTACTCTCTGGCTGAAGAGATTTTTTTTGATGGATTATTCAAGACTAGCTGTTGATGCTGGAGTTTTTTCCCTTTGGGTTCTGTGGGGAAATAGAGTTAGCAATGACCCACTTTCTGTTCCCACAGTCACTCCTGACGCCCGCATGCTAACAGATGCCCACTAGAGTGACACGGCCACTGATCTGATACGATGGGAATTAATTAACGTGATTCAATTTGTCGTCTGCGACATCATACTTAGCGAACATCAACAATATCTGCTGAGGAGATGTAATGTGAATGGAAGGAGAGTCACTTGTTTGCATTTTGGTACTGTCCTCCTGGTGGATATGGCAAAGTCGTAGATGAAACCTGATGAAAGTGGAATGAAAAGGCTGCGTACGCGCGTGTGGTTGGATGAACCACAGTTCAGATGTACAACGTGCGCTCGCTGATCTGTCAGAAAAATAAAGAGTGAATATTTTATGTGGCCACAACTGCAAATCAACAAAGACTTTGTTGGGGTAACAGCAGACGCTGTTTTTCTGCCAGAAGTGGTGGTGTTAAATTCTGGCGAGAAAAGTGTAATTAAGTAGACAGGAAAGAGATGTGGTCCCTTCGAGAGGCATACATTCATCAATGACATTAAAATCCTTAGTTTCAACTGCCTTTCATTAAAATTTTGTCAGCTAATCTAAGAGACCAGATCTAACACACAGAGGAACAGACAACAGGACTGGTTTTATTAGTGACATCGATCATCACAATTGATTTGGATTGCAACCAAAGGAGTGGCCACACACTAGTGTTTGGACTTGTGTGAGGGAGGGCTGGTTCCTCACTGAAGAACAGTAAATAGATTCTGACAAGTTCCATCAGCTGAGATCAATGAGCAACACTGGTTGTTTGCCGTATTGATCGACTGCCAATCACCGTAACCTGACAGCGAGAACATATGTTGGAAATGTGGGCAGAAAAGTAAAACCTCAGAAATACTAAAAATGATGTAATGTCATGAAAATGTCTTCACGTATTGTGATGTATTTTTGCTATAATACACACAATTAGACTTTGCCTTTTTGTATGTTTACTGTCCTCATGGCCTCTTATGGATGAGCTAACTTCTAAAGTCTAACATACATTAATCAAGCTCGGAAACTATTTTTGTATTGTTGTATATGCACATACCCATGCCCATACTTCACATATGGGCCTCAACTGAATTGTGAAATAGACCGACAGTCCAGGAGCATGTTTCCACTTTAAGTTTGTAGACTGACAAATCTGTCACCAATGGAAATTTACTCTAGGCTATTGTTATTAGTGGCACTAGAGAGAGCAGCTGGGCAACAGCTGAAATGCTGGCTTGTCTCTTTTCCATCATTTGAAGCTTTAGTAGAAAAAATAAGCAGCCAAAGACAGAGGTCATGAAAGAAGCAGAAAAACAAATACATTCAAGGGGCTATAAAATGGACTTTAAAACAACACAAGCACTTAATAATACTGTCTTTCTTCTGCATTCGTTCCCTTTCATCCGCGGCCGAATGTGACTGAAGCTACCGACTGCAGCTCGCAGCTGCCCAACTCTTAGGTTGCAGGCCTTTGATGCTGTTCTGCTGGAGCAGTAGATGTTTACCCCTTTTGCAGCTTCCTTAATTAGAGAACAGAGAGGCCGATACCATTCAAATCTGCCGCTGGAACCATGTTTCAAAGCAGGACATCACACAGGTGAACAGAAAAGCTTATGGAAAAAACATAGGCCCTCGTATAACAAACCAACCAAGTAGAGGCATAATTGGTTTATTAGCTTTGAGCTCTCTTTGAACTTTCATTTGCAAACTTGCTCATTTCTGCACGCTGTTTATGTGGGAGATGCGATCGAAGTTGATCTTTAGTGTTCCAGGAAACATCCGCACATAGAACACAACCTCTCTCTCTCTCTCTCTCTCTCTCTGTATCTCACTCTCCCATACACACACACACGCACGCACGCACACAGACCTGCTTTCTGGACCTGGAGTATCCTCTCGTAAACACCCTCCGAGTTTTCCAACAATGCCCTACTGGTCTGGATCATCTGTGAGGAAAAACAAAAGAATAGAAAAACATGAGCTAGTGCTGTGCAACCAAAACCAAGAGTAAATGCACTTCAAAAGAAAAATACATTGCACCCTTACCTCAAACAAAGTCAATTAGCCAAGACATACTACTCCGTAAATGTCAGACAATTTAAAGTTAAATGGCCATTATTCATATATATATATATGATCAAAAGTTTAAGACCACTTGAAAAATGGCAAAAATTCTTATTTTGCATGGTTGGATCTTAACATGGTTCCAAGTAGAGCGTCAACATCCAAAAAGAAGAAATGGGAGTGAGACTAAACATTTTTTCGAGGAGGCAATTGATTGAAAGCAAGTTTAAACTGAAACTGGCTGTTTTACAGCTGATCAAAAGTTTAGGACCACACCTCCAAAAAAAACCATAAACCCCCCAAAACAGAAATCAAAGTTCCAAACATGAACTCAGTACTGAGTAGCTCCACCGTTATTGTTGATC
>JBBPCY010000001.1:2069321-2089777 GCA_037974405.1 Brachyalestes nurse
TGTTCCATAACCCTCAGGATCATTTAAGAAATTCCAAATGACTGTCTTACTGCGTCCCACCTCAGCAGCGATGGCGCACTGCGAGAGACCCGCTTATGCAGTTCAACAACCCGACCACCTTCAAAAAGGGAACGTTTTTTTGCCTTTGCCATCAGAACGTCAGTGTGACAGTGTGACTACCTGACAGAAAATGAAAATGACAAGCTTGTTTTCAATAAATTGCCTGCTCAAAACAATGTTTTGTCTCACTCCCATTTCTTCTTGATGGATGTTGAAGCTCTACGTGGAACCAGGTTAAGATCCAACCATGTCAAATATGAATTGTTGCAATTTTTCAAGTGGTCTTATACTTTTGATCGGGACCATATATATATATAATAACAAATAACCTGTATTTAATGGTCATTTTTACTGAACATTAATTAAATAAAAGGACGACTTCAGCACAAAGCTGTATGTCTGCTGTCCAAAGTTTGCTTGTTTGTACTGGAACTCTAAGGCTTATGTTTTTAACGAGCAACAGAAGACATACAGCACTAATTAGAATTCTATGCAGAAACAGCTTCAACTTTGCAGAGCTATCTCAAATAGCTTCTGACTCTGTATGACATGTGGTTATCTACAAAAATGGACAAAAGGTTGAAGAAGTTTTTTACAGTATCTGCACTGAGGCATATGAGTGAAGATTTAGGCCATGTGTTGGTAAGGATGAGGTTACTTGTTAGCTACATTAGCCTCAAAGTTTGCCTAAAAGAAGCAAGCTTCAACACCAAACAGGTCTCCGCTGACCAGGGTAAAGGGAAAACTATTGCTCAGAGACTACTGTTTGGCCAGATATGTGCTTTTCTCTCTGGCCATGCTGTTGGGTTTGGCACTAAGTGCTAGTAACAGCCACATTCAAAGCATTATAAAGATAAGTGGTGGTCCATGGCTGCTCAGTGTAGCGTGGTGTTTTTTCTAACAAGAGCGATCGAAACAAGAGGGAAAGTGGGCTGAGTTACACAACGGATGTGTTCCTTTGTTTAAAGGGCGCCCACGCCCTGCTAATGACCCAAGCGGCTCTGCGTGTTCAATACTGAGGAGCCATTCACCCTGACACACTCTTTAACTAACTCAGACATGGTACATCTCAGCCTGGTGCCGCCGGCCTTGTGTCCTCAGCTGCCCTTCAACAGCAATATGCAGCACTGCTGGGCTACTTCTAAAGGCTACTCACTTCCAGCTGACTCAGTATGATCCAAAATAGAAAAATGCCAATAAGGCTGGATTTACAAAGATTTGCAAAAACTGTAGGGATTAACCTTACTCTTATTTTAAAGAGCAAATCTGCGACACAAGCAAACAGATATGACTAAAAAATGCCTTATTGCATAATAATTAGGAAAAAAATGTCAGTCAAATGTAGTAAGAAGTAAAATATACCAATTTATCATGTTTACTGGTATCACAATACTAGTTTCTAAAATACCGCTATAGATGAAGGCTCGAGTATAGGGCTGGTCAATATGACAATGTTTATTATTAAAAACTAATTCACAATATACTGCAGATACAGTTTGCACTTCTAGAACACGGACCAGCTGCATGTTTTATTAATAACAGAGAATACATTGTGCTTTGTTGCGAGCATCCTGAGAAAATATTTCAACTGCATTGCGGTGGGTTTTATTGATTCACAGAATTATAGAATATGATCCAACAAATTGGCCAAACTAATGCAACCCACATCTTCTAACCTTATTTACATCAAAGTACGTCAATACACTACACCACATTCACAATGTGCAGCAATTTAACTGAAGTGATGTCTGTGCAAGAAAGCAGCTACTGAACTCAAGCATTTTCTGCATTTGCACTGTTCTGGCATGGAGACTGAACTATCTCTTCAGGTAGGCTGCATATTGATGTTACAAGAGCATTCCTTTCAAGTAAAATAGTAATTCTGTATTTATCTTATCTATCTAAATGTATCTAATTATTGCATTTTATAATCATCAATAAATTAATGCAGGATAGACACTTTGGCATCTGCAAAAGATAAGAAATTTGCTTTGTGATGGCAGAAAGTGGGCACTATAAAGTTAGGAGCAGCAAAAATTAAGATAACAATAGAATAGAATAGAATAGTATAAATAGAATAAAATAGAATAAAAATAAAAACAAAATACTATAATTACTATAATTTTTGTTTTTATCTCACAGCTTTTAAAGGTGTGACAGAGTTGGGAAAAAAACAAATAAACAAAGCCTTCTTTGTAAAATTGATGACTTTATGTTTATTATATATTATATATTGGGTTGACTTAGAATTGCGATTAATCGCAATTAATCGTGATCAAATTTTTTTTAATTAATCGCTTTACAGCCCTAATATATATAGTTCCACTCTGCTCAAGTTCTGCTCTGCTCAAGTTGTGGCTGCAAAGGCCCCAAACCCATCAGGAACTGTGAGGTCACATTTGAAGGAAGAGTCACTTCCCATTGAAAAAGAATGGGATCCGTTGCTGGTGCACAGATAAGTTTAGGAATACAAAGGGAACTGCAGTGTTTCCTCACACACAGACTTTACTTGGGCGGAGCACCCAAGTATATTAACCGTTGCCAAGTATATCTGGCAACCCATATTAGAAGTTTTTTTACATTTTTTTTAACCTGTCAAGACGTAGTGGACGATCTCTCCTCACTCTACCTCTGCTGTACTTGTTCGTTTTCTATTGTGAGAAGAGTGTGCTGACAATTGCACATGCGCTACTTAAAAATACAGAAAGAGACTCAAGTTCTCTTTTACTATGTTATAAATATATTTTACAAGCATGAAATTTCTCCTCGTGTCATTGTTCTCTGTCTTTGAAAGTAGCTTTGAATTCTGTGAAAGAAAATGGCAACTCTGGTGCACTGGAGCTACAAGACTCAAGAGTATATTCAGCACATGCAACCTGACGACTGCACAACATGGAGCAAAGCTGGTCTGTCTAAATGTAAGGAAAATGATCATTTTCTTTTCCTCAGCCTGTGGCAGTTAGAAAGACAGGCTAGCTTAAGGTTAGACCACTATTTTTGCATTTATTTAACAGATATGAGTGTATAAAAATATTTTAAAAGAAAACAGCATGAGGATGAGAAAGAAGGACCCGGGTTCAAGGGGTTGTATCTAGTGGCGTCGTTAGGCCTGAGCGTCCGAGACTACAGCCCTCGTGCCGCCAAAAGTATATTTCAGCTCTGTGGGAAACCGAACTGCTTTAATGAAACAGTCATGCTGAATTGCTGAACAGTTACTGACATATTCATAGCAGTATTTCAGTGTAGCCATTACCCAATATTTCAACACCAGGGCTTAAAAGATACCAATATACATTTTAGAGAGCTGCAATTTCTTATAATAACAATACTACCTGATATCATTTCTTTATGAATTTAGATTTCATTTTAAACTTCAGTAGTATAATAAACCGCAAAGCATGAATAAAATAAATATTATGGCACTGAGGGTGGAGTCACCCAACTTTTGAATACTAACCCTCATAGTGTTTTGTGTACAGGTTTACCAGGCGGTAATGCTGTCGTATATTTACACAGGAACAGGTAGTGTCTCATACTGGGTTCACCAGTGATGCCACCATCTAAAGTTCAACCTTAAGTGTCAGGACCAAACAAAAAAGGTACTAATCATTTATGCATGAGCAAAATCAATACCAAAACCATACACCATTTGGGCCTTGAGCAACATTACCAGTCTAGCCAGCAAACATAATTATATAACATAACTACATTTATTTTTGGATAAATAACACACACCAACCACTCTTAGGCTCTGTTTATATGCTGGTGTGACAAAAGCCATTGCTGTTGAAATGTTCCATTGCTGCTGGTGTGAAAACAACAGAATATCCAGTTTGCCAGTGTTCATCTACACTATCTGGACAAAAGTATTAGGACACTTGATCATTACACCAACAGGGACTCTAATGACACTGCATTGAAATATTTATGACTTTAAAACGGAGTTGGTCCCACTTTGCAGCTATAACAGAGTTCCACTATAAGAGTGGAACTCTTATTGGAAGGCTTTCCACAGCATTTTGGAGATTTTCTGCCGGAATTTGTGCCCATTCATTCTGGCGTCAGACACTGATGTTGGACGAGAAGGCATCGCAATCTAGATTCCAGTTCATTCCAAAGGTGCTGGATGGGATTTAATGTCAGGGTTCTGTGCGGGCCAGTCAAGTTCTTCCACACCGAACTCATCCAACCATGTCTTTACAGACCTTGCTTTGTGCACTGGGGTTGGAAAAGAGTTCAATAATTAAGAGCTGTGTCCCAATACAGCTGTGTCCATATAGTGTACCATCAATAGGTAAACAAGGCATTGAAGCAATAGCTCAATCAAACATACTAAATAGAAGCTACCAAATGTTAAGGGGTGACTCTGTTATTTCATTCATGATAATTTCAACCTAAGCCTTATTGATGGAACTATTCCTTTAAGCTCTTTTGCTTGGAGCCAAGCGTGTGCCTACACTAATGCAGAACTTTTCAGTGCTTATCTTGCAGGCTTTGCTAAAAAAGGCCTTCACCATAAACAAAAGCAATAGCTGTAGTCACAAACTCATGATAACATTTAAACATAGCTGCATACCTTGATTAGTGTACACTTGGGAGGTGTTTGTATTTTTACTTTTTACCAGTGCTATTTTATACTGAGTATGCCTGACCAAATGCAAAGACACTGGAAATCAGTTTAGGATTTAAATGCTCAAGAAAAGAAAAGCTAATTAAAAAAAAAAAAAAAAGAAAAAGGGTCTTAAGATTTCAGTTAATGGTAATAGGCACTGGTGAAATGAGGTGCCAATTGCTGGCTGGGGGGAAAAAAGCCACTTTGTGACGCCATTTTCTTTAAATATGACTCATTAACTGGCACTGTCTTGTGCAATTACAGTCTTCAATAAAGAAATGATGCATTAGCTAAAACTAGAGCAGACTTTTAATTCTCTTCTGGTGGAGGATTCCTCTAAATATGTTTCAATTAGTGCCAAGGGCACAGGTCTTCATGTTCTTCAGGTTACACTAATTGACTTGTACATTCCCATAGTGAGTGAGAGCGCAGCAAGGTCGCATATTAAAAGAAAGGCACATTGTCCTCCCCCATCGAGAGAGAGAGAGCGAGAGAGAGAGAGAGAGAGAGAGAGAGAGAGAGAGAGAGATGCTTTTGCCTCATGCTGAGCACCAGCCTCCTGCTTCTGATGGGCCATGCCCAACATGTCTGACGGATCAATCATGCTACTGTGCCAAGTTTCTGGAAAAGCAAGGTCAGACTCTCTCTCTGTCTCTCTGTCTACCAAATTACTCAGCCATGTGGCAATGACTGCTCTTATTTGGCACAAATACAAAGAGAAACCGAGAACAAGCTGGCTCTTGGCCACTTCTGTAAGTCTACTGCTTACAGTCTTAAACTTTGAGCCTGAAGTTACAAACACAGCGCCATCTACAGAATGTCTGATAAGAAAAAGGTCATAAATACATTGCGCACCAAAATGAAACACCTTTATGCTACTAGTTACTTCAATGCTATCTAGTCTAGTCATTCAATATTTAATGTTAATACCTATGTACTCAGTAAGTCTTTGAGCCAAAACTAAGCTTGTTTTGAAAGATTAAATGACATTTAGTATGCATGGTTTTAAAGTCAGGGCTTCTCTGTTTATCTGGATTCTTCTGTAGTCAGTATATGCACCCACTGTCAAGACCTCACACTCATTTTCGGTTTAAGCCATTCCACCATCACTTTTATTCAAGAGATTTAAATTAAAAGGTCAGGAGGTAGTATTGAAACCAAGGTTTTTTTGAAAAATGATGCTTCAACACCTGAACTCTTTGTCATGTTCCACAAACAATTTTTGCACTGTGGCAGGATGTATATTCTGCTGAAACAGGCTACAGCCATTAAGGAACACTGCTGTGATGAAGGGATGAACCTGGCCTGCAACAATGTTTAGGTAAAAGTAACATCCACATGAATGCAGGACCCAAGGCTTCCCAGTAGAACACTGCACAGAGCATCACACAGCCTCCATCACCTTGCCTTCTTCCCATAGTGCATCCGAGTGCCATCTTTTCCACAGTTAAGCAGCACACACTCACGCGGCCGTGATACATCAGATCAGGTCAGCTTCCTCTATTGCTCCACGGTCCAGTGCTGATGCTCACACATGGCCTTTGTAGGCATTTTCGGCATTGGACATAGATCAGCATGGGCACTCTGACCGGTCTGTAGCTACTTAGTTTAACACGCAGCAAGCTGTGATGCCCTGTGTGCTCTTACCCTGTTCTATCAGAGGCAGCATGAATTTTTTCAGCAATTAGACTTTCTGTGGGATTGGACCAGTCTTGGCTGCACATAACCCTGTCGTTTACTTACTGGTTGTCCTTCTTTGGACCCCTTTTGGTAGATACTGACCATATCGTACCAGCAACACTAACACAACACCTGGAATGGAAATGATCTGACCCAGTCATTTAGCCATCATAAGTTGGCCCTTGTCAAAGTGTTTTAGGTGCCATTTCCAGGTGCCACTGTTACAAGATACTGTTCTTCACTTCTCCTGTCAGTGTTTTAATGTTATGCCTGATCTGGGTATATATAATTTAATAACGACACTTGCCTTACATTGTGTAAACATTTCATGATGAACGAACAAATAAAACAATTTATTAGAGCAAAAAACAGACTGCAATGTATCTCTTTAAAGTAGTGTTCGAGTTAAAATGCTTTTGCATAACACTATAAAGTTACAAGTGCAGTGAGGTCTTATGAATGAGACAATGTAAAATTTGTCTTTTACAAATTTATGGCAAATGCATTCAGCTGATTTTGTTGGTCAAGCAATACATCAGTGGGGTCTTGTGTAAACCTCAAAGGCAAGCAAGATTTCTGGAGTAACTACGAACTAAAAACAGAGAAAAAACCTCACAAAAGTTTGATCCCAATTCACATGGGAGCACACTCCCCAGATCTGCAGCGTGTGATGTGGTTCCCACAGTCTGAGAGGCAGAAGGAAGTGATGGGCGGGACAGTGCAAGTGGCCCTTAGTCACATTCCACAGCTGCAACAGCAGTCTCCAAGCTGACATGCCTACTGTGATTAGACTCCTAATGACTGGTGAAATTACAGTCTTGGTGGCAGGCCCAGCAGTGTGGGGGGGTATTTATAGTGTGGGCTTGGAGGAGGAGGAGCTGGCGACATCAATGTGACTCTGTGGTTGGTAAACAAAAAAAAAAACAGGGCCTGGCCTCAAGGGTACATCACATGTATCTTGTATCTCTGTAGGTTGCGGCAAGAGATTGTTTGGTACATCTCTGTAATAAATGCTTGGCTTCCCAGAGCTGACACTGTAGCAGCCGTCAACGGATTTCCAGACATCGCCACCAATTGCATTTGTCTTATTTGCTCAAATTTGATGCTAAAAAATGCTCTTATAAACAGACAAATGTACTTATTCAGAATGTATTAATGACCTTCAATAATTCAATTCCATTATTTTCAACATGAAAATCAGATGTTATTCACAGAGAGAGAACGGTTTTCTAATCTTGATCTTGAAAAACAGTGCTGACATGTTTCACCCAATGAGAGTACTTATATATGATCAATGGACTCCTCTGTGATTCTAACCTCTCGCTCTCATTCGCAGTTTGTGGATTCTAGATTCTTCTTGGAGTTCAGTGGAAGATCTTGGGGGGACCAAAATAAAACACTACCTTGTTGCTTTTGTTAGTTTGTAGGTCTCCCACGAGTTCTGTCCAGCATAGTCATTGCATATGCTGTTAATCTATCATGTTGCTGCATTATTAGCATGTTTCTTATTAGTAGTAGTAATTGTAGTTACTTTTACATTACATGTAACAAACTACATTTGTTTTCCATGTGTATATATATTTATAATGGAAATATACACTATATATATATATATATATAGTATATTTTCTGAAGGAAGTCTTTCAAAGGGAGCTCTTATAAAGTTTTAGAGTTTTGTCACAGACAGAATTAGGTGCCCAGTGTGGTCAGTCAAGCGGCAACTGAATATAGAGGTCAAGACAAGGGTTAAGTTTTAAATGCACACATTCCTGATGTTTGAATCGCAAATAGTTTATGTACAGAGCAGCATAGATGTTAATAATGCAAATGCCATTCACATGAATTGGCTGTAGATGACTGTTAACGGAAAGAACTAAATAATAGGACTTGTAGGACTGTGTCTGCATTTAAAAGCATTCTTGTTATACTTGACCATGTAAACATGTCAAGAACAATTGGAGGCCACTACAGTGCACATCATTAATTATTATATTATTTGCATAAAGTTAGCTAACTTCTGATTGATTGATTCAACACAAGCAGGTGCTCATTAAAATGAGTTGATGAAAGTTTAACAGGACAGAAATTCCTTCTGCAACTATTAGTCACATTCACATCTTCAATGTAACATTAATTAGCTCTATGAATGGCAGAAATGTAGCATAACATTAACTCCTTTTTATCTGAAATATAGGGTCATGCAACATTACTGAATGATTCGACATGCTTGCAGGAGAAGGCTGTGATGTTAATGGCGTGTGAGGTCACCTTTTGATTGGAAAGGTTAATTGAAATTGTACCTTATCTGGCTCATACAGGAGATGCTTTGGGATCCTGATGCCGTACTTGCATATGCAGGAAGAACGCAAAACAAAATATCTATCCTCTGGCGCCTTCTGAGGATTTTAACTTCGCAATTTGTGATTATGCATTATTCAAACAAATGAAAATCACATCCATTTATTATTCCCACCTGTGGATGTGGTTTTATCTCTAGTTTACATTTGCCTCCCTCTACATCCTGAATATGCCTGAAGTTGGCCTGCCTTCAGGCAAGCTTGTTTTTCATTGTGTTTTGTTTTCCTTTTCTGTATTCTAGAAACATGGCCTATTCAAACATTCGGGGTTTTTTTTCCAGCCTGATAGTCCCACTGAAACATTATTGCATTTGTAAAGCCCATATTACCGCTGATACGTTTCGTATTCACTAATGTAGACCAGCAACACTGAGTATGCTGTGGGCGACCCATGCTTGTCTGAAGACCATCATAAATGCAATATGTAATTGACATTCAAAGTTATGCTAATGGTATTCACAGTCCATAGCTCTCCCAAGTATGCTTTCAGCTCTACACTAAGTGCCACGATATCTCAGTAATGTCTTTTTTTCGTAAATTGCACATGGGAAGAAGTATAAAGCTGAAAACCTCCTGCCTTAAATGGAAATGTCAAACTTTGCATATTTGTCTGATGATTTCTCTCTCTTGTCTCATTCTTTTTCATTTAAAATTCGTTTTAAAAATGGAAATTATGGCTAAATGTTGGCCATTTAGAAGTTAAGTAAAGAGCACCGAATGTGCAGCTAGGGCTTGAGTAATTTTGGAAAGTGTGGCTTGTGGACTATTGACTTTTCGTCAACAAGTACCATCGATCAAAAGCAACCTGTTAAGACTGATAACAATTAAATAAATTATCATCATAAATTAAACAAGATTATGCAAATGAGATAAATGGTTTCCTATACAGTAGCATCCATTGTTAGCAGTTTGGATGATGCACTTTTGTAAAGTAAAAAAGGAAGACCCTGCAATGTTTTGTTCCTTTTATTTATCACTTTTTAGTTCTCATATTTAGCTCTTTGCCCTCATAATCGGACAGTGCAGTAACAAAGACCAAGTCCCTGAAATAGCAACATGGCAATCAATAGTGGAGTGGCCCAAATGCCACATTGCATGTATTCAATCAATTGTGTAACCACTGATCCCACCATGTAAGTTTCTACGTTCTCATTATCACCCTGAACTTACATTCAACAGCATTTCTTACTAAATTACTAAATGTAATTTTACAAATTACAAATGTTGCACTGCTATGTCATTTTTTAATGAGTATTCTTAACAACGCTGACTGAAAATATCCAAATTTATCCAGAATTCACCATGTACTCAATTGTGAAAAATGAATACTTTACTAGACTATCAGGTTTTGGTCACATTTTCTTATTTCAGACTTGTGTGTTGTCATAAAAGGAGTTCTGCCATTCTATGACTTGCATTATTTTGTTGACTATTCAAATCTAGATGGATCTGTGCAATGAATTTTTTTGACATCCTTATCAGAAATGTAGTACGAACTGCATCAGGTAAAGTATGATGCAATTTAGAAGTTAAGAAACTGAGGACCCAACAACCTTGTAACTGTGGTTTTGCCACCAGGCCGCTACTGTTGATAGTGAGACACGAAAACACCCCAGCTGGCACGCAGCAAGATGTATCGGAGAAACACGCAGCAAGATGTATCGGAGATGTAACATCAGGGGTTTCATAACTTTACTAAAGTTACTAGTTGCTTGAATTCTGGTATATGACAATCTCCGTAATGGTACATTGGACTCCACTTAATCTGGTTACTCAAACTGGCATCAGGAGAAGCTGTACTGGGGCATCCCTGGATGTATTATAATGGAAGAGGGTGCTGCACAGGTCTGAATCAAATTCTGTTAATGTCAAGAAAAAAGGTGGACAAATGTGTAACCATTGACATACAAACAAATAAACGTCTCACCGTCTCATATGCAGTCGCCACCTTCTTGAGCACATCAGGCAGCAGGCCCTGGGCCTCCATGATGGGGTACTGGTCCTTAAGGTTAAACAGCACAACTGGGTTGTTGTCAGCAGCGACGAGACGCGAGGACAGGGCCAGGATGCACTGCTTCAAGTTTGCCACCGCAGATAAACCGCAGAGCTCTTTAAACTGCACTATAGCGTTCTGAGGAGAAAACACACACATGTCACACAATACAGTCACCGAGAAAAGGATCTGCTGCTAACCTATTGACCTAATGGGTTTACAGTTAGGGTAAAGGTTTAATATGAAGACAAACTTTTTGTTCTCCTAAAGCTACAAACAGCTAAAAGCTTAAAAAGAAAACCAAAAAGGTCAAAGACAATAAGTAACCCTCCGCAAAGTGAAAGTCCCTCAGCTGTAAATGAACAGAGCTGCAACAGGAAGTGGTTAAGTGAACGTGTTACGTGCATAAATTCTCAGAGTAAAGCTGTAACTAAATTTGTCTTTGAAAGACACACAACGTACAACAGGCCTCACTGCCTCCACAATACAAATACACATGCACTCATAATTAACACATCTCCAGTAAAGAATGAGGAGCAATGTGGATAGAAAGACCAAATCTACTTATAACCTCAAAAGCTTTTTCAATTGTTATCAAACTAAGAACAGGATGTAAACAAGGTTATTTAAAAACACTAATGGACATTTGACTAAGACTAATATATTAATCGTTATTTGAACCGCTATTTGAATCACAATTTTCAAATCAAAGGAGCTGCAATTCTTTTAAATTGAATTTACTGCATAATTTGTAAAACAATGGTTTAATGATCAACATTGTCTGAAGTTTATAGTGGGGAATGGCAAATAAATAAGATTGTTGGCAAGAAATGCAAGAAAACACCCCACTAAACAACTACCTGTAGATGAGCAAATACCCACATGCCTATGTGCAGCAGAACCCAAACACAAGACTAGTAGACCTGCACACTATGTACAGTGTTCAAGCCTCAACCTAGAAAAAGCAGACAATCTGGTCTTCTGGGGAAAAATAAGAGGCCAGGACCTTTATTTATTTACAGATAATAATAGAAAATTAAACTGCACTCACAATACTGGTTTGAGAAACCAGATGGTTGCATGGAGTTGGTCTAGGATAGTTGGTAAAACCCCTGTCCTTCACATTGATTAGGGTTTCTAGTCCAGAAGAACACACGACGTTACACCAATGAGAGTCCTTGGGCAAGACTCCCGGTGCTACATTCACCTACATTTGTAACATCACTAAAATTGTTTGGCTTTGGATAACAGCATCTGCAAAACGCATAAATGTAAAATTACATTTTAATAGTTTCCCGCAAACCGTTTCGCCCTACGGACAGCTCACTTTCAGATACCATCTCAGACTTGCAGAAGCTCAGTCTGACCCCTCTAACATCTTTATCTCACAGATAACTTGATACGCCAGCTTTTCCTGCAGTGTAGAGAGCTTTCCTCTACTGGTGTTTTAGCACAGGACAGGGACACACATCTCCCTCGACTCACACACAGTTCATTAACTTCAAGTTTCTACCACTGTAACTTTCAGAATCAGATTTTAGTAAAACTACATGCCCTCAGTTCCACATAAAGTCAGCAGGACCCTTGAAGTGTCTACGGCATCACCTCTAAATTCTTATGCCTAACTACATATTCAGCACTACTGTGGTATCCCAAATTGCACGTAGGGGGTCAATTTAACAATGTAAACAACAGATGAAGCAGGAGTAGTATTTTGTAGTGAGTAAAATGAATAAGCACATCTGTTTTGTATTCATTACAAGACTAACTACAACAACATGTTTCTTCTATAACCCACAGATGGATTCATAGGGAGAGGAACGAACCGTGGTTGAAAACCAAAGCCATTAGCAAATACTGCAGAGGATGGTTGCTAAAAACAAAAGTAATAAACAATAAATTTAGTGTTAAATGTCTCTGATTCTGTCTAAAACAAGACAACTGCCAACCAGTAAAAACCCAGGAGGAAGATAATACAGATTGTAGTCATCCTGTATGTCTCAGTCTTGATTTTAACCTAAAAACGTTAGAAACCGTGCTGCCCACAAATTGAGGTTTTGAGACTTAATAAGAAGTCAACAGAATGCAAGACAGACTTTTGGTCTCTTAACTTTAAATGCAAGTTCAGTTAACTCAATTTTAAGGCAGCCTGGACACTAAGCAAGTTCAAATAGAATTATTTTACATTGTAGTGCTGGCCTGGACAGTATATCCCAGGCTTTGTGAAATACTCAGATTGTCATTCTTAAAAGCACTGCTAATAACAATAAAATCTGAAATGATTTTCAGTCGTTCTAAAATGTTCCCATTTTAGTCAATGTTATCAGACCAATAGTTCTAGTCTTACATCTTACACCTGGCTAAACGACAGCCATATTGGTTTCCCACACGCATTCATGAGTGAAGCTTAAAGTCCATAGTAATCCACTCAGATCAGTCTCTCCCTCTTTTTATGGAGTTCTAAAATACACTTGATAACATTTACTAAAATGTGAAGATACTTAGACGTTGTGGCTTCTAAGTTGTCCTGTATTCAGAAATCTCTTCTCTTATATGGGTAAAAACAGATGTGCTGTTTGTATCATCTCATATTCTTGCCTGGAGCATGTCCATCATGTTATACGCACAGTGGATTGGATGCATGGAGGTATGAAGATAAGCATCTATGCTATATTTATTTAACATTATTGACCAAACTTCTCATGCCTACTTGGTATACTAACCTCTCATCGATTATAGTGCTCCCACTCATGTGACTTTAGCTTCCAAGGCCATGTAAAGCAAGCTCCTCCAAACAATAACTGTCCAAGCTAAATGCCTTTAAATTTATATTTTAGACCACAATTGTTGTGGCAAAGCTTTCAAACACTAAAGAGTTTTTAAGTTGCTGGCTAACCCAAAAGACAGAAGGAAAAAAATAAATGCACTGAAATTGACATACACAATTTACATTTACATCATTTGGCAGATTCTTTTCTTACAATTTATTCGTAGGTGAATGTAGTGTTAGGAGTAAGCACTCCTATTGGTGTAGTGTTGTCCATCATCCAAGGTAGGTACCAAATCCCACTTTCCCGCTTGGAAGGCAGCGAAGTTCCCCCCACCCACAACAAATAATAATGAACGTAGCCTTCATGCTGCATGTGTGACTAGAAAGATTGTAGAAAAGATTGTAACTGATTAGATGATGTATAAAGCTCTTTTGTACAGTGCGAAATCTGACTTCTGAAATGAACTGTGACGTGTGCAACAAGAGAAAAAAACCTGAACCCCATCTTGGAGCAACGGCAACAATAAAACATCTAGAGAAAGGGTACTTCAAGTACCAGCACTGACATACACTGTTTTTTTGGGTTCTTTTATTCTGAATAGGTTACATGTTTTTTCAAAAGAAGTCTTCAGTTATTCTCGTTTCAAAAGCTCTGAATGATGAAGTAGTTCAAACCATGTATAGCCGCATTGCAAAAAGTATTTATTCTGAAAAAATCTTTCCTACTGATGCTTCAATTTACTGTCTGGTGTTTCCATTATTTTGTGCACCATCTGCAATTCCTCACTTGAAAACACTTTGTATTCTTTCAGCTAAGACAGAATAGACAGCCTTAGACAGCCTAATCTTCTTTGTGAAGTTATTACTATGTGTCTGAAGACAGGCCAACCTTACATTATGCAAGAGATTTTCTATATTAAATGAGAGACAAGAATTCAGCTAAGCTTCAACCTGCACGAATGAGTTTTCAATTTCATTGTTAAATATGTCAGGGGGTCTTACTATTCTTCTATTAGGCTTTGAAGTAACCTTCTGTTCTGCCTTGCCAGTTGCGCAACATCAAGGGATTATATGAAATCTGATTAAATCGGTCCCTGTGGCTCTGTTTTGCCTTGTCAAGTTCATATGCCCAAGGCATTTTTGAAACAACACTAGCTGTGATCTGTGTTTGACACTGAGGTCAGCTCTTTGATTTTTTTTTTTTTCTCATTATGAGGTAAAATGTTCTGATAACACCCGAAAACAGGAAACTGCTACACAAATGTTCTTACTGCTACTGCTGTCCCCCAGTGGCTCATATTTTGTTTACATTTTATAGAAGTCATTTATGAGCCTAAAGAATGCAGAGTTACTGCAAAAAAAATAATGAGTAGAGAAAGAGAACAGTTCCCTACCTGCATGTTCTCTCGGAGATCAGTAGCTTCGCGAAGTGGCTGGGCGGCGGTTTTAAAAACCTCATCCACAGCCTTGATGAGCAATATCCTCATGGTGGCGTATTCCCGACTCCTTTTGCCCTTGCGAACTGACAGACCTCTTTTATGGGGCTTGCCCCCACCACGACGATTTGTTATGGCAACATGGACAAACAACCAAGCGTGAGGAAGTAGCTCACCAGTCAATGACTGAAGAGGTATATGCCGAAATCCCGGCTGTAGACACTCAAAAGGAATAGTGTATTGACCAATAAATTCGTCCCCTATGTAGTCATCATCCAGAACAACAAAGCGTACCATGGCCAACTCGGGAAGGTTAATCTGAAACTCGAAACTTTCATCAAAAAGAGGGTTGTCCCCATTTTGATTGACAGTTTTAGTCCTTTGCTCGGCACAATCAGCAGGGATGCCGTGGATTTCGACATACACATAAGGGTCTACAACATCACCTTTGGCACCTGAGCCCTTGGGTTTGGGGAAATTTTGTCCACTGATGATCTTTATGTGAAGTAGCTGTGGAGACACCCCGGGCACTGAGTCTTTAGTATTGGCACTGAAATAAGACACCTGCTCCCTCATTATGGCTGGACGAAGAACAAAGCCACAGTTGCCGTTTTGTCTGAACCAGCCAATGTTCAAGTCCATCATCAGACCTGGAGTTTGGTAGTTCATTGCCACTATCTGACAACCACACTTCCAAAAATCCTGAGGGTTCATATTGCTCGAGTCAATTCGCATTGGACTAGGGTAAACCCTAGCAAGAAACTTCTTGTTGTAATTGACAAATTCTCCGGGGTAATCAGTGGCACATTTGGTAGCAAAGACCTCATTGAAAGAGCAAAGTTCCCAATGCTTCTGGCTCTGGAATGCTGCTGGAAAGTCTTTGAACTGAATGGATTTACATAAGGTCACCAGATCAGAGAGGTCTTTGGACAGTTGAAACTTTTTAGGTTGAGAAACAGTTTGTTGCTCTCCTCCATCAATGCTCATTCGCTGAGACATCTCTGCCCCTTCGTCTTCATCAGTCACTTCCCCCTCTGAGCTATTGCAGGTGTTGGGTAGCTTCTTTCCTTTCAAAAGAATCTTGCCTTTCAAGTCATTGGGGGATGGAAGGTAGCAGTCTTCTGGATTGGGTGGATCATTGTGAATTTTGTCTCCAAGGATTTTCTTGAGGTGCTGAAACATTACTCTCTGCTGCTTTAGGGAACAGTGATTCTCCAAGCACAGAATCAGAGGAAATTCAGATGCCACAAAGGCATATTTGTTTATGATGTCAATGACACTGCGGAAGACAATCTGGGAGGTCATAGTATGGCCAGTGTAAATGACTGGTTCATTGTCCGGTCCATCCCAAACATCAAGCTCTACACTTCTACACCCCATTTTTAGGGCACGGATGTAGCCTGTGATGTCTGATGGGCCTCTAAACTGGTCCTCAATCAGGTAGGTATTGTGAGAAGAGTTGATGTAATAGTGAGACAAGGGCTGATTCATGTCTTGGCACACAGTCTTTTGTTCTGGATCAAAAATGTGGCAGTCGTTGGACATAAGGTAGTTTGTAAATCCATCTAATGAGAGACAACCTTTGAGCTGCCCCTCTTTGGATGGCTCATACTGCTTAATAACCTCTAAGCTTGTGTCTTCACTCACTTGTGCCATGCCTTGCTCTGCCTCTAAAAATATCATCAAATCCTTGGTATCGAGAAATTCTTTGTTACTAGAAAACTGAACAAGCAAGAAGTAGATTTCAGGCCGTGTGCAAAGATCATGGTAGACCTCAATAAACTCCTCCTTAGTGACATCACTTCCCAACTTGTCTTTTGCCTTGTGCAACTCCTTGAGCTTGAGCTCAATTTTAACATTTTTCAGTCCCGGGTTCAGCTTTTTGATCAACTGAACGGCAGCACAAAGGCTGATGCTTTTGTTGCCACTGACATCAGCTTTGTCAAAGAGATCCCCAAGCCAGGAGAAGCGCAGGTTGTTCTGACTACTTTCAATCATGTTTAAAGTAAGCTTTCCATAGGATATGAGGTACCTGAGTCCTGTCACCCATATGTTGGCCACATCAGCTGTGTTTGCAACTAAATCTAGAGACTCGTAGGTTTCCTCATAAATAATCGAGAATGCACAGTCCTCTGAAATCTGGTCATAAACGCCATTGGTCCTGAAAGTGTCTGTGTTCTTACCAGTTCGCACTTCCTTGATAGATTTAACATCAATCTTGGCTTTATCTGACTCTTTTTTTGATGGTTCCCACCTAAGGGACTGCATGTCAGCATCTAGGAGAAAGTACCGATGGTATACCCTGGAGTTGGACCGTACTTTCCTCAACTCAGAGCCATCCACCATGGCATTAATGCAGTCACTAGCACTGCTGATCTTCTTTTCTGTGGGCATGCTGCTGAAGGAGACTGTTTTCTTCCTCTCTTTCCTTTGCCTTGAGCCATCCTGAGGAAAAGATAAAGATATAATAAGTATTCAACAAATCTCTCTTTGTTCCATTGCTCAAAATACGCAAATTGATGGAAATGATCCCTAATTCAGACACATTTGTGTTTTCAGGGGTCATACAGACTTAGCTTAAATCTTTGCTTTTAAATACTGTAGTGCTTATGTTCTCCCCCTTAATGGGCCTTTGTGGACCAGAGATGGGGACTTGAGTGTGAGACTTGCCCTCAACAACTTGAGACTTGACTCTGACTTGGGTGTTGTGACTTGTGAGTCATAACTCAATCTTTATTTCATGGATTTATTTATATCTCGCACTCTTTCCAACGACCCCTCGTTTGCCATAATAACCCCGAAAACTGTTCACCTCGCCCCGGTGTCCCTTTACTTTTGTTCAAGGTGAACGGTTTTCAGCTAATACCGGTTTTCGAGGGGTTGTTGGAAAGGTGTCTCTGAGCCCTATCTAACTGTGAAGTTTCACATTCAGAGTGTGAGATATATTTTTCATATTTAACATTTAGATTTAAGATCATTTAAGGCAAATCCTCCATGTTGGTGAGGGAATATCACAGCACGCTGTCCAGGCCCTGCTAAGCAACAGCCAATTGTAATTGTGGGGCGTGGCCAATTAGCATATCTTCTAAACATATAGAGCTCAAAATTAACAGCTCAAAAATCCCACATATAGAGTCTCCATTTGTAAACATTGCCACTCAAAGACTTGAGACTTGACTTGGAAAAAATTACATGTGAACATGTCTGTTGTGGACCATACCACCTTGATGGTCATCACAAGGTTTTGTTGATTTGTTGTTTAACCATTCCTCACTCGTTAAACTCTTAAAATAAGTAATTTGTTTTGACTGATTAGTAATTTCAAAGTGATCTAACCTAACCACTGTGTTTCTCTGTCGTAAGTTACAGTGGTGCATGTTGTTTTTTGGTTGCCTTTCATATTGTGTGATAAAAATAAACATTCTCCTGCTACGCTACACATGCTGCCTTTTTCCTACATGGTCTGTTTATTGTACGCCTATCCTGTGTATATTCTTACAGTTGTTAAAGGGACAAAAATGAACTAGAGAGCTGCATGAATGACGAATGTACAATAGTGCTCCTCCCAAGTAACTCCAATGAACAGCTCTAATATTGCCTTCAGAACATCAACATGACTCTTTTTTTTTTATATTTCACTGATCCCTTGGGGAAGAAACATTTAACCAAACTGGAATCATTTAAGACTGTAAATGTATCAATTGATTAAAGCTCTTGTTTTGGTTTTATCATTAATTAAAAGTAGTTGTGAAAACTCAACAACAAAGCATTTCACTTAATGGATACAGCATCACAATTTGAAATGTCTTGCTTTGAAATACCACTTATCACAGGGTAAATGGTACTGTCTCATGCAGGTGCTAAATAAAAATCGCCTTCCACTCATCGAGTTTTACAAAATATAAAATCTGCAAGAACCAAGAGAAAAGCCAGTGCTCCTTTAGGCTTGGTTCTGAAGACTACAGGCATAAGCATTATTGGTAAAAGGCACTTGGCTAAGACCACACTAATCTGAAATTCCATTCCTCCATGACTAATATTAACATCTAGAGCAAGAAAACGATGATCTAAAACACTATGTGAGACAATAGACTGAACTATAACTATGCATAACCTTAAAGATCCCATGATACTAAGGTGACTGGACCCATCATGAAAAGATGCCCTTAAAAAGACAATATAGAAAAAAAGTATATTTGTGTGTGTGTGTGAGAGAGAGAATACATATATGTATGTACACACACACACAAGTATATATAGCTGTTTTACAATAAGAGAGACAGACCAAAATATGCATTATAATCAAATATGCATTATAATCATGCAAAGTGCAGAAGTGATAGCAAAGCTTTTAAACAGACAAAGAACATTTCAATCGAGTGATCATGTTTAATCAAGATTCATATCAACCCTGTGCCGAGGAGCACACTGGCTGCCTCAGATAATCCCTTTCAGGTGTTCAGTCCTAACGGTATGATTAGAATGACTCATGTGCTCATGGTTCAGCAGTGTCACCTGGCCATTTCTAACAATAGCTGAAACCAGTTTGTTATAAATGCATTAGGATCCAAATAGTTAAAAGTGATGTCTTGTGAAAGCATGATCTCAGCAGATACTCAACCACAACTGTACTTCAACAGGAACATCGACACTCTTTCAGTTGTACCACAACACCCGTTACCGCACTGTCAGCTGGTAGCTTTTCGATTGAATTTAGACAGGTTTGCAAAAAAAGGGGATTTCAAAGACTGAATAAAAAAAGTTTTTGCAGTTTTACATTTGTCCCAAGACATGTCTGGAGTCCAAATTTAGTCAATAGTCATTCAAATATTTTCAATAAATACAGACCTAAATGTTCCCTCAATCTGTTCAAACCAGTTTATAATTAAAGTGGCGCGAACTTGTTCATGTGGTATAGGACACAGTATGACTTAATTTGGGCTATAAAATTGAACAAAAGACAACAGGGTCTGTTTTCACAAACCACCTCAGGAGTATGTCCCTCTTTGTCCTAAACCACAACAAAGAAATACATTTCAGTGAAAGTATTTTCACAGCAGCAATCTGAATGACTACTGATCATTAGCCATATAACCCTTGCAGTTGCAGCGCTAAACTAAAGACATGTTTGGACTCAACAACTTGGCTGTTTGACTACATTCAGGGTAAACAGGAAATGGTGTCAATGAGATTTTTCACCTTTAAGCTGAGGGCAAAAATTCCTTTTGTAGCAAGGCCCTACACAACATGTTAGTCTTCTGTTCTGCTTCAGAGCCAGAAGCCTTTTAAAGACTGACAACAAGCACAGCCAGGGCACATTCTACTGCAACTTGAGTCATCAGTCAGTGACATTTATTCATGACACACACCTGCCTTGGACATTTCAACAATAAGGCACGGGCCACATCTGCTAAATTAGGAATTCATACATAAACTTAAAAATGTATTTATAACATACATAAAATGTATTGGACATGTTGGACAACACCATGCTTCCAACTCTGTGGACCCAGTTTGGGGAAGAACCTTTTCTATTCCAGCAGGACTG
>JBBPCY010000001.1:2101240-2112313 GCA_037974405.1 Brachyalestes nurse
ATATATATATATAGAGAGAGAGAGAGAGAGAGAGAGAGAGAGAGAATTTTGCTTTTTTCTCAATTCAAAAAGAATTAAGATGTGCAGTCAGCCCAGGAGTGCCAAAACATTCACACACCATGGCATCAAGCCAAGTCCAGCAGGAACAGTGAGTTATTTTTTGTTTTACTCAGCCTAGGGGTGCCTGGAAATGATCAGTTTATGTTTTAATAACTATCATTTTTGTTCATTAGTTAATCAGAAGGTAGACTGAGGGATTTATTGAAAGAAGAATGAAATGTAGCGGGGCTGAGATGGTAAAAATGGCAAAGCTACTGAACGAACAGCTTGCTGGTGAGCTGAGCCAGCTGCCCTGACTCACTGACAGGAGTTCGAATGCCCATTTTTTCACCTAGCTTTATGTTTACATGGCTTTATGTAGGCCTTAACCTCCTAGCACTACCCCCCCACCCACCCACCCCCGCCAGTTTGACCGAATTTGACTGGACGCCACACTGCTATTTATAACAAAACCTTGCATTGCTGAAACCAGTCCGCATTGCTGAAACCATAGGTGTGATTGTGTCATACAGCTTCAGAAACCACACAAGCGAGTCTATTGGAGATCACTGGCCCGCTCGATTCTGTTTGAGGCGAGTGGTTTGAGCTGTTGCTGTAAAAGAACGTGGAACGTTGGGTCTGACGACGGTTAAGCAGAAAGCAGCCTTTGATATTTCCCGAAGACGAATCGACTCACTTTGTAACGGGTGGTCGGGGGAAATAGCTGCGCCATTGATCCGGTAATGCACAAGAAGGACATGTCAATAGTCTATTCGAGAGGAAAAGAACTTGGCCTCTGCTCACTGTAATGAAGAAATGCCCAGGAACGAATTGAGACCATGCCACGAGCATTCCCCTGGAATGTGCACATACTAGATTATCTGTTGTTGTTGTTGTTTTTTTTTTTTAAGGGACAAAAATGTGTGCATGTGGCTCCTTTTTAATCAGCTTCATTGGACTGTTTACTGGCTTTTTATGGACCACCGCGCTACACACAACCTGCTTCCTGCCCACGGTCTGCCATCGGGCTCGGGAAGGTGTGAGCGGAATTGCAGAGCGGAAATGTATTTGTCCAGGCGAGTGGTGCACGAAAAATCTAAATTGGAGAGGGAAGGGAGGCAGGCCGAAGGAGGGAGAGAGAGTGAAAGAGAGAGAGAGAGAGAGAGAGAGAGGAGGGAAGGGGATAAAGGCGGAGAGACGGGAGAGAGGGAGAGATATTGCGTGTCCTTTATTC
This sequence comes from Brachyalestes nurse, assembly GCA_037974405.1. Taxonomy (NCBI): domain Eukaryota; kingdom Metazoa; phylum Chordata; class Actinopteri; order Characiformes; family Alestidae; genus Brachyalestes; species Brachyalestes nurse. The sequence goes on from JBBPCY010000001.1 coordinate 2,102,514, forward strand.
TCCTGTGTATGAAATCGTTGTCAAGGGGCCGGTTCCCATGGCAATTCCATCGGCCGCGTCTGGGTTTCCAGCATGGCCATGGCCGGGTCTTGCGATGCTGAAAGGATGGGAGTGCTGGGTTCATGCTGAACAAAAGGCGAAGTGTCTCTCGCCCTGCGAGAGAGAGAGTGAGAGAGAGACAGAGAGAGAGAGAGAGAGAGAGAGTGAGAGATAGATTTTTTTTTTAATCCTCCTGGGTCCTTCATTGGCACATGTGTCTTGAATACCTCTTCTGATATTCTGTTTAAATGGCCTATAAAATGGGGAATGCAGTTTTTGTCCCCTTTTTGTCAGTTTAACGTCTGATATAAACCCTATTGAATGTTCCTCTTACTCTGCAGTCCACACACAGTAACTAAGCTGCAAAAGCAGCACATTTTACAATCACTGTTTCTGTGATGTCACAAAACTCAGCTTGTACAGCCTACATCAGTTTGGCCCGACCCAAAAGCATTTAGGTTATAAGGGGTGTTTCAGCCTGGACGACCTTTTGCATGGGACATAGTACATGGCAGCCAAACGAAACAAAGTATATAGCAGTCTTAAAGGCACAGTGAAAAAAATGTACTTCATTGCATCACTAAATATGTAACCGAGTACATAAATACACAAAAGAAAATGTATGCAATGTAAATGGATAGCATCTAGCAAAGTCATTATATCACTTCTGCATCATTTTTCAAGTTATACAGAGCAGTTTGGGGTAAAATGCTCCATTCTAGAGAAACACAGTAGTGGTGAATGGAACCAGACATCTGAAGAGTTGAATACTTCTAAAAGTTAAAGTACAAGACATGCGGTGCCTGAGAAACTGTTTTATGGTCATTTTTGTCACGTTTTGGCCTGAAACTTTCTTAAAAGCCATCATGGTGGAGGGACACATGCAGGGTGTTGTTAGGCCCCACAAACTTTTTTTTTTTTTCAGATTTACCACTATTTTATCATCATTGCCATTAAAAATAAACAAGCAGGAGACACTTGTAGGTTCACTGGTGAGTTTGCATAGCGAAAAAAAGTGAACATTAATATCTGGTTCGATTGATAACCAAACTGATAAGAAATTGTTACGCTTCTGCACAATTAACCATTTCACACCAACCATTACTCCCACTCTGAACAACCCTGTTTACGTCTCACTTGCTAAATAATACCGGTGTTTTGAAAAAAGGAAGTAAGTGGAACTTTGCTTTAAATGAGCACCAACCATGTCTCGCACTTAGCCATATTTTTATTTGATAACCTACTGAAAAAGCGCAACACATGGCACAGGTATGTTTTTTTTATCACCAGCGGGTCCAAAAAATGCATTCAGGCACTTCCCAGTTTCTCTCTTGCTTCCTCCTTCTTGCCCTTGTCTCCTTCGGTCTCCTCCAGCTGTACAGAGTGTTTCGGTCATGACCCGCAGCCGCTCTGGTGAATTCCTGTCACATGCCCCCTTTCACTAACCCAAGCAAACTCTGTTTCTTTCTTCAAATACACAAACACTAAAGGGCCCACATCATGGAACACAAGCTAAATAGCTTACTCTTTTTTATATGAAATAGTTAAATTCAGTACGAAAGTTCCTAAACATGATTTTTTTTACTGCCCAGCCCATTCGCTCCATCTGCATACACTACACTACCAGGGTTTTTTTTTTTTTTACCACTTATTTATGTCATTAACTGCAGATTTTTATTCTTAAGAAAGTTGTTGAGTGAACAACTATAAATGGAAATGTGTCAAATAAAACAAGTTTCCTTTCTAAGATGAAAGAAGTCTGACATCCTATTAACTGGTTGTGTGGTGACTGTCCTTTAACTTTAAATGCAGTAGTTGACTGTTTTATCCCATTGACTGGAACTTTATAGCTCTAACAGTTAACAGTATGGTGATCTACATTATAACTATAGCTGTAATTATTATTAGATTAGGTGGCTTTTTATAGATCACTAGTGATGAATAATAAATATGACATTTTCTGGCAAATAAAGGTACTCAGAGGGTGAACATACTGTAAAATTATTTGTTGGCAAATAATATCGAGCTTTTTTTATTTATTAAGTAACAGGCAAATGTAGAACTTCAGTGTGTGCAAAAACTTTGGACCGGTAGAGAACATCCACCGTTTCATCCTACTGCAGTTTAGTCTCACCCATTTACACTTAAATTATAAGGAGTGTTTCAGTCTGGACTGCTTGAACTAGAAGGTACTAAAGATGCAGGAAGACAGTGGCCAGTTTAATTTAAATGGGTAAAGAGAGATTGGAAAACATTCATGTAAAATTAATTAGGACTGTTTTTGGTTCATAGACCCATACAAACATTATAAGGCAACCACAAAGAAAATAATAAAATGCAAGAAAATTGAAGGAAATGCACTGTTTAACAGACCAGCCAAGATCGTTCCCGCCCAGGCAAACGGGCCTAATTCAGCCAGGAAACGCAGGAAGGAAGCAAGGAAGGAAGGAAGTAGGAAGCCCAAACATATCGTTGCTCCTCCTCTCTCTTGGCTCCGGGAAATCCCTGCTGATGTGACAAAAACAACAGGCAGGAAGTGGGCCTTGGGCTCACCCTGGCCTTGTTTGTTACTTACTGTAAGAGCAAGGGTCAGTAGAAAAGAGCTGAGCATTCCTGTAGGACACCTCAACTTTCATCTTACATCATCTTATTCTTTACATACAGCAGATTGATAATAAAAGTGCACTTTCTATGAGATACAGGTGAAGTTTCTTCTGTTTTATGCTCAAAAAAGCAAACATAAGGCATTTAGCAGATTTATGCTTTTATCCAAAGCGACTTTCTTTCCTTAACTACAGGGGGCAGTCTCCCAGGAGCAATTTGGAGTCAAGGATCTTGCTCAGGGACCCAGTGGTGGTATGCTAAAGGTAGGATTCGAACCCATGACCTCTTGGTCCGGAGGCAAGTATCCTACCCACTGAGATACCACCACCCCTGTATAGCTATGGAAAGGCGTTTTCCATAGATATACAGGAAACGTGCTGTGATCTAAACTGTTCTGTGATTGCACGGAGGTTGTAGCATATTTTGATTTTCCAGTCCATCTCAGTCCGATAACGATGTTTGTGACACGTCTGCAGCGAAATTCTCTCTGATCGCTGTCCCAAACCTGCATCCATGGAATCGCACCAGCGAAATGTTTTTTTTTCTGTCAGAGCTGCTTTTGTTATTGTGGGTTTTTATTTTTTATAGCTCTGTTTGAGTTTGTATTTTTCTCTCAGCGATGTTTACCTTTCTGATGAAAACCAAACCTAGCCAACTTGTTTGTGATGTCCTGGTTCACGTTTGTCTTTCTCACCGCATTACAAAAATCTTCAGCCGAAACAGATAGTAGTGCTTGTACTTTGTCAACTTTGCAGTTGTTAGTTTGCAACTCCATTGTTGTTTTTTTGCGCAGACAGTAAAATACCAATGGCTTCTTTCCACGCTATGAAGATTTCACCAAGTACAAGTAGTACAGTGAGCTCAGCTGCGGCCTGCCTTAAGTCCTGCTATCGAGCAGGACAGTGACACCATGGGTACAAGTTGCTTTACTTGTTACAGAAAAACCCCCTTGTGTAGTGCCCCCTTGTGGAGAATCTTTAGATAGCTACATTTACATACGCTTTTAGCGACTTCCATTCCCTAACTACAGTCTCCCTGGAGCAACTTGGGGTTAAGGGTCCTGCTCAGGAACCCAGTGGTGCTATACAGAAGGTAGGATTCGAACCCATGACCTCTTGGTCCAGCAGCAAGTATCCTACCCACTAGGCCACCACCACCCTAAACATACAATTGGCTAAACATGCAATTGTAAATATCCTGTCTATCATTCAAATTGCAAAGTGTTCTCCTCATGTGCATGAAATTGAATAAACAGGATGAATCTTTTAATGAATGAATCGAGTGATTAGGATGGCCTTAATCAGATGTAAAGCTTACAGAAGTTTTCCTTAATAAAAATACGGTCAGGCCCATTTACTTGAGGCCATGACTCTCTTTTCTTTGTCAGCATGGGCTGCTTTTCACAAGTCACCTCAAGAACAGGAGTGCTCCTCCATAATCAGTTTATGTGTTGATAACTATCATAAGAGGACCTCCTGGACGAAGATTGAGTACCATTTCCTCAAGCCAGTGGTGCCTAGCTCTCCAGCACGTTTTCATAACTGGATGGCCTGCTTGAAAGCCCTACAGCTGGGAACAAAGATTCTGGTCAGCAGTCTTGCCCCATAGATGCCGGGCTGCCTGCTGGACCGCGCTCTGAGAGCTCTGTAAGCCGAGCTTGACATTGAAGCCCTGTCCTTTCCAGGCGGCTTGTTATTGAATTAGCCTCTTTTTTTCCTGAAGAAGCTGCCGCCATTCCAAGATCATCAAAAGATGGTGAAGTGAGCCTCGCTTCAAACGATCCCTCTAACTGTTACGATTCAATTAACACAGCAACACTTTTGGGAAACTGCGCCATTGAGCTGTAATGAATTTCTGGGGAAGCCAGCATTAGCATATCCCGTCGGTGAAGCCGCCGAGGCCCACATGGGAAGAAGGTCGCTTTGGAAAGCATTTTTCAAGGCACACTTTAACACGAAGCAAACCGGAAAAGCCGCTAGCTAAGCATGAGGCGATGGTGGAACAAATGATTGGAACCTCGTTTCAAAAGCCAAGGCACGAGCGGTACCTTGTACTGTCTCGTAACTTGTACTGTCTTGGGCGGAAGTTGCCAGAGCGTGGGGCTCCCTGAAGAAAACGAAGTTCAAAGAGCACTTTTTTCTCCCTTTCTTTGTTTTTTCTCCCCCTCCAGCTACCCATGGCACAGAGCATTTATCGGCAGCCAGCTCTTCCTCCGTCAATCTCCGTGACCCGAAGGGAGATAGTGGTGGGGGGGGGGGTAGTGATGCGGGGAGGCTGGGAGGGGAAAGAACTGCCAAGAACGTCTGGTTGCATGCAACTGAACTTCAGGGAGCCAGTAGTTGCTCTGAAATATCATAAACATCTCCCACTTCTTCCGCCGTCTCTAAAAATACCTCGCCCCTCACTCCCCCCGTCTTCACCTCCCTCCAGTCTCTACAGGCTATGCAAATAGCGGCCTCTCCATCCAGTCTTGTTTTGCTCTCTCTCTCTCTCTCTCTCTCTCTCTCACTCACTCTCGCTCACCCCCCTTCTCCTCAACTTTGTTCAGGCTGCTCCCACCCCTTCAAATTACATGGTAAACGCGCCTCTGGCCCTCCAGAGACCACCGTCTAAAGCTCCAAGTGTGCCGAGATTTTGGCGAGAGCCACTTTAGGCCACTCCTAATATCTGAGACTTGTGTTTTAGAGGCTTTCTACTTCTCCAACTACAACCCCCCCCCCCCAATCCAATTCTTTCTTCCTCTGTCTTTGATGACTGAACAGTTTTGATGTTTTTATTGGCAGGGAACGTTTGAGTGCTAGAAGTCCTCGGCGGCAGTTTAGGAGAGATTACTGTTGAGGGAGAGCCGGAGCGGAATCACATTTCTCTTCTCTCGATCTCTCTCTCTCCCTCTCGTTCCTTCCTACTTGCCTCTTGAAGTATGGCTCCGAGGGATGTCACAGAGCAAACAGAAGGAAAAATTACAAGTCAGCATGAAACTCCGTCTCTAATCGTTTATGAAGCACTGAGTAACAGCAGTGGTATCCTGAAAACAACCCTGCCCTGCATTTACATGTTTCCCTGTACTAACGTGGCTTAGGAAGGGCTCAACAGCCAAAATGGAACTCTCCACCTACTACCCAACTGCAGTCAATCAGCCAAGACATGTCTGGTGTCTTAAATGACCTGGCTGAAGCTGTACCAAGGCTATGAGGCCGTGTAAAGTAATAACATGATGCAAATATGAAGGATGATTTGTCTAAAGAGACACTCCTGCCAAGTAAAATGTTTAACCAAAGCTTTTGTTAATGTGCTCCCTCACCACCTACAGCAGTACCACAGCAGTGGTCACCAACCTTTCTCCTGGAGATCTGCTTTTTTATCTCCAACCTCTATCTATCAAGATACCCTTTTCCTTTACTTAATGTTCCGGCCAGCCTGGGATTTCTGAAGAAGTTTGTTAGCCAGATTGGCTGGAACCATCTCTGGAAGGTAGGGTTGGTGACTGTAGAGTGAGACTTTCCATGTTTAAAAACTAGGAAAACCCTCTTCTGATAAAGGTGGGAGGAACTTGAGCCACCCCTCATTTCTTCGTATTTTGCTTCCAAAGAGCCAGACTTTCTTGTATTTTTAACATAGTCTTGAGGAACAGTTCTCCAGGCTTCCTGAAGGACTTTCAAATGCTTTCATTTTCAGTCCAGTACCTGAACCTGACCAGTTTCAGAGGAATATTTTTGTTTTTTAAGCCACGCAGTGAATCATTCTTTAATTGACTCAATATGCCAACGATGAGATAGTTTGACAGGCATTAAGTAGGATTTTGCACAAACAAATATTTCAGATTAAATTTCAAAATTTAATTTACAAAGGACATTCTGGTTTCTGACAGTCAAAGGTTTCTGACAGTCATCTATAAAAATGGTGTGGCCCCCCCAAGCGTGATTTGGTTGTTGAACCACGTTTGGGCCAAGGGGAAAACAGCACAAATTTTAGCTTGAATCAGGAGTGTCAGAGCCAGAAAAACACCAAAATGTCCAGAGCCCAAAATTGCTACAGGAAGATCTATCACACCCCAAATGACTCATGGCTCATTTCATTAGTTTGGGTGGTCGCCTGTCCCTCAGACATGACCGCTTCACTGGAGCTGCAATTTTCCCAACATGTCTAACGCCGCCACGGGTAACAAAACACATCTATTCGCCTTTGCGTGGCACAAAAACACTTGTTCTCAAGGCGACGTTCGCGAATCTGCCAAAGGCCTCTCACTGGGGTCCTAATTAAAGCCCGTCTCGCCTTACCTCGACTCCTTTAATGAACAATGCAGCCCCTGATTTGCGTGTGATTGATTCTCACCTTTCCGTTCTCGCCGCTCACCTCATTACCCGCGTCTTCTTTCTGGGCCTCGGACAGCGCCGCCTCCCAGATTAGCAGGCCGCCCCTGAAGCCGCGCGGCGTAATTAGAAAGGGACATAATAAAGTGCGTCTTCCATCAGTCGCTCCCCCGCCATTTAATCAGCTGGCCACAATGGGGGATGTGTGCCGCTGTCACAACAGATTTGGGTGAGGAGGGAAGTGGGGCTCACCGCATGAAGGCACAGGATGCTCACCGACCGTCCTTGTTTGTGCTGCAGAAATGGACACCATTTACGTCTTTCGTTCATTTATTTAGTGGCAGGCAGAAGTGATCAAGCAGGATTTGATTGGGTTTTTCTCTCACAGAACTCACAGAAAGTGGGAGAGAAGAAGTTTGACGGTGGAGAGACCATCGTCCCTTTGGGAGTTTTTGTCGGGAGCTGGATATGGGACTGTATTATAGGGAATAGAAATGGTCCTCTGATCACAATTCACTGTATAAAACCCGAGCAGCATTCTGGAACCGACAGCTAAATTCGAAATCAAAATCTGATCCGCACAGCTTCGTACACTAACACTAGGGATGGGTACAGTTGGGAATGGACCGATACCAATATCAATGCTACTTAATGATACCATCCTTAACAATACTCTTATTGATGTTGCCATAATTTGGTGCAAAAAGTGAAGATGTCATATGGAAAGATGTGAGAAGATGTTATTTTATGATGACTTTTTGGACGAATAATAGGCTAAACTGTGTTTCCTGTAGACAGGACTGTCTTAAGCACCTGACAAAACTGTACTTAAAAGCTGTTTATGACTAACAGTAGTGGGTTGGCTCCTTTTACTTCATTAGATTAAATGAGGTGTGGTGTTTGTGGACCTAGCAATAACTGGAGGTATAGAATCAAAATCTGGAACCAATCTGCTTCTTCTAACCAGCTCACAAAATATTAACTACTTATTAGAATTTTTTTTGTAGTTTTCTTGTATTTGTTCTAATGTTCACTTGTGGTGTTTTCACTTTATGCTGGCAGAAAGAAACTCTCTGCTAATATAAATGGTTTTAGACTGGTAGTGTAAACACCAATAGCAGCACATCCATATTTCAGGACTGACCAGACAGGAACTGGTACCAGTTTACACTACGAAACACAATGTACTTAAAATGTGCTTAACCCTGCCTTAATTTACCCCTGGAAATACGCCAAACCCCATCATCTGACCCCATCTCATTAATTTGTGAAACCGACCCTCTTATTTTACCTTAAAATTAGATTTAAGGCATGAGTGTGAAACCCCTTCATCTTAAATTTAAGGCATTAATGCAGGAGGTTTTATTATTAAGGGGCATTTTTAAAAAAAGGAAGGGGAAAATTCAGTTTTACCCCTTAATTAGCCTTAATCTGTGCACTCTTTCCCTTAATTGTAAGGTAATTTTAGGGGCAAAATCAAAGGCATTTGGTTTCATTGTGTTAGTACCAGTTCTGTATACCCATCTGTAACTAACACACAGGGTCACAAACACTGTTTTTACAGCTTTACCTAGTTAGTAAGAATCCATTTGTGTGGATTTGCTGATTGTACCTGACGGAGGACAGTACTCACCTGCCTCTGATCAGCTGTTAGCCTCCCTGTGCTAAAGCTCCTCTCACTGCTGCTGCTTCTTGCAGAAACGCTTAACCCACTTCAGGAGAATATAACACACAGGGGAAAGATCTGCTGTGACCTTTCCGCCAACCACACGCACCCCCTCATCATTTATGGTGTCACTGAGGGGCACTTTCTCCCGCCTAACGTGAGAGAGAGGAAATAGAGATTGCGTGAGAAACGTGAGAATGTGTGACAGCCTGCTAAATTAAAAAAAAAAAACCTTGTTATAAAGCAAAGCCATGGCTGATGTTACAAAAATGTTTCAGGCTTCAGACAGTGTCTTTATAACCATTTCATGCAACAACTTTCTGTGAGGGAACTTTTAGAGGCCTTAAATTCTTTAGATGTCTGGTTCCATTCACCACCATTGTGAATAAAGTTTCTCAGGTTTCTCTCTGGTTAATTATTTAAAACCAAACCTCACGTCCTAATCAGCTAATAAAGCATAATTTTTAAAAAATCACTGGAATTCCCCGACTTACTAGGGAAGCTCCCTTTTCTAGACTAGCATTTGTGCAGAGGTGTGACATTTCCTGTGAGTTCTATAGAATTCAAAGGTACGTTCGGTAACTTTCCTCCGCAGAAAAGTCTAAGTATAGAACACCATGTTTTCACTCATAATGAAACCAAATAAAGCACTTGAGCAGCTGATTGCCATCTGCAGTGTGGTCATGAGGTACCTGCTGCTCCTTCAGGTTCCTCAAAGCTTACCAATCTCTCTCTCTGTCTCTGTCTCTCACTCTGTCTCTCAGTTGAGGATCGAAGCGCACTCGGACAGGAACGATGGGTTGTGGGCTGAGGAAGATCCGACAGACAGAGGACAGCAGTCCAGGGAAAATCTACTCCACCCTCAAGAGGCCGCAGGTGGAGACCAAGATCGGCGTGGCCTACACATACTGCCACCTGGACTTCCTGGTCGGAAGAGAAGGTACGTTGTTCTGAGTAAACATATAAAACGAGCATCAATTGCCATCAGTCCTGAGCTCCATGCAGTAACTTGCCTCATGGGCGATATACTGCGATATACACCAAACTTACAAATTCAGCAGGGGATCAAATAATTATTTCCCTCACATATACAGACCCTTTCCAAAAAATTTGAATATCATGGAAAAGTTTATTTATTTCCATAATTCCATTCAAAATGTTACACTTTCATAGATTATAGA
>JBBPCY010000001.1:2112413-2126176 GCA_037974405.1 Brachyalestes nurse
TCCAGCCACGTCTTTATGGAGCTGCTTTGTGTTCTGGGACACAGTCCTGCTGGAATAGAAAAGGTTCTTCCCCAAACCGGGTCCACAATGGCGTTGTCCAAAATGTCTTGGTCTGCTTAATTTTATACACCTGTGGCAATGGGCATGATTGGAACACATGAAGTCAATAAATAAGAGGTGTGTCCTAATATTTCTGCCCATATAGTGCATGAAGGTTTCACCTGCCCTTCAGTAAAGTTTTTTTCTGCATAGGTCTAATGGTTAATTAACATTAGTCAATAACTGCTGGCCTGCTTAAAAATGCTAGCTGGCCTCCTGTAAAGTGTTTTTCCTTCTTAAACCAGCTCTTATAACATTGAATTATGGAAGTTCTACTTACTCCAGCATTATTTAGGGGGTCCTTCCAGCCCCTTACTCTAAGCCTAAGTCCTCTTAAGCTGCATACGAGTCCTGTCCACAAGATTTTCTTGGCTGTTAGTCACATTCAAATTGAGCCTCCGCTTGGAGTCGACTAGATATTCAGTTTAGTTCAATATAAGGACACTTTCTAGACTGGTATGAGGTCATGAAGTTACTGGGCCACTTACGTTTAATCACTTTTTTACTTTGTTCTTTCCCAGAAACTGTGCAGATAAAGTCTGATTATAGTAACAATCCTCCTAACAAACACAGTTGGGTGGTCTTTTAAATGGCCAAAATGAAGGATTTAAACATAACGACATCTGTTTATGCCCTTTGTGCAGTGGTGCCACAGTAGAGCTGAGGGTAAAATTTTCCAATGAAAGAAAAGTCACCGTCAGATGGTACAATTTTTCCACATTTGCAAGTTACTCACTTAACGTTTGCTTAAAATACACGAAATATTCTTTGCTAACAAATAGATTTACAGTTCACCATTTATTAACCAGAATATGTCAAAAGCCACCTTATATGATTATAAATGTAATGATAATGTGGATCACCAGACACATGTTAGGGTTATTAAATAACCGCACATGGGATGAAACTAGTGCATTTAAACTTAAAGGACAGCCTAGAATTTGCCATAAGTCTGCAGTTTGTGAAATAAATGGATATGTGGTAAAAAGAAACCTGTGGTGTGCAGAAACTTTTAACTGGCAATGTATATCATGCCTGTATTTATTGATCTGCACGTCTGTGGATTCGTTTAGCTCCGCAGGGAAATTCCCTATGGTTATCCCCAATATTTTTTAACGGGACCTCTGTGCTTATAGAAGTGTGCTGAACATCTGGCTATAAACAGAAGAATACTTAAACATTGTTTTGCATTGTTTGATGAAGCTGGTGTTGTGGAGCTAGCCTGTAAAATGACCATTATATTGTAGTTGAAATGTTCTTGAGAATCTCTAAGACTAAATGTGCAGCTCGTGACTGTCACTAGAGCTGAGCAAAGCTACATTTATGGCTGGAGATGAAACCTTTTTGATCATAAGGGACAGTGCTCACAACTGAAATGAATCTTACTTTATAACTACAGCTGCACGATCTGGACATAATATCATTATTGTGATTTTACTGCTACATATTGCGATTGTGATGCCTTTCAGGATATTAAAGGGCCCATATCATCACTTTTCTGGAATTGTTTCAGAGGCTTTAAATATTGTTTTAAACGTTTACTCCTACAAACCGTACAGTCCATACAGAAAAAAGCTACCAAAACAGCCTATTTTAAAATCGTAGTTTATGTGATGTCACAAAAGCAACACATTTAAATATATCTTTTTTTCTGGTTAAAGCAGTGTAGCCCCATCCATTCATTTGGCAACACCTTTAATGGTTAAAAATTTGACTTGTGACGGATTACATGAGGACCTCGATTCAACAGAGCACCCAGTAACTCACCTGGAGCTGTGACTGGTCATCCTGACGGAAACACTGTGATTGGTTAGAGGCATTTGTATATTATAGCCTTCTGAAATAAACAGTATTGTAGAGCAGACTACGTGAGTCGCAGACTATATATTGTGCAGCCCTATTCATAACCTGTCTACTTGGTCAGCTGACCTTCCACTAAGCATCTGCAATGTCTTTTATTACCTTTTAATCAAAGATCGCTGTCATTGATTCTGTCTCTTTTTATTGGTATGACAGAATTAATAGGACATGAGGATGCAAGGGCAGCCGCTGGGACATATTCTTAACTAATTAATCTATTCCCTTGCTGTTTTAAGGATATTTTATTGAGCTTACCCGTCATAGGTTACCCATTATAGAAATCTCAGTGGGGCCTATAAATGTAAACTGAAATCCAATGATATCATTCATTTTAGAGCCAACCAATCATATATTTTTCCAAAACAGCTGCAGCAGCTCTGCCATGCAGGAGCGTCCTGCTGTGTGAATCCCTCTGTCTCTGTTCAAGCATGATGGTACAGGCTTTTTAATGCTTCTAAATTAACATACACTACCAGTCAAAAGTTTTTACACACCGCAGGTTTTACCACTAATCCATTTATTTCAGAAACTGCAGATTTTTATTCTTGTTAAGCATCAGAAAGTTGCTGAGTGAACAAGTATGAATGAAAATATATCAAATAGATGAAATAATCTGTGACAGTGCATGTCTGACATCTTATTAACTGGTTGTGTGGTGAGTCAAATTCTAGACTGTTCTTTAAGTTTAAATACACTAGTTCATGTATAAAAATTGAATTGAGTATATATGTATACACACACACACATTATATATATATATATATATATATATATATAGTCCATCAGTCCATCGCGGATTTTCTAACCCTAACTAATAATTGTTCGCTGACACCCCCACACTATCGCAGAAACTGCAGACATCCTCCGCATTTGTTTTGCTTTTGTGAGTCCGGGCCTTGTCTGCCACGCCCTCTCATTCTCATGCTGGTTGTTTATGTTTGGGTGCGGCGCTTAGCAACCCAGCATGAGGACGATAGAGGGTGGTGGACGGGGCCCGGACGTCACAGCTTTTTTCTTGGCAATATATCTTTTTTAATGCATTTTAGTACCAAATTATTAAGAAAAGTATAATTTACTAATTTTGTAAGAAATATTAATGTAAATTCCGCTACATTTCCATATAAAAAATAACTATACATTTTGTGGTACTATGGAGAGAAACACAAAAAAAGGCGTCTTGGTGAAATACCGCTGTAGAGGCGGGATTTTTGAAGATAGCCAATTCGAGAATACTGTTTATTTCTCCTTGCTGCTGATTGGCTGCTGCCCATTGATACAGCTGCAGTCCAGAATTTCCCCCTGGAGCGTCTAGCGTGTTCTCGTGTTTTTCCTTTTGTATTCCTGTATTTTTATTACTGTAAATTAAATGAATTTATTACTGTATTTACCTGCTTACACCAAAGAAAACAACAGCTCATACAAAAAAAAACCCTGATTGCATGAATTACAGTACAGTCTATACAGTGGAAACATCGGTATTTTACATTCTAGCACTGCGGTGGTTCAGTGTAAACTGTACAGTACTGATACGGGTTTACCTTTACATTTTTTTTAGGGTAATACATTAAGTTTTTTGGGAGTATTTTGGGGGCATATTTAGGGTTTACACTCTAAAAATAGGCATTTTTAGGCTTTTTTTTTACCACATCGCGGTTTTTTACTATACGCTGGTGCCCTTGGAACGCAAACCCCTCGAAAAAGCAGGGTTTTACTGTATTGGTTTTTAAAAGCGCTATATAAATAAAATTGAATTGATCTTTATTGTCTGTCAGTGTAATGCAATGCTGTGCTATGGAACAACAAATGGCATATTTAAAACTCATTTTAGGCAATAATACCCCTTCAAAGCCACAATAGGGATGAGGACTGTTAGAGGTAACAGCATGTCTGTGCAGGACCTGAGCTTCACTGCAGGTCAGTGACAGTTCTGGTGGAACCACTATCTATTTATAGCTATTTACAGGCTATAAAAGTGTGTCCTCATGCAGACATAAACCTTTAAATGAGCTTAGTGACAATAAGCCCAACTGATCATCTTCCAAGAGCTAATTTAACAATGAGATGAAACTGAAATGTTTTTCTTTTGTACTAAACTTCTCATTTTAGTACATATTCATCATTTCACAGCTCTGTAACCCATCTGTGTTTTTACAAGCAGTCTACTGTACTGTGCCAATAATAAAAACCAAGACCTAAAGTGCTTAAAAAGGAGAGCAAATGTATCACACCAGCATGAGCACAATAAGCTCCTGCACGCTAGACTGCCTCAGTCTGCTTAATGATCCCTAACGCCGCTCGGCTGGAGAGATTAGATTGCATATTTGTTAATCATATTAATCAAGTTTATGGTTCCCTGGTCAAATCTGTACATTCATCTCCCGGCAGACAGTCAGTATGTGTGGGGGGGGTGTTGAGTTAACGGGACGCTACATTGAGGTTGAACCGACTGCATCACAATCTAGCGTGATTAGCGGGAGCAGATAAATCGCTCATAGATCACACAGACAGTGAAGCATACCAGATGTTATAATTATGTTGTAGCCTCCTATCAGGACAGCAAAGTTATCAGTTTAATAGAATGTTCAGATGTGACATGCACACCAACGGTGGGACGAATTAATGGCGTGTGGTTGCAGAATTTTTCCCCAAGGAGGGTGATGGTGGGGGGGGGTTTAAAAAGATGTTTCCAGCAGGTTTCTTGTAGCATCACAGCATTAAAAGCATCAGTCTGCCCAGGGAGTCCGAGCAATGGGCCGCGTATTAAGTTGCAGGGCAAAAAAAACCAAAAAAAAACCACGCAAAATGTGCCGGCGCGGGGCTTTAAGATGCTCGTCACGTTCCTTATTTCCCTCAAATGTGATTTCCAATGTTTAAAATGCCAAGAGGATGAAGTACAGAAAACACACACTTAGGGAAAGCCTCTTTCCCCACAGCCAAGAGTTAGACCAACAATCAAATTTGCCCCTTCACCCCAAATGTAGACAAGTGTCATTTCTCTGGGGCTGCATGGCTAATGTAGCTAACAAGCAATTGCAGCCTATAGAGAATGATTAGCATTGTTCAAACTGCCCACGTCGAGCAGCTGAAATAGCATCTTGGCCTGAAACTAGAATTTAACGTAATTTGCTTGTGTTCTTCAGTATTCTGAAGTCTAATCAGTTTGACAGAATTTGGTATCTTTTTTATGTTTTCATCCATCAATGATATCTCAAAAGAGCCAGCATCCATTGCACAAAAACAGGAGACCAGCGCAGTTTGGTAGTTTCTCTCCTTTAAAACATCCACTAAACCTAGTAGATAACAGGACAAGAGTAACCAAACACCACTGGGAACACTGGGAATCCCTCCCAACGTGGCTTGCTTAAAGTCCCCAAATTTCCCCAAAAATCTTCAGTGTAGATCTTTTAGTGTTGTAGCCAAACTATGGAACTTCCCACCCTCATACTATTCACAATGCCTCTTCTCTTGTTCATTTCAAAACCCAGTTAACAACATATCTTTTCTCTCAGTGCCACGTCTCTTCTCCTAACTCTCGATTCTACTCTTTGTTCTTTCCTGCTTTCCTGTTTTTGTAATTTGGACTGTTTTAAAAAAAATTTTTGCCTACTACTCTCTGTTGAATGCTGTTTTTTGTTATATTTGTAAATCGACATTGAGTTAATTATGACTATTATAGAAAAGAAATCCTGACTATTAGCATAGCCATTGTAATAAAGAGAAATGTGATATTTGGCTTCCTAGCAAGACCATTTGCTATCTGGCTTCCTTCTGCATTAGCAAGCAAGAGAGAAACATTTCAAGCCTCAAATATCTATCTTGTAGTTCCTTAAAACGTCAAGATACATCATTAGAAGGCCTTATTTCTACTCTTTAAAGCTTAAAATCTCACTCTAGAGATTCAGTGGTACCACTGTTGGAGGGGAGTAGGGATGTTTGCAGCAGATGTAGCAATAATTAAATTTAGGCTGCAGTGCCCCTTTAAGTAAGTGGTTTCTTACATTGTATAGCATACCGTAATCTATCAGAATGAATGCAAATGCATTTAATTGCAATTTTTGAATGAACTGCTGCTGTAACATCACACAAATGTGACCTGGAATACATACACACGAGGGAACCAAGCAATCTTTTTGCCACTCATGTATTAAACTGTATTTTCCATGATAACCACTTTCTTCCTTTTCAATCTCTGAAGCAACAGTGGACTATTATTTATGGCACCCTTAAATACACCCCTTCGCCCTCTTGCTGCCACTTAGCGCTTGACTCCTACATGACGTGAACTCGCCTCACCCGCCACAAGCTTCACACTGTTTTCTCATAGAATATCAGTCAAACTTCAAACTACCGAGTCAAGTTTTTGCGGCTTTAGGGGTGATTCTTAAATATTTATTTTAGACTTTGCTGCTTGGATTTTGTTGGTTGGTACAAATTTTATGAGAGTCTTTGAATGTCCTTCAGGAAGCCTGGAGAACTGTTCCTCAGTACTACATTAAAAATACAAGGAAGTCTGGCTCTTAGCAAGCAAAATGTGAAGAAATGAGGTGTGGGTATAGTCTATATATGTCACTGACTCAGCAGGGTAGACCAGGTCCTCATAATGTAGACCAGAGGTGCCTCATTCCAGTCGTGTCCAGCACAGTTTGGTAGTCCTCTAAACCTGGCAATTAACAGGTGAGTTGAAGCAGGAAGTGTTTGAGCTGGGAAATCACTAGACTGTGCTGGACATTGCCCCTCCACAATTGGAGATGGGCACCCCTGACTTAGATAAGACTGTTGAATGAAGGGTAATGTGAACACAAGTTGTGTTTTTGTGCAGTGGATTACAGCAGGTGGACGCAGGGAAGCACTTCTTTTCATCCCACTGCTGGCGGTGAAAATTGAGCCGGAAAGAGACTCTGCGGGTGTCACATTTAAAGAGGAATTCACGGCCATTTGCTTCCCCACATTACTTTTTCCCATTTCGCCTGAGCTGGCCATTGTTCTGATGACTCCAGGCCCCTGCCCCATCACATGGAGCAGAGCATGGTTCAGTCCTAGCCAGCTGAATGGACACTGTCTAGCTGCCTAGGTCTTTGTTGTTTTCTCGCGGCGGCAGCGCAGTTACATCACATTACCCTCAGCAGTGGTATACAGTTTGACCTCATAGTCATTTCTCTGAAATGGTTTGGCAATAAAACTATATTGGCCAATTCTCTCCAGCGTTGACATCTATATTGTTCTCATATTCCCCAAGCGCGCCTCCTCGATGTTTTCAAAATGACTAAATCACGCCCGTTCCGTCCGATCGAATTCTACTTTACTCGCGTGGCTCATCACTATGATTTACAGACATATAAACATGGGCATGAAAATGAACTAACAGTGAAGATAGCAATGCTGTGGAGCCTCATGTGGAGTTTCTCCGACTTTCCAGTAAAGCATGCTATTTGAATATTGGGAATGCAAACAGGGAATGTGTTTGCACTGCATCTTTTCTTCTTTGATTTTATCCAAGCACATCCACTCAGACTTGGATTGTGTTTGACAAAGCTCTGTCAGTTTGGTTTGTGCCCAGTCTTTTTTTTCCATGGATGATAATGCTATTGCTTTTCTTTCAGTGGATTGTGGCATAGCCTTAAAAAGCATGATTTTTTTCATCTGAAACTACTTTTTGTTGGAAATGTTTGGTCACACAATTCACACACCTTGCTCTTCAACTCACATTAACAGACCAAGATCAGACAAAATCAACCAAGAGTTTAATGTCCAGAGTTAACTTTGAAACAGCTTTGAAACAGAGCCACAAGGCTAACATAGCAAAAACCCCTCTCTGGTTAGCTTTATGAGAGATCTTAAATAAACCTTGTGACATTCTGTTCTAAAATGGGACAAAAGTACACCACACAAAGGCAGTAATAGCAGCTGAAGCATGAATGTTGTGAGGAGTTTTGTCCCTTTAGATAACAGTGTCTGTTTAACACTATTCAGCATGGTTTTGGGGAAATTTCTGTTTGGATGATGCTAATTTGTATGCTAGTTTCTGATACTTGTTAGCTAAATTAGCCTTCTAGCCCTTGCACAAAACCAAACTAAGAGTAAGAGCAGAAGTTGCATAAACAGATTTTTTTTCCCTTTTATAACACTTTGTTTGGTTTCAGTCAGGGGCTATGTGTGGGTGTTGCATACATTCAGGCCTGTATGGATGGCTGTGGTCAGACACAGGCTTCTGCACAGCTGTTCTTGTCTCTTTCTTTTCATGACAAACTTGCGCTGTGTGATATTAAGTCATCAGCAGATTTCCCTACTAGATGTCAGGAGTACCATGACAGCACTCTCGTCAACAGGAAACACAGATCTGTGCACAGTTCCTTCCTGTCTGAGTGTGCTGACAGTGTTCTGCTCGCTGCAATATGCTTCACCTTAGAGGCCGGCGTTGCCAATCTTGACAGTTTTTTGAGAGTTGGGGGACTTTGTTACTGCTATAGCTGCTAATCTTGCACTTTTCATTAAATGTACAGAAATATCTCTCTCTCCAGGGCTCATCCGCAGCCCTTTCATCACTGTCTCATTTGCTGCTCATCGACTTAGCTTGCTAGTTCAGAACATTCTGCAGTTCTGAGGTGAGAGTGGCAGTGGTGGCAACAGACGATCATAGGCTGTGAAAACTGATTACATGTCAGATTTTCACACTAAGCAGAGTTAGTCAGCCGCTATCTGGGTGGTTTCTCTTTTTCGCAGTAACCTTCTTGCAGAAAAGACCAAAAAGTTAATCTGTTTTTGAAATACATTTTTTTATCATTCCACACTTTATATTTGGAAGCCCTAAAGACCTCCCAATGAGGCCATACCCTCACTTCGTATGCAATGTGCCTTAATAAAGGAACCGGTTATTCTCTAAGGGAAAATCAATGGTAATTTTGTGAGTCCCCACTATTACATCCAATGGGAAATCAAAAATGTTCCAAAGTCAGTTTGTTTTCTTTTATCTGCATTCTTCTGTTTCCTCCATCACTGGATCTTCTGAGTTCTGAGGTTGTTTGCTAGTCAAAATATGAGTAATGGAGAGTTAGCTTGCATACATCAAGCTAACTCTCTTTTGTGTTTAGATGAGATTGCATGTAAATATGGCTACAAACATCAACAGTAGCTACTCAGACTGTAGGGGGATATTGCCAAAGCCCCTTAACTACATTTGATAGAATGTTGCTGGGGTATTTTTGCCAAAGTTTCCACTCAGAAGATGTCTGTTCAATGTGCAGCAGTGTTAACTTGCATATAGCATGTAGCAATAGTTGGATGACTCACAGGAAATTACATCCTTTGACATGACGAGGAAGACAGAGATGGTGGAATGCATAAAAAGGCTCTTTGTCATGTCATACTCCATTTTCCTTGGGTTTCCCTAAAATGAATCAGATTGTCAGGGTAAACATGTCAAACCTGCTACTGTTATTAAACATGTATGAAGTTTACAACACTTCGCTGAAAGTTAGTATTCATTAGGCTTCATGATAATAGACAAACATTTATAAAGGCTTATTCCAACAGGCCTCAAGTGTCATACATTCTGCTTTTTGAAATTTCACCTCAATATTATGACAACTGATGCTTGAGCCTTATAAAGGTTTATGCAGGTTTATGTATGTGCAATATTGCCTTACAATTACTGGGCTTCAGTAAAGAGTTACCATTACATTTTCAAATTTCTGTGCATATTTGAAGTAGCACCATGTGACTCAAGCTGCAAAACCTAAAATATCTAAAAACAAAAAAAGTCCTACCAACCAACAAAAAAGAGCTTTGACAATTTCAAACATTCAACATGCTCATGTTTATTATTATTATTAACATTATTATTATTATTAGTAGTAGTAGTAGTAGTAGTAGTAGTCACTACGAAACACAGTGTCCTTAAAATGTGCTTAACCCTACTTTATCCCTGAAAATACACCAAATTTCATCTTAAATTTAAGGTCGTAATTCAGGAGGTTCTATTATTTAGGGGGCAAATTTGAAAACGGAAGCTGAAAAATCAGTAGTTTTACCTCGTAATCAGCCTTAATCTGGGAAATGAAGATAATTTTAAAGAGGTGTTTGGTTCCATCGGGAGTAGTAGCAATATATCTGCCTTTTTTAATCGTTTTTATCAGAGGTTTAGCCAGGGCCTTGTCTCTGGTGTGAAGCAAAACGCAGGTAAAACACTTTTCCCTTTTTTCGCTGGGAGGTTGAATGGTTCTTTCCTCCCTCGATTTGATTTTCCTGGCAGGCTCCTCGCCAAAGCTGGTTTAGTTCATGTAGCTGCTCGGGGGTGTTTGCCCTGGGCTCTGACTGTCATTACAGGCTTGTGTTTTACATCAGAGCATCTGCTCTTCCCTCCACCAGAGAGAGAGTGAGAGAGAGAGAGAAGGAGTGAGAAATAGAGAGAGAGAGCAAGAAAGAGTGCTCTCATATATCCCCGCTGTCTCTCATTGTCCTCTTCCTCTTATCCAGTATGACATTATTGATCGCTTCTAAATGCAATCTCCAAATCTGTGGCAGTGGAGAAAACAGCATGAATTTAACAAAAGACCCCCACTCTCTCCCTTTCTCTCCTTCTGTGTGCGAGTCTCTCTCGCGTCCTCTTGTTTGCAGAGGAACCAAATGGGAAGTGAATGTTGTTTCTGGAATAAAGAGAACCCACGCCTTCTCTACAACTGCCTTTGGTTTTTTGCATGAATGCTATTTGCAGCCGTGTAGCATCACTGTTAAAATTAAATAATCTCGTACATATGTTTCAAGCTAATCACATTTTTGGAATGCATTTTCTTAGTTTGACTATCCGCGATAGTGCACACTGAAGGCCAGCTGCTCACACACTGTATGTTGCTGAGATCGAATCTACAATTGTTGCTCTTTCATTCATATACAGCTTTTAAACACTGGATTTAAACTGTTAGCACCTTCGGTGAACTTGAGGCAGACCTGTGGATAAATCAATGAGCAGCAAACTAACAAAAGCAACAGCAACATGGAAAGCTTTGGTTCTCTTTAAGGAGTATCTCCACACCTGAAAATTCAGACCAAGGTCTATGTTTTTGTACACATTTGTAGACATTTTAAGTTATTTTAAATGTTGGACAGTAGTAATAAATTTACAATAAAACTGCCATCCTCTTTATTAATTGCTTTTAAATAGGTGTGGATGTTATGAGATTACATTTATGTCTTGATATACAGTCAGAGAGCTGTTTGTTTTGGGGGAGGCAGGGCTGTTTTTGAGGCTTGTAAAATCGACACCAGTATTCATTTTTATTCCTAGTCTTACACAGAAGGGTACGTTGCATTTAATCAGTGGCCAGGATCATGTCCAAGCTGTGCCATTTGCTTTTGGTCAACATTTCATGGGCAACATAATGTCAGGAGTGCCTGGATGCAAACTTTGAGCATGTTAAACTACACTAATGTGCTGCTCAGCTTGACTCACTAAGACCTGCTTGAAGCAACACTGCTTGAACTTCAGGCAGTTGGGGGAGGTGGGTGGGTAACCAGCCACCAGGAAGCAGCCGTTGTTGCTAAGTGAAGAACCCAACGGTTATTTTCCATCTTCACCTCAAGACAGTGTGTGCTTCTTAGAAACAAGAAGATGAGGTGTGGTTCCTGCTGGGATCCCATAACTCACACTCTCTCTCTCTCACACACACACACTCACTCACATACACACACATTTATGCAAACCACAGGCTCTGAGATGCACATTAAAGATCATTTCATTCGAAAAGAAAAACATCATCCAAAATGACAGATCTTTCTTCTCAAAGCATGTTGAAAGTGTAATAATCAAGTATATTAACTACAAATATCCTTACAAGTACTGATATTTCCTTAATATATTCCATCAATTTACATCTTTGAAGTGCCAGGACAGCGAGGCAGGCTGACGGCTTGCAGCGAGTTCCAGCTGCATTTTAACAGTAATTGTACATTCAGCATTGATTTCATGTTGCAACATGTTGACAAATGACCCACTTAAATCTAACCAGTTGAGCTCAGAGGGGGATCACTATGACTGCCAACTACAACTAAACAGAATGGAGAGCAAAACACAGTTTAGAAAATGAGTATAGAACAATGAACGAATGAGTAAATGAAAAGCAGCTCCATTAACACATGCACGATTCCTCATTTCTCCACCCCTAACTTGTTCTGAGTTTCGGACTTGTGAGGGTTTCCATGGAATCCGTCTCCATGCTGGAATGGCGTAGCTGTTTCCATGACAATCCGCCACCTGTTGTTCAGAAGGCCTTCACACGTCTGTCAGGAGACGACTGGCGATTGGGAATAGAACATTACGTGGGTTAATTCTGCTTTAGGAGGTGTCTGATCTGTGGTGTCTCAATCCGACAGAATTCCATATGGCAACAGAAGTAACAAGTACCAGAATAAATGTGTGGTTATATCCCAAGTTGAATCATTTTAATGACTAAAGTGTAATGAAGCATCAGGCTGTGAACCCGCAGGGGGCTCTCTAAAGCAGAAGGGGGTGGAGCCCTCAGAGGAATCTGCAGTTTTGATATTTAAAAAAAAATAATAATATAAGCTAATTGTTCAGAATTCCTTTTAAATGGGGGGGGGGGTGGGGGTAATGGAATTCTTACCAAATTTAGCTCTGTCCAAATCCACCATGTTAATCACCAGCTTTATATGAATTTGTGATAATTGCCCTGTTGGTGAAAATGCTATCTATTCTGTAGCAAAAGAAGAAAAAGAGGCTCAAAAGAGTGTTTACTTGTGTTCTCTGGGGCTCAAATCAAGCCGAAACCTACTGTTTCATCTGTACAAATCTGAACATTAAAATATACAAAAATGTGGAAATTCATTAGTGTTGTGTAGACTTTTGTCTGTACATTTCCAAGCTAACGATGGTGCTAATACCAATTACACAGTGCATTCACTTACACATTGAGTTTGACAGTTATGGTAAAAAAAAAAGGCTAAATTAAACGTTTTCACATTTTCTATTATTTTTTGGATGGTGAGTAAATCACCTCTCACAGCACAGTTGTTTACACTGGGATTTCTAATCCTGTGCTAATCAGTCATAAATATTACAGATGTGTGTGTACAATTACACCACAAGGAAAATCTAATTCTGTCCAAGTCATACTATAGTCCTTCAGAACCTAGTAATAAATGATGAGAGAAACCTGACATCGGTCATGTGAGCAACCTGGTACCAAGAATGGCTAACTAACCTAGCTAGTGACAAGAGGAACCTGTTAGCCAAGAGTGGCTAATTGCTAACCTAACATCAGTGACATAAGGAACCTGGTACCAAGAATGGCTAACAGCCGACTTAGCCCCAGTGATAAGAGGAACCTGTTAACTAAGAGTGGCTAATTGATAACCTTGCCTTAGTGACATAAGGAACCTCGTACCTAGTGATGAAAGGAATGGGTCCTTCACATCCAGAAATGGTGGCTACGTTAGCAGTTAGCCACTCTTAGCAGTGTTGTGCCTGAACGTGTTCAATGAATGGCGTTCATTGAACACGTTCCTATTTTTCGTGAACGCTGAACAGAACGAGTCGGTTTACAAATTATGAATGCAACCGTGAGTGACGTTCACTCTCGCGAGACTGAACACAGTTCACGCTGTACGTTCGCAGGATAGTGATGGGTAGTTCGGCTCTTTTTCGGCTCTTTTCTCTTGTGGCACGGCTCCCAAAGAAGAGCCGGTTCTTTCGGCTCCCAAACGGCTCTCAGTTTGTTATTATCATCTGTAGCCTCATATTTTAGCCCAACTTGGCAAATATGAATGCTTTGTGTGTTGATAAAAAGTGGGGA
>JBBPCY010000001.1:2160302-2173437 GCA_037974405.1 Brachyalestes nurse
TGTATGTGTAAGGCAGCAGAAGTGTTACGCCAGTAGGTGGCACTATTGCACCACACTACGACCCAGGTTTATGATTTTACTTTACTTTTATTCTGTATTACTTCAATCACATCATGTACCGAACTGTGACCCATGTACCGTGACGGTTCGGTACGAATACAAGTACCGTTACAGCCCTACTACTAAGCCAAAGTGTTTCAGTAACTGAGCCCATTAATGGACGTGTCAAGTGAACTATGACTGTAATTGAATACAACACATATACGTCTGGCCATTTTATCAGAAACACATCACTCGTAGCTCCACCTTGCTGGGATAGAAACTGTTGCCCATCTGTTGATGCATGGTCTTTGTTTGTCACCCTCTAATCCACAATCAGTAGCTCAATAACTGATTGGTCAGTTACAGAGCTAGACGTGGCTGAATATTTTTGTCTTAACCTAGCAGTGAACCTGAAATGTGAAAACCAAAAAGTGATGTCAGAAAGGGATCAGTGAGTAGGGCACAAGGGAGCTGATCAACTGTGCAAATGGGCCACAGTCTGGTCAGTAATTATACACCTATATAGTTAGCCAGTAAGGTAGGTCTTCCTAACGAAGTGACCACTGAGTGAACACCATTCACTAATTAGATCGGTGGTTCGCAACTACAAGTCTGCAGACCTCAACATTTTGCATGTTTTCTGCTCTAACCAACGACTTCAAGCCAGGAAGGGCTTGTTAAGTAATTGATTAGCTGAATCAAGTGTGTTGGGAGCATAGGAAACAATAACCAGTCCTGACGTCTGAAGAGCTTCATCCCCCTTGTAGCTACATCAGTGGAAATGATTGCACAGAATGGTTATGAAAACACTGCCTGATGCCTGAGATATTGTTTTAGTCAAGTCAAGTAGGTTTTATTGTCTTTTCTGCCATATACACACAGTACATAGTGAAACAAAACAATGTGCCTCCAGGACCATGGCAGAACAGAACAGAACACAAGACCACAAGTCCAGACAGGACAAAGAACAAGAGCAACAATACAACTAGACAAGCCAAGACAACGCTCAGTGCAATTGACAACAGCTACAGTGAGGAGAAATACAGTATTTTGACAGGTACTGTATTCTAGCAGCATAAGGTCATGTGCAAAGCTGCAGAAGTTACAGAACAGCAATAAATATGATTGTACAATTAAAGCAACAACATGAGAGAGAATGTGCAGTATAAAAAATAGAAGAGTATTTTAACAGGTCATTAAAGTTGTTCATGTTCCGTAGGGTGAGAGACGAGGGGGTGTTTTGGTGGTGTGTGTGTGTGTGTGTGTTGTTTGTGGGGGTACAGTTTTGTTATGCAGTTTTATGAAACACTTTTGACCTAAAATGCTGTGTTTTTTTAATACATCCACCGCAGAGCGGTACTTTATTTAATGTGCATGGTGAGGCAAAATAGCCTTATTTGTTTTTCTGTAATATCTATAATATTTGTAATATTTAATTCCCACTAATTGGCCATCATAATCATCATTACATTTTTCTACAAATTTCACATCAAAACACTGTAGGTGACTTTTCTGACATTTCAGCAGGACCAGGAGCAGGTAAAACAACTGGTAAATATTTTAAATAATATCAGTGATACAACATCCAATCAGCTGCTTATTATCGTACATTTTATACAACTACAGTACGCTACTGGTAACACACCATTTGTAAAAGCACAATTGATCACTACAGAAATAATATCTTATATATATTTATAAATAATATAAAGAAGACAACATGGGACAGCTGGTGGCCTAGTTTTGGGGAGTTGCCCCTGCAACCAGAAGATTGTGGGTTTGAATCCCAGGACTGCTAGTGGCACCACTGAGGTTCACTTGAGCAAGGTATTATCCCCACACACTGCTGCCCGGGTGCTGTGTTCCTGGCTGCCCGCTGCTTCACTTGGTGAATGCGTTTAAATACAGAGGAGGAATTTCTGTTCACGCTGTGTGCTGTGGTGAGATTTCACATTCAGTCAGCTGCTTTTTACCATACAGTTTATCAGTTTATACTGATACAGCACACTGACTGTTGTTTTGTATGTGTATGAAATATATATGAATAAAGTTGCTTTTTTGGGCTTGTGAGTGCGCAGAGCATGCAGCGCTTCACATCTCGGCTGGTTTTTATGGGTGTCAGGCGTCCCATTACTTTTGTCCATATTATATGACTATTATGACTATTGGTGACTATTTCACCAACAGGGATACAGATGCATAGACTTTAATATGGAGTTGCCCCCCTTTGCAGCTGCTATAATGGTTCTGCTTACCATGCTATATCTTGTTTTTCTATAACAAACTAGACAAAAGGTGAATGCCCTGCAGTGGAAAATAGCTTTGGTTTTACATTTGATTTGCTTACATTAAGGTTTGCAAACCAAATGTTACTGCACTTTTGTTCATATAGCAGCACTTTAAAAATAAAAGTGCGGCATACACTACATTTGAAAGAATTATTACATTTTGCGTATGACAATGCAATTAATCGCAATTAATCGCAGAAAACCATGTGATTAATCGTGATTTAAAAGGTTAATAGTATATCGGTACTATCGGTACTATTACCAATACAATGATATATATATATATATATGTATATATACCCGGGCAGCAGTGTGTGGGAATAAAATATATATATATATATATATATATCATTGTATTGGTAATAGTACCGATAATGCCTATGATGCAGTTTATCATAATAACAATAATATTTTGTCATACTGGTCATTCGGGTAAACTACATCAATTTATAATTTTCCACTTGTTGCTCTTTCAGCTCTGAGAAGAATCCGGCAGACTTTGAGCCTTACCATCTGAAACTGGAGGAGTGCCTCAGTGCGGACCACACACCCACCCCAGAGCACATCCAGGGCTACGTGAAGAAAGTAAGCACCTCTTTTTGCTGAAGTGCACCACACACGTCCGTCCTCTGTATCAGATCCAGACACGCGGCCCATATGAATGGGAGTGA
This sequence comes from Brachyalestes nurse, assembly GCA_037974405.1. Lineage (NCBI taxonomy): Eukaryota > Metazoa > Chordata > Actinopteri > Characiformes > Alestidae > Brachyalestes > Brachyalestes nurse. The sequence continues at coordinate 2,163,304 of JBBPCY010000001.1, forward strand.
AGCAGTAATGCGAATCCACGCAGCCATCCTTCATCCTCTGAATGGATTGATATTGGAAAGCAAGGGGCCGCTATGGTTCAGTATCGGCGTGAACCCGCTGCTCTGATGTGCATATCTTCAGCGTTATTAATCTCAATGAAGCGTTAGCACATCAATCTTCCTTTCCCCCGCATCAAAGGAACGGAAATGATTCACTGCCCTTTCTCTGACGAAGGAATTACTATCGGCCCCGAAGAGCGATAGAGGAATGGTTCCTTATCTCTGCAATTTCATTTGCCTTATTGTTGGAGAATATAATGATGGTACCCTGGGCGTAAATGTTCAATATGTATTAAACAATGCAATTGGAAAGGACGGGCCCTGTTCCGTGGTTTAATTTTTGACAGAATAAACTGGCGCATCCCGCCAGAGTGATTCTCCCGCTGTCGGGCGGAGGCATCAGGCGGAGATAGTGGCGTCTGAGGCCCCGGGCTGGCTTTTATTAAAGCAGCAGAATGGAAAATGGCATCATTAGCATTCCTTGACAGTTAACAATTCAATTTCATTTGATGAGAATTCAAATATTGGCCTCCGAATGCTAACTGACAATAAAGGGGCAGACGCGCGTGGTCGATTTTTTGCACAAGGCAGGGAGCATGGCAAGCCCTCATGGACCGCAGCCATTCTAATCAGACGTCGTTAATACCGAATAGCCCATTCCAGGGAGGGATGGGTGACTGGGTTTGTAAATAATTGTTTTGGACACTGTGCGATTGTTGGGAATAATGTGGAGTGTTATTCAAGCATGACGCTTTTACTACGAACAAAGCTGCCAGACTTATTCAGAACAGTTACACATCATAACTGTACGTGGCATCTATATGAGTCCTTCATAATGTGTGGAATAAAAGTGATTCCAGACACCGTCAGCTGTCATGAGCACTGCTTTTCTCTATTTTGATGTTAATTTCACTCAAGACTTATAAAATTATATAGACGTTTACTGACATTAGAACATTTTTCTGGGTTGAAATATCACAACATATCATTAAAACCTGCTTCATAACTAAAGCTGTTGACGATAAAACTGAACTCTGCTAGATGACATTGATATAACCATGACATAAACATGTCATAACAAATGTCATATGCTGTCCTGAGTTCTTATATGCATAAAAGGTTTTATTACCAGTGCCAGTAAATGTCACTGGCACATTAATTAAGTTTAATGCAATGACATTAAATTAGTCAGTATAGTTCCAAATCAATACTATATATTATATATTATATATATATTATAATGTTATGCAGCAAGGTTCAAGTTAAGTATTCACATTTTACTTCTGGTACACCCAAGTGACATAATTCTAATGATGTGACCGCATATGAATGACCAGAGTACCACTTTTTGCAGATGTACCTTTCTCAAACAAACTTTATTTCATAATTGGAATAAACATTTTAGGGTTTTTTTAAACAGTTAAATATAGCATAATCTATTTCTTATCTGCTTTAACAGACATGACCTCCCAGCCTACCCATATCTTAGAGTTTCACTCACTATGTGCTTTATACGTCTTACAATTCCACAATATGTGGGTGTACAATTCCAGACTGCAGGTCATCAGATTGAGTGTCAAAACCCTAACCCTAAATTATCCAGCCAAGAGTGGCTCTGTGGTCAGAAACTGACCATTAATGAAAGGCTAGAGAATGGCTGTGTGTGAGAATGCTCAACAGAGCAAGTTAGGTCCAAGAAATGTTTGGTGTCTAAAGTGAATAGAGACATCAATTAGTGGAAAAACCTAAATACAATATTTAGATGTCCATTGTGTCCCATTAGTTAACATTCAGAGACTAACATTTGGAACCAGTGTGTTGTGCATAGAGTGTCATCTGATGAATTTCCTCCTACCTCCAGCAGATTCAGGATGCAGCAGACCAGGGCATTGTGTTTGCTGGCTTCATCCAAGAGCCCGCTGGTCTACACCCCCGTTCGGCAGGACGGGCAGATGGAGGCGAGGCCTCGCTCTCTCTCCACTCCAGCCCCAGCTCACTGCGCGGCTCTGAGCTAACGGCCAGCCCCAGCCATCAGGACGACACCGATCAGATCGCGGAGAGTGGGCCGGAAGACTGGGCCAGCCACACGGAGACAGAAGATCCGAAGGCCTCGGGGGATGTGAGTGGAGATGCCCTTTCAGATGGGACGTCCATTGCCTTGACACCGGAGCCTCGCGAAGGACAGGAAAATACGCCGTTGCACAACAACAACAAGTCCAAAGAGTCGACTGAAAAAGCCAGCAGGCCATTCTTAGCCAGGAGTGGTGAGAAGATTTCTTTTTTTCATGGCTTTGGTATTTTCTCTTTAATATTTCTCTTCCCAGCCCTTGAGCTCTTAGGCCCTAGCAGTGCTGGCCTCCACTCCTCTTTTTTGTAGATCCGTGTCTTAACGTAGCAGTTTCATGGTAGCTAGCAAATAATTCATGGCAGTTAGTGGATAATACGCCTCAAAAATATGATTATCGCTTACTTTTATTCATAATGACACAAACATACATGGACATACATGGACTACCATGTCTAGTTAATTTAGAATTAATTATATTCTAGTAGCATAAGCTAATAGGCATCATCTGTGGGCAGCTGCCTTAGTAAACCATCTAGGGGCCAAAAAAAGTAGCATCACTGTTGTACACATGCTTGAACTACAGCGTTGCCACCAGTTTATTTTAGTGTCAATGTTTACAGAGTCACAGACACCAGATTTTTCCCCTCTAAACATATATTTTTTTGTCAGCTCCGGAATGTGAGGAGGACTCAGCCAGATATTTCCAAAGGCAGGACAAACACTAAAATGCACAAGTGCAGGGCAGGGGTCTTCCAGGGCCAGGATTGGGAAATACTGCTGCAATGAATCTTAGTCGAGACGTCTCTGTGTTTATAAACTTTTCACACTTCAGTATGGTTGGAGAGCTTCCAAGAATGTCTTACATTTCAAACAGAAAAAAAATCTTTTTTTTTTGTTGAAGTGATTATGACGAGAGATGATCCTCCCAATCCTCTGTCTTCAGGGAAGCTCTTTGATGTATCAGGATTAGATGATGAGAGCTTCTGTTATATCCTAAATTCTGAAGTTTGGATTGTGTAACGTCACATACTGTTAGCGTCTGTGAGCATCCTTGTTCAAACCGTCCGTTCTGCCTTAAACGTACCGTCACCCGGCAGACACACACACAATGGCTTGAAGTATGCAGCCTTGGCATTTCCAACAAACACACAGTGGGTTTTAGACGGGGCTTTGTTCAGGCTGTTTTTTGTGCAAAAACCAGATGGCGGGGCTCGTCCTTGCCGTTTCGTTGGGGTTTTTTTGCTGAAAATGTGGCATTGTGCATGCCGCATGCCGTGTAGTGTGAGCAAGGCATGCTGGGACGCCTGCGGTGGCAGCTTGGGGTCCATCTGGATGGGGGAAGCGTCGTCTCCAGGACGGTGCCACCACCACCACCATCAGTGGCTCACACACCGCACTGATCCTGCTCAGGAAGTGGTGCCGTGACCCGTGCCAAAAGCTACTGTCAATAATTCCTGCTCAGTGGTGGTCCTGGTTATTGATGAAAGCAGGCTGTGAACATTGTTGTGAGGATTTGATTGTATTCAGACACGAGAGCGTTAGTGAAGTCAGGTCAGAGGATTAGTTCTGGATCCCAAATGCCACCCCAACTCATCCTAAAGTTATTTGATGCAGTTCCACTGCCCTGCAGCCCAGTGCTGGTGGGCTTTATGCCCCTCTAGCAGATGCCCAGCATTGGGTATGGTGACCTTAGGCTCATCTGCAGCTTCTCCACAGTGTTCCATTCTAATGGCAATACTTTTCAATGAAGATTATACAAAGATGTGTGTGTGTGTGCCCAGAAATGGAAATACCTTAAAAAAAAGTACTTCTGGAGCGTATGCCGGAGGGAACGGGTGATGAAATCCAAGCTGGCCTGAGAAACTTATTCCAAACAAGCCAGTTTGTCAGACCAGCCGTACTGTCCGAATGTTTTACTGAGAACTATTTATGATTTGACAGGCACTCGTTTTGTAAACAGCCCACGGAATCGCATCCATGTCCAAATGTTCCAGAAGTTCTAAGCCCTGGAGAAGACAGAGGTCAAGACTGGGGAGATTTATTTAGCAGCGTGTTTTTGTTGATTGAAATAGTTCAGATAGAAAGGATTAGGCGGGCGGCTGATGGGATGTCATGTTCTCTGGGAGTGCATTGCGTTGATGTAGCGCGCCGTGACCCCGTCACAGAGATGATTACTGATCAGACGGAGACGCTGGGAGATGTGAAGGCTTGTAATTGCGCTCATGTGCTTGTTTTCTTGTTTGCAGCCGCACGTCGGCACTTACACTACAGGGTCTCCTCGCAAGGAAGCCGAGCTCGCGTCACGCAGCCGGATTGTCATCTGACTCCTTTCATGTTTTGAGAGGTGCAAATTTTCAAGCGCTGCCTGCCTCGGCATCACTTCTTTTGATCCAAGTGAGAGGCGCATTACAACACGCGTTGTGAAAAGCGGAATACGGAAGTTAACCCTGCAGTCGCTTCAATTCCTCGCTCGCATAACTCAACATAACAAAGTACTTACTGAACAATAAACTCTAAAAAGTACTTAGAACCAGCATAAATGTAGTCTATCAGCACATTTGGTGTCTGAAGCCTGGAGCTACATAGCTAAAGTAGCAAAAAAAAAGTAATGGAAGCATATACCTTACCAGTTAACGCGGTACACCTAAATCTTTCCTCAAACCACGTCAGGTTGTTAAGTAACTTCAAAAAGACTTGCTTATGTGGTTTCTGACAATGTCTGCCAGGCTTGGGAAATACTGCTGCATTGAATCTTAGTCAAGTCATCTGGTTGTTTATCAACCTTTCACACTTCTGCACAGTTGGAAAGCTTTCAAAAATATTTTTCATTTCAAACAGAAGCCTGGAGCTATGAATCTAATGTAGCAAACAAGTAACGGAAGCATGTACCTCACCAATTAACCCGAGACAAACTACACCTGAATCAACACATATTTTCCTTAAACCATGTCAAGTGGTTAAGTAATTTCGAAAAGACGTGCTCATGTGGTTTCTGTCAATGTCTGACATACTCTTACAGCTATATGTGAAGGTTTGGGCCTTAACCCCAACCCTTGGTGGAAATATATTTAATTCACTACACGATTACCATTCATTTTCTGAATTAAACATGTTATTATTTAATATATATAACATGTGGTACATGCAAGTCAATCCACAAGTGGTTTTGTCAGGTCTCAGAGCAAATTTGACCCATTAGGCCAAGTAGACAGTCCTAGAGGGTAATAAATGATGTGACCCCTCCAACTTCTCACAGTGTTTTGCTCATCTAAGCAGCCAACAAAAGATCTGAAACTAAAAATAACTGACTCTTATGAAACAGGTAATAAAAGATAATTAAACACTTCCTACCATGTTTGTAATTTTCACTGTCTGAAATGTCACTTGGAACTGGAAGAAATGGAACTGCTGAAATTAAGACAAGAACTTGAAGGCCAGGAAAGATCTCTGTAATATCGATTTATGAACTGGTTAGGTGTGCAAAGCAAAACCCCAACATCACTGCCAAGGATCTACAGAAATATGGCAGACATAGGAACAGTGTTGCCTTGCCCCCTGAGTAAACTGCATGGAATAGTCATCAAAAGAAAACCTTAAATCTGATCACAAATATGAATATCTGATGTATGGAATACAACAGTTTTTTAATCAAGAGTCATGGTCTGATGAGTAATATGGTCATAACAAATAAAAATGAATACACAGAACTTTATGCTCTTGCAGTTAGTAACTATTTACTTAACAATGCTAACCATAACATGACCTAAAAAAACACCAAAGATATATTTGGTTAAAAAAAAACAAGCATTTCAGTAATAGAACATCTCAACAACTGTTAAACTCCTTTGGGTTTACATGGCTGCCAGAGGCACAAGAAATGTTCTAATTCTATTAAGCTTCAACCAACCCAGGAGACTAAAGTTTCACAGTAAATAAAGAAACTGAAGAAGAAAAGAGGCTGAATATTACAAGAACACATGGATTCAAAGCATCAAAACCAAGCTTAAACTTCTTAAAGGATTGAAAGGTTTTGAAATGGCCTTTGAATGACCAATGTCCCCAGACTGCTGTGCATGAAAGATCTATGTTTAATGCATTTATGACCTTTTTATCACTTTTATATACAGAACACTTCTAGTCCTGAATGGAAAAGTGGAAAAAAAGTGCTAAATGAAGAGGGAAAATATTTGAAGGTGGTTGTTTCTGACTTAAATGTTGTTCTATTTTTGTTACATTTAGGATATAAATAAAAATTGTGGGTTGAAATCGAATGTGTTCCTTGCAGAAATAGTGTTTTTCCTTTTCAATTAGAAAATCAACAAATATGTGTAATTTGACTAGGCGTGTCTAACTTTGACATACAAATGTATGTCATATAAGTGCAAATATATGCTAAAAAGAGGAGTGTCGACTGTCTTGAATGCATTTTTGTCAGAAACCATAAGCAACCAAGCGTGCACTGGTTTGGGCATCCAGCTTGCTCATTGCTAATTCATGTACATAGGCTTCCATTACTTGCCAGCTACATTAGCTTCACAGCTCCAATGTATGACATTAACTTCGGACCTTGAACATGCCTGGATGATCGACATAGTGCTTAGTGTGAGGGGGAGAGTGGTTAATTTTTCACTCAATGGTTCCCTTCATCTAAAAAGTTACAAAGATTAGCACATTTTGATAGCGCTCTTAGCTAGCGGTGATATATGCACAGCTGGTCGTGGGACGAGGCCTCTGACAGAGCTGTGAATTTACTGCCTGCCTGTCATATCACTCATCCAGAGCTGAAGAGAAATCACAATTAATGATTCATCCTCCCCGAGTGTACGTTTGACAGAGAAGTGCGGCCATGGTTTCTGAGAGCGTGTTTGTGTGACTGTGTGTGTGACGCAGAGTGTGTGTGTGTGTGTGTGTGTGTGTGGGTGGAAAACATCCTGTTCTCTCATTTGCTTTGCATCGGTCCTGAGAGAGACAGTAAATGGCTCTGCGCAGCCGGTGGCAATCCGAACGGCCGCTTCCAGAGCCAAAGTGCGCCCGTATTTATCTTTTCAGTCAAATAGCCATTAGTTCTTCTATGGATCTGAAAGGGAGAGGTTGAGTGTGGTCTAGTCGAGCACACAAACAAATTCATCATAGCCTATTTGAATCCATTAGGTGCACTTTCTTTCAGACGTAAAAGCTAATTTGGTGTCCAGCAAAAGCAGAACAATATTGAAAGGAACCGCGTGGTCACTGGGAGGCTTCTGCAGCGGCCTGCTTGTCCAAAGCGCCCATTCAGGTTATGCGGTGCATCATCTGATTTAACTAATTAGTTACCCTCCTTTCCCTTTAGACGTTTGATCAATGCATCGCTGAACTGCATCCCGAGAGCGTGCGCCGGTACAGGGCGCCAGCTGCCGAGAGGATAATTGAATAGTTGTGAACCGGAGCCGCGGACCTGGTCACACGGAGCGCCGCTAGCATGGTTATTATTCAATATTTGATGCTCTCTGGCTCCTCTGGCATAAAGGGCACCTCTAACATCTCAACCCTCGTCTGTAATGGGTTTCAACCAGGCACCCTCATGCGGTAGTCACTGAAGCACTCGTGCTGTTCTATGAAAATATAACTGGCAAAGTGAGTAGGCTGTCATGGTAATTCCAAAAGACATTGTTGGACTCAGGACACAGGGAGGATGGGGTATTGTAATTCTCAGGAATGGCTTTTCCATTGGTTCTCAAACTGGGCGGGGGGGGGGGGGGTTTATTAATTTTCCATTTCGATACTTTATTAAATCTGCTTTGGCCATTTGTACATGGTCCCTATTAGCCTGTTAAAGCAATGGCAGGTAAACATTGGGAAAATTGAATTTAGGGACCGACCAATCATAACTCACAGCCATCCAGTACCCACTTAACCAGTTATCTGTAATGTCATAGAACAGCAGTGTGTCTCATGTAGGAGAAGGTCAGAGAAGAAAGCCAGCAAAATGGACAAGGTTCTGGTCAGAGGGTGGGTGGGTGCAGGGGGATACAAATAACTGTCAAGTGGAGATTAAATTTACCATCACTGGCATTTAGTATCCGCAAAGAGTCCTGTTTGATTTCCAGATTGGCCATAATTAACATTTTTTTATTATAATACAAATAACCTGCACAACACAGCTTTAAATATTCACCAAAAGATCCTTTTAGATATTTTATTTAGGACATTCTAAGAAGAACTGAATAAAACTGAATAAAACAATATAATATGCTGTAATGATCTATTTCACTTTTTGTCACATGAGATCTGCCATGAGATTCGATGTCCTCTTTTTAAACCATCATGAATTCTTAATATTGATTTTATTACGACTTAACTCTCAACGCTAGACAGTTTGTCAGTCATTTTAACAGCTTCTGTTCTGGGAGTTTCATTCTTCATCCTTCATTTTTATGCGTAGTGTCATATTGTCTGACTGCTGATCTTGAATCATTTGATGCATTGATCTACAAGCACATTGGTGTATTATCACAGAAAACACTGAACACAAACGTTCGGTAGTCTAAATTCAGCACAATCATTTTCTGAGGGTGGGCGAATCCTTCATAAATGAACAAGAAAGGCCGAAAGTAAAACCAGAATGAAATCAGAGGACACCAGTACAAGGACAAGCTATAAACAAGGATTACAAATTAAAAGAAAAAAAAAGACAAATAGAATGAAGGAAGACTAGACTAGGCAAGGAGGTTCTGGATTACATAGACTAGATATGTACAAGACTTGGTAACCCAAAAATTGATGGGGGGTGGAGTTTTCATTGGATGTTTGGAGGGCCTTCAAAACCACATTACTTCCAGCATTCGGGTGGTCACCTGGTAACTTTATCACATGATCAATGCGTAAATATGCAGGGACTCAATTCAGTTGGTCTACTGTGTTGCCGCGGTAACAACATATTCTGTCTGGTGACATGCACTTGTATTTATGGCTTTGCCAGCCAATCGAGTGGCTAGCTCCGAAGTTTATGAATTCACACCAAGAGGCATTTCTGTCACTGGGAGCGTTTCATTTCCCTTTATTGCAGAACAGTCTTCCACCAGCACTGAGATTAAGACCCGGCTTAAGACTTAGCTTTATAAACAACCCCTTGGGGAGCTTTTATTAGTAAAACGTTATGTATACTTTAGTATAACTTTATGTTTTATTACATTATGCAGCTTTATAACTTTGGAATTTTATAGTTCAGGGCTTTCTGATGTCTGTCTTCATAAATCGCATTATAAATACACTTTACGTACTTTTTTTTTTTGTCCACAGGAGCTGAGCTTTTCGGCCTGTTCAACTACCCGGGTGGTCAGCGGAACCCGCTGAAGTATTACACGGTGAAAGTGCCCTTGAGGGTGCAGTCAAGAGAGGAGGGGGGTCGCACCGTTGAGGCGAACTGGCTGGACCACATGACTCAGCACTTCAACAGCGGGGCATCACTGGTGGACGGATACTTCCATCTGGGTGACGACAACGGTGAGGGTTTTCCATTAGTGCATTAACACACAGGGGCTGAGGAAGTGGGCAACAGATAGATGCACTATATGGACAAAAGTTTTGGGACACCTGACCATTACACCAACAGGGACATTAATGACATTGCATACAAATACATAGACTTTAATATGGAGTTGGACACTAATTTTGTGGCAATTAGTGCCCATTCATGATGCCTGGTACTGATGTTGGACGAGAAGGCCTGGCTCGCAATCTCCATTTCAGTTCATCCCAAAGGTGTTGGATGGGGTTAAAGTCAAGTCTGAACAATCTCATAAACTTTGAGCAACAAAGACAGACATACAGAGGACACAACTAACACAGATGAGCAGCAGGGCTGTGTCCCAAATGTCTCTGTGGATCCTATATAGTACACAAAGTACATAATACAGGCTCCTGCACCCAAACAGTATATAATACATTTTTAAAAGAGCCATTGATGACTCCATGGGTGTGTCCGAAATCGCGCACTTACCTCAGTGCACTGAAGTGTAGTGCGTAGTGCGCACTGCGCACTTCCTTCT
>JBBPCY010000001.1:2173537-2188856 GCA_037974405.1 Brachyalestes nurse
TGTCAGTGTGAACGCACTACGCACTAAACTCGCGCACTAAAAGTGCGCAAGTGCGCGATTTCGGACACACCCCATGTATTCAGAACCCCATAAAGGATACATAGTGCGCTTAATGGGTGTAGAAACAAATTTTAAAACTTACGTAGAGCCCTCTAGAGGAAGTGGGGAGCATTTCAGCTTCCATGCATATAGACCAATACGTTATTTACACGTATTTCAAATTGGTATCAGTATCGGACTGAGAAAGTGGTATCGTACCACCCCTGGTTCGAACCTGTCGGTACGGTGTAAATGAAACAATGTAATTATGTGATCGCACTTAAATAATATCATGTTAATAATATACAGTATATATAGCGATGTGACCATGTAATGCGAATATGCTTAAGGTCAAACCTACAGCTGGTGTGACAGACCGCCAGGTCTGTGCTCCATTTGCTCTGTTTTTATTTTGATTGCTTCCTGCCTTCTGTTCCACAGCCTCTGCTTTGCAAGTAATTATAATGTTAAATTCATTAATTTGTCTCCACCGAATGAATGGATCAGCAATTATTATAACATACAATTAACTCGTTCAAATTAGTGCACCCTGCTTTACTTTCTGTCTCTATAATTAAGCATTTCACTGCAGCGTCTTTTGAGATTCGGTTCACCTGAGGGCAGACAGCACGTGGCCCACAGTGCAGACTGAATGTACAATCACTGAAGGCATCAGAAACAAAGAGCTCTTAATAAACTGCATTCGCTTTAAAGGGCCCATATCTCGGGAAAAAACTAAATTCCCTTGTTTTTTTTTTCTCAAATACAAGTTTAATGTGGTTACTCACCTGGAAAGGGGGTGCACATATAGAAAACCAGCTGATTTTGTGATGTCACAGAACGACTCATACATAGATAGGCCTAATCAACCTGTAAGAGCCGCCCATTCAGCTTGAAATTATAAGCAGTGTTTCACCCTGGTCTGATTTTTGAAGGAGGTGGGTATTAATGGATTACATGTAATTGGGATTATGTAATCAGATTGGCAAAAACAAGTAAATGTGCAATTAGATTATAATTAGAGCAGCAAATCACAGCTGTGCTCATTTACTGTCATTTACAGTGCAAAAGTTTTGGCACCCCTACTCAAATAACATTTTGTTGCTTTTCTAAGTGAAAATAAGTACACACCCTCTACACAAGAGACTCTCATTTTAATGTACAATTACTCTTAGAGCCTATTGGGGGGAAAAGAAGGCCTAAAATGTAGCCTTTTTAAAGGTTAAAGTGAAATTTATGTTTTTTCTCTAATGTGTTGAACTCAGCAAACACATAGAAATGTTATATTCAGGTTTGTCTCCTGCAGAGGAAATTGTGGTGTTCAAACTTTTGCAATCTTAGATGGCACAGTAAGTAAAATCAGACTGTTTTAGGGGATAAATAGAGATTGTTAAATGATCATATGAAAATGAATTATGAATATTTTTGGCTCGTTAAATCCAAGATAAATGTAAGATATGAGCCCTTTAAGTGGAAACAGCCAAGCAATTTGAGCCTCATGTTGTTCAGGGGCCGTCCTAATGTGGGACGCTTTGTGCAGCGGGGTAAAACTAACAGCTGGTTAGAGGAAGACATTTGTCATCATTGAGAATATTACAGACCTTTTGGTGGGAACAATATGGCACCAGGATGTTCCTGACAACAGCAATGCATCAACGTCGACTTTTCGTTAGATAATTTTCACAAAAGGCCGTGTTTGGTGCAGCTGCCACAGAGCAGCGACCAGTGGCGTCCCGGCGGCGAGCCAGGACAGGAGTGATAGTCTCCGAGAAGAAGCATAAATCACCTAACTGTGCTTAAAATGAAAGCTCTTCAGGATAACCCCGCCAATTAGCGCCGGAGGACCCGCTCGGCTCAGAGCGGCGCACAGGTGCCGCAGAAGGCGAGGGAGGAGTGTGAAAGAGGAGGGAACCGTTTGAAGAGTCCTGCCGAGTCGTTGAGGAACGGCTTGATATCAAAGTGCTGGGAGCTTCTGGTTTTTATAGGCGTCTAATTGCAGGAGAAGGCAAAGACACTCGTATTATCAGACCGCAGATCACATGGTCCACATCGCTCCAAATTTAGCTCCTGTTTTATTCAGTCTAGTCTTTGAATTCCTAATGAGAAGAACTCTCCCTGGTGCACTTTGAACGTGTGGGCTCACAGCAAACATCAGCATGGCTCTCTTTCAGTGAAGAAACACAATTTTAAAAAAATCCCACTGATATTCAGATCTTCTCTGTGTATTTTTTTTTTGGGAAGACACCCAGTCAATTAGGTGAAGGCCCAACTCGTAACGGGTCTTGCAGGCCAAGCGCTTTGAGCAGAGGTGATTCCAGGATTCTTAAACCCAAAAAGACAAAAAACATGATTTAAATTTTTGTTCCTATGGCAAGTCTGCAGTCATTTTTATACTAGCATTAAGACTATCACTAATACTTTTTCACCCATTTAGATGTTTGCTTGCTAACTAGTAATGCTCGCATGAATGCCAGGGATGTACACAGCCAAAGACTCACAGACTGAAGGGAATACTCCTATAAAAGCTAAACGAAATCACAAAATTATGGGAATTTCCTTTATTTGGGCAATAATGGATTTGGCGAAATAATTAAGAAAATGGACTTGAAATGGACTAGAATCACCTTTGAGCCCTGTAGTTAAGCAGTTTCTTCCAGGATCTTCTTCCTGATTCTGATAGTTTCAAAATGAAAATGGCCACCACTTTGATATTGATGGATTCCTCGGTTCTGTAAAGGGGGCAAGTGTGCACCTGCTTGGATGAAATCAACATACCAACATATCATTATACGTTGTGGTCCACCTGTTCACCAATCAGCCATAACTTTAATACCATCTGCCCAATATTGTGTAGGTCCACCTCCCACCACCAAAACAGCTCTGTCAGCAGATCCTTTAAATCCTGTGTAGTTTGTCCAAACTAGTTTTTCAACTTCAAGATCATTCACTATATATCCCAATATATCCCACCCTTTGCCAAGTGCTATACTGGTATTATAATGAAATAATGAATTTTATTCAATTCAGCTGTCAGTGGTTTTGATGTTCTGGCCTATCCAGTAAGAGTAAACTGCTAAACTTCGCAAAATATTCTTAAAAGACGGGTTCACCTTGAAAAGAGGCGAATACCGGTTTACACTTTACATTTTCTTTAAGGGTAATGCATTAAACTGAGTTAAAGTGTTCTGGGAGCATGTCTGGGGGCATATTTAGTGTTTACACTGTAAAAATGGGCATTTTTTTACTAAAACACAACAACGCGGTATTTCCACTTAACACGGGTGCTCTTGGAACGTGAAAAGCGAGGGATTACTGTATACATTTTTTTCCCCACAACTATCTGTTGTTATCTGGCAAGGTGGAGACTGGCACCAGTTTCCTCTGAGACATCTAAAGCACCACATCTTTCCACACGACCAATGCAACATCAACAGGCAGCTTAATATGCTTAGAGATAAGACTAACTCTCCAGCTGATTTTTTTTACCTCAGCTATAAACATGCTCAGAGAGAGCAATGTCATGGATGACTGTGGTATTGCCGGGAATCAAACTCGCAATCATGTGACATTACAGCTAGCAGTTTGGACTACTCAGGAGGCCCAGACGTTAGAACTTGAGAACTCAATGAGCCCATTTTCTGCTGTCTTTCATTGCTTATATTTTAGAATTATTTCGTAAGAGGACAATTATGCTTTTTTTTAGTACCTCTACCATCTCCCCTTGGTCTACGCCCCAAGGCGGGGTTTGTTGTTGTTGTTGTTGTTGTTGTTGTTGTTGCTCTGTTGTCTGATGTTCTGCTCGGCTGCCTCGTTCTCTGCCTGCCTCCCACAGCGGCGCCATCTAGCTGACACGCGGAGGCGGCTGGAGAGTCTCCTACTTCTAAAACAGTCCCGTGCTGCTCCCCTCTCCTCTTTCCGAGACGCGTTTCCATGGCGAGGAAGCGGGCGAGTAGGTGGAGGGAGGTGCATTTTAACGCCAAGCACAGGACCAGGCGCACCAGCGGGGGCGCAGGGGCCTGCCGGAGACTCCGGCACAGGTCGGATATCAGCTGCTTATTGAATTTCGCTGATCCGGTGCCCTCAGCCCGGCGTTCGGCTGCGTCGGGAGACAGGGAGATTAAAGATTCATGCGGAGGCCAGGAGCCACGCGGGCCGCCACAGGGCCCTGCCGCGCCATTCCCGGCAGATACCAACAATATGGACTAAAAAGGTTCCTTTTCCTTCTGAGTTCCTTTGCCTCCCCCACCCTCCTCAGAAATGGATTAGTATCCACAGCTGTGAGACATTCATATGCATAACTATTCATGCTGTGCCTTCTATATTCAGACGCCACTCAGGCACTGGTGTTCGGCATATGAATTTCCAATAAGGTATTATACTGCTCTGAAAGGAATTTTTGGAGATACCGCAACGAGTTTTTTTTTTCTTTTCTTCCTACGGAGACACAAAGAAATCCAGTGGTAAATGAAGCAGTTTAGGTGAGGCTAAATTTGCCTGGAGAAGAAAGAGTGGGAGAAACGGAGGGGGGGTGACAGATGCCCAAACACATAACGCACCTACTCCCACCAAAGCCTAGCATCCTTCTTCAAGGGAAGGGTATACACTCATACCAGAGATTAACCCTGCATAAAACATGCAACCCCCCCAAACACTGACCTTCCTAAAATCTGCCCAGCAACCCACCCTGCTGCAGCCGTCCTGGCTGAAGTGTCACATTCAATCCAGGTGCATTACTACCTAGACTCTACCTGTGCTCTTTATTAAAATATACATAAGCTGTCTCGAGCAGTGCATGGCACTCTCACGCATATGTTAAATCATGCTGTCAAGGTTTGATGACTGTGGCAGGCTGGCATTTGGTACTCCATCAGCTGCTCGCTCCGTTAGACGACCTCCTCTCAAGGGCTGTAAAGATTAGTCAACAAAGTTAATAAATCACGGATGTCAATTACGAAAAAAAAGTAATTTACTTAAAGGTTATTTCCTCTGACTTTTTTTTTTCAAAATTCCTGCAGTAAAGATGTAAACAAAGTCATTTAGAGTGTGAAAGAATTGTGTCATTCTAGACTTACAGAGTCAAAACCGTTCACAGTGGTGGTGAATGGAACCAGACGTCTAAATAGGTTACCTCTAAAAGCTCCCTTACAAAGTTTTTTTTACATGAAATAGACAAATAGTGACATATTATAATCAGTTTCAGAAGGTTTTGACCTAAAAGTTTTTCATAGTGCAGGGGTCCATGCAGGATGTTTTGAAGTAAAAATAGCCCCCACTATATTACTTAGGTTCAGTGGGTTTCTCTACAATTTTACATCAAACCCACTCTGAATGATTTTGTTTATTACTTAAAAACTGATTTATGAATACGTAATCATTAGTGTAAGTTCCCCTTAAAAGCAAAATGACTTACAGTACTCTGTAATATTCGTATGATATACTGTATGTAGTGGATATGACAGACTGCAGTACACATCAAGAACCACTAGGGTGGTGAACTTTTTGCTTAACAAAGAAATGATCTTTTAAAAATGTAAAAATGTTGGATTTCAATGTTGGTGCAATGCTTTCTTTAAAAATACCACTGTAATGATCTTTAATGGTCTATAATGTTCATATGATATACACCATCATTCCAACAGATTGCATTACACTGATATACCAGGGGACTGGCATACCAAAGAAGAAGCTATACAAGTTATGATCAATATCAATGTGCAATATAAACGGCAACATGTTGGCACTCTGTGAATGCATAATAAGGTTTATATGTTACATGTAGCCTAACAGGAAGTGGGTGATATGGTTATTGTTTCATTGGGCCATAAAAGAAAACAATAAGCTGCTTAGATGGAATTTTAGATTAGAAGAACTGGAGAAGGTATAATAGTTTGATTAGTCGATTAAAGCCCAACAGAAGTCGATAGGCTAATGCACCCCCACTCCATGCCCTGCTCTTGCCCATTTCAACTCTGACCACCTAGTAGCTTTATTGAACAGACACTCTGTGGGTCCATAGACGCAGTAGACACTTTGCCTGAGACATCGCCGCCTGTCTGTAAGAGCCGATGCAATCTCCCAAGTGGACTTTTCCAATTACGGCCCCCTGAGGCGAACGCAGCTGATGTATAGTGGTCAGAACAATGGCCCCTGTTTGAAAAGGGCATCAAGATGTCTTCAATTGAGTGAGTCGAGCTTTAAATGGGTTTTTCTGATGGGAGAATGGAGGCGGTCGCTGTCCCCCCATTTTTCTCCGTCTGTCTCTCTCTCTCTCTCTCTCTCTCTCTCTCACTCACTCTCCAGTCTGGCCGAGGCTGACCGACCCACGTTCATTTTCCCGCCCCCTCTCTCTCTTCCCGGACTTCCCTAATGAAATCTGGAGTGGCTCAGGCGAGCAGACACAAACAGCACAAACAGCATTAGAGTGGAGATGGAGGAACCAGGAAGAGAAAGCAAGCACTGGGCGTGGACACTCGACCCAGCAACAAGAGAAGCGGGTGGGGGTTAAATTGGAATTTGGAATGGAACTCTTCACAGTGAGCGGAGGAGAATGCCATGAGCTGCTTTAAAATGGACGTTGTTGGTTAGCTGACCTCCAAACCATCAGTTAGCCTACGCCACTAGCTTATACTAAAGCAAATGAACTCAGAATCAGTATCAGATAACTTTATTGGTCCCCGAGGACTTGCATATCTAAAGTTACCTGCATGCTTTAATATTATTTTCTATAAAATATATCTCCACAAAATACAATATATTTCTTATATAAAAGAAGTATGATAATCAGTTGACTTATTTCTTTAGCTCATCCTTGGACATATTATCTTTAAAATGTGTAATTTTATTGGGGAATCATTTTGTGCCAGAGAAAAAAGTCACTCTTTGCTGAAACGAGAAAAAAAAGGTATACAAATAAGCTACATAATCTTCTTGTACTGCTAGATATTTAGACGACTAGATGTAATTGCTTAGGAGTCAGACAGTCCATTAATGTTTTCCCTCCATCAACATTTTAAATTAGACTCATGGCCTAATGATGTGACGAGATGAATCAGATGTGTTAAATGAGCTAGAATGCCAAACTGCACAGACTGAGGAGCTGGTGGCATTTACACATAAGATAAGAGAGATAAGATAAGATAAACCTTTATTAGTCCCACAAGTGGGAAATTTGTTTTGCCACGGCAGAAAGTGGACAGTTCAACAGAATAAAGGAGAGTAAAAAACAAAAAAAATAGAATACTATACAACAATAGAGTACTATAGAGTACTATATTAACAATAGAATGCTAACAATAGAATACTAACAGTGCAGTATAAAATAAAATGTGCACTATACAGTCTGGAGATATATAGAATATGGACATCTGTGTAGTAAACAGGTTTGGATAAGATGAGGACTGAAAGGAAGATTACAGTGTTCACAGCATCACCAAAAGTGGTGGCCAGGTGCACTTAGGTGAAGTTTTTCTATGCTTGGACCTGAGGTTCCTGAACTTTCTCCAGCCATTTGGATTCAGGATTCTGTCAAAGCTGAAGGATGTTGGCCTATAATGGGGAGCTCTGAAATTCTACCTGATTGCATGGCTGGGATGTAAGCAAAGTGCTGAATTCTAGAGAAACTCACCAGTGGTGGAGCCCAGATTGAGCATAGATTTACGTTTAAAAATAAAGCCTTGCTTGAATGGCTCAGTTCAGCCACACTGAAAGTAAAACCAAGAAGATAGATGATTGTTTTTTCTTCTCCTCCAAGGGACCTACAGGGTGCTGGTACACCATTGTGCCCCAGTTTAACCCCATGGAAATGGGACGGCGCGAGAGTGGACTCCCTGACGAACATACATCGCCTCCGAAAGCCCTGCTGAGCTTATTAACTGCACACACACAGCGGCGGCTCTAAATCAGAGCCAAGCGTGGGGACAGCGGGAGCCGCCTGAGACGCTTGGCTTGCTTTTGAAAACGAGCTTCTTTATTTTATGACACCGAAAACGTTCCAATATTCATGTTTCATAACGTAAGGGCGCTCTTAATTAGAGCCGTCCGTCACGAGTTAAAGAGCTGTTTCGCTTTGATGGGACAGACGAAATGGCACCCCCAGGTGTCTTTCTTCTTGGCTCTGTTCGTTATTACCTCTCTCTCTCTCTCTCCCTCTCTCTCCCGACGTGTTGTTCTCTCTCTCTCTTTATCTCTCTCCTCCCTACTCTTTATTGCCCTCTTCCTTCAGTATGTTTTGTCGGACCTTAACGTTTCCTGTTAGCTTAGTTACAGTGAGCCGACCCCCCCAGCCCACGCCGGCCCCTATGTGTTCGAGAACCTCCCTGACTTCCTCTTCTCTCCCCTGCAGATCAGCAGCCAAAGGTCACGGATAGCGTGTTCATCTTCCAGGAAGGAGATCCCAGCGCAAACATGAGCTATGATGCCATCGTGGTGGAGCAGTGGACGGTCATTGATGTGAGTGAGGCTGCACACTCAGCAGAGCTTTACAGGGATCAGGTCATGGAAAAAAATCACATTTCCAATTGGGACTAAACATATAGTTAGTACTGCATGAACATCAAGTCTCCAAACATGCAATTCAGACCATGTGTCTTTGAAAATAAAGCTGCATTTTTGATGCCACAGCCATGGGAGCATTTACATATGACTGCCATTTCAGCCTATATCAGTTTTAGCCACCCGCTCACAGTAAAGTGAGAAAGTAGGTTGATATTGGAGTAGAGGGTGTGGGGAACAGAAAGCCTCAAATATACACGACAGGCCAGACGTTTGGAGTCAAATAAAATAAAGAAATGCTGCTCTTTCAAAATTTTACTACGAGAAAACATCAGAAATATTTAAAACAAATGTAACTGACTGGTTTGGAAGGTTAATTTAACAATATAGGCTGAAAGTGCAGTTTAATGGATGTGAAAGCTTCTGTATAAGTTTCATCAAAATAAACACCTTTATTGTAGAAGCACAATTTTTTTTGGTTTTTGGAAATAACTTGTGTCCAAACCCTCCCAGCACCTTTTCAAGCATGCGAATGGCTCTGTCTCATTTGCTGAATGCTTATTTCGAACTTGTTGGTTCAGCTCGCCCCTGCAGCTCAAGGGGAGAAAGATCTGGAGACTTAAGATCAACGTTTTGCTTTTCTTTGGACTGGATGCAATTTTTGCACAATTTTGAAGAATGCTTGGATAATTGAAGAATAAAACATTTGGCGCATGATAGGTAAGCCAAAGTGCACTCAAGATTTGTCTCCTCAAAATCAATAAATAGTATGTCACTACAGACTATAAAATACTCATTTGTACTGTATTTGTTTTAGGTACTTCCATTATTTTCATGTAATAAAATTTTAATTTAAAAAAATCAGAGAGTGGGCCAAAACATCTGGCCTGTAGAGATACAAATAATGATATTCCTTACACACTAATTGAGGTTTCTCACCCATTTCATCTCGTTCCCCATCCGCATCAAATATCCAGCCTTTTGTAATAGACTCTCCGGTGACCAGCCATGCGTTTTAATATCATGGTTTCACGGTTGCCATGAAGGACCTGGGTTCAGTGATCACACCGTTCCGTCCAGTTTCATTTGTATGAAATTTCATACGATTTCATTCATTTGTAGGAAATCGTTCTCACTTAAAAGTTTCTGAGATGGGGTTGATTTGAAAGGTCAGAGAAACTGAGATTGGAGTCAGAATTCATTGGGCAAGTGAGATATCACTTACGAGGAATGGGACTTGGCAGCAGTTCTCATTAAGACAAGAAAATAGAGAAATATGGTATAAAATAAACAGAAGTTCTTACTTCAACATTTCAGGGTTTCCTTACTAGAGAAGTCGGAGGGCGTTGTCTTCTCTTCTTCATATTTGAATGAAAAGTGATTGGGTTTGAAACAGTTCCACATGGGCCATAAATTCCATCCACGGGCTCTCAGACCAACATAGGAGAGCAAAGCATGCAAAAAGCATTTGTATAACTATTTTCCAACTAGTAACACACCGTATGAGTGAAGGACGACGCTTATCTAAGCGCAAGTGTTCAATTTGTATTGCTTTGTTTGCTTTATCATGGCTTCTGCACACATTTTTTTTAATTTATTCCCATGTTTTCTCACTTTTTCTTAGTTGTGTTTATAGATTTTACAACTGTGTTAGGATAGTGAAATTGAACATTCTATCATTCTATCATACATGTATTTAACCAAGTGAAGCAGCGGGCAGCCAGGAACACAGCGCTCAGGGAGCAGTGTGTGGGGTACCTCAGAGGTGCTTAGCAGTCTTGGGAATTGAACCCATGACTTCCTGATTTCAGTGCAAACACCCTAACCAGTAGGCCACCAGGTGCCCCAGGTTATTGACTTAGGCTAGGGTGTATTCGGGTTCCATCACTGTTGTAGGAACGGATCTCCGTCGTAACTTGAGGATCCCCTGTACTTATTTCGTAGAATTGGACTGACGTCTCAACCTTGAATATCCAAATAAGTAGCTTTACTTTCAGGTTAAGTTAATATAACAAGTCATTTTTTAATCAGTCCATTGCTCAGGCAGCTGACATTTACAAATAATGTACAAAAACTACTGTACAAGAAAAAGGAAAAAGAACAGAGGACAAAAGATAAAAGAAACGAAAGAAGAAAACAGTGACAGCAGCGAGAGGTGGTGGAGGGGGCTACTTCTGCTCAGCCACACCTGTTTGAGGGGCACTAATGGGCGAGGGGGGCTGGGGTTCCAGATCCAGACGTGTTTTGTTCTGATGAGATGTTGTGTCGGGTCGGCATTGATTCCTCTGAAGTCCGTCACGCTCGGGCTGGTTTGGGGGAAATAGTCTGAGCATGTGTGGTGTGAATATATATATATATATGTGTGTGTGTGTGTGTGTGTGTGTGAGGACCGAACTGTGTTGTGTTGGCAATCGCTGTGTATTCCGATGGTATCACAGTAATCGAGTTTCTTAACCCTGTAGTTCCAGCTGCCTTTCTTATTCACTACATCTGTCTGTCTACATCTCTCTCTCTCTCTCTACCTCTCACTCTTCCTGACTCACTCCCCTCTCCACCAGCACCTTGTTTTCGGTGTTGTGCCGTGACCTGCATTGCTCACCAGCTAAGCCTAAGAACACAGTGCAGCTGTCTGACATTATTCACCGTGGCTGTGGGTGAATGCGCCGCATTCAGATCTGAGCCGGCTTGACGTCCTCGCGCTTCACAGTTCAATTTGGAGAGCAGGATGTGTGCAGGATGTTATTATATTGATAGTTATTGTTCTCAGATCATGAGCACCTCATGCAGCTCATGACAAATCGTTCCGGTGGCTTTAACGAACGCAGGAATTAGGCATCAGTTTGGTTTGTGTGGTGAGGGAACGACTCTGAAACGACTCTAAACGAGTCAAACTAGTGCACTTTTATTACACTGCAGTGCTGCGCCATCTCCTGTTCTGAGCTCTTTTTTCCCCACTCAGATGTCGCCCTGCTTCTCTTTATGGAGAATTCTATGGTAATAACGTTTCACACAAAATGAGGATCCGTGGACGAAAGATTGAGGTGCTAGCGTTAACGGCATCGCACCGCATCGCTCAACACACAGCCGTGCCGTGCACAATGCGGGCCAGATTAAGCGAGCGTCTCTATTCTTGGTTGCCGAAGGAAATCAATAGACAGCGCAACCTTGGATATATAATGCAATGAAGGCCCTCTATTATTAGCCCCCCACCCCTCACACTCATGCACCCAAACACACACGCACACACACACGCCTCACCCCCCCCCCACACACACACACCAACAAAATGACTACCCCCCCCATCCCTCCAACCAAATCCCACCCCACCCTGAGCCAACATTCTCCCATTTCACATTTCCATGAGGAACAATTCAAGGTTTACTCCCTGGCAACGTACTTATTAGTTTGGATCCACAGAGGAGGAAACCGCCTCAACCACGCTTTATTAGACTCCTGGTGAACTCCCACTGTCTGAAAAGCCAAAAGAATCGTGCATGATTATTATTTGCATGATTAGCAACGTACATTGCAAAAAAAATAATAATAACAATTCCTGACAAAACCTAGAGAAAATATACGGAAAATGGGATGGACTAGACAAAACTGACATAGCAATTCTTAAAATAAACAAAAAAGCAAAGCTCGATATTTTGGCTTTTATTTAAAGTAAAGTAAAGTGGCCCCTTGAAGTCACACGTGAACACACCACGGCACACGGTGTGAACAATGTGAAATTCTTTCTCTGCATTTAACCCATGCACCAAGTAAAGCAGGGGGCTGCCACCAACGAGGGGCACCCGGGAGCAGTGTGTGGGGACGGTACCTTACTCAAGGGAACCTCAGTAATGACACTAGCACTGTTGGGCTTCGAACCTACGACCTTCTGATCTCAGGGTGAACTCCCTAACCACCAGTGGTCCCATATTTGCATATTTATCTTATTTTAAGCTTTACTTTCCTTCCAAGCGAGACGAGTGAGGTCCCTAGATTGCGTTATGCTAACTGGTGGATGTACACTTCCATCATCTGTTAGCCACATTAGCCTGAAAGACTTTGTAAGGAGGTAATTTGTGAACATTTGAACTGGCTTTGGATGCGAAGATTAAAACTTCTGCTGGAGGAGGTTTGTGGTGGAAGTTCATGCTAAAACTGTTTCGCAGAGCTTTGCAGGCTGACGGGTTGCCACAGCTGAAGCTAGGAAGGTGTTGGCAAGGTCTGGAAGATGCTTTTCTTAGCGTGTAATCATCACTTTGCCTTCGTTAGAGGTGTAGTCTTCTCAGCAGGCATCCGGGAAGTGAAGGGAGAGAAGCCTGCTACATTTGACATGAAAGCAACCCGTCTATGAAGCCTGTTTCCAGAGCATCCTGCTAATCAACTCTGAGTGGGAACCGGGCCTGGAGATATGTTTGGAAGGTACCCACGGACTACTAAAAATGATCTGCCCGGGGCGTCCAAAGGCTACATTTTTGGAATTCAGTGTGTGTTTACCTGGGGGTTTTCTCGTGCATCTGTGGGTTCCTACAAAAAAGCAACTGCATTTATGATGTGTTAGTGTATCTGTGGAGAAATCGAATGCTTTGCTAGAACCTCTGTTTAATCAGCTCAACAGACGTGCATATGTATGTGGTTGCTTTGGCTATCAGACTTTTTTGATCAATTATAATGGTCCAAAGTATAGACCAAGTTCAGGCTTTGAGAAGCCTACCTTTTACATATGGACACCTTGCTAAAATAACTCATTTTTTTAGGAAACACAACAAAAAAATCAGCTCCTATTCATTTCAGTGGGCAGGCCCTTGTCCTAAAGTGGTAGAATCATATACCTGTGCCACTGACGGTGTAGGCATTTTTACCATAGATGGTCAACATTACGAGGAGATGATTTAGGCAAAAAAGTCAGTTTTGCCAAAAAATGACGATTATTTAGCAAGGTGACGACATGGAGTGTCCCAGAAGATTTTGCTACTCACAACCGTCTTTTCTTTCTCTTATCAGAAATAAATCAACTTATTTGGAGATTAGTGAAGTCTGACTCCTAAACGTCTGACTCCTTTAAGAAAAATGAGAAGGAAAATAAAATAATAACTTAAGACAGAGGTTCTTTTGCTATTGTCCTCGGCTTCTCAGGTTTCTTCTCTTTAGAAACCTTATGTATCTCAAAACTAACTGTCTAACTATCAAGAATGTCTGGAATTTGATCACGAAGACAAATTTCAGACGTTGAACAACCAATATTTCTTTTGGATTCGTATGGTTAATCTGAAGATCTGATTACTTAAGATTGTGATGTTCTTTTCTGCTCCTTGTTTCTTGTTTTTTTGGGATGTTCTGTCTTTTTCCTGTTTTTTGGTCTATGTTGTTGTGTACATTCTCTTTGTGCCTTTGTTTACGTGTTCATTCCATGCAAGTATGTTTTATTCTTAGCCCCACCCTTTAGTAATCCTGTTCAACTGTGTCTTGTCAGAATGTTTAAGCCCCTTGTGTTTCAGTCTGTGTTTGTGTATTCTTTGTAAAACCTCTTGTCACTTTGCTGTTGGTAAAACTGTCTTTCGGCATGCTATTATTGTCATTTCTAGTTGTGCTGCTTTTCCTTGTGTCTTTGTTAAACCTGTTTACTTTCCTCTTTATTTCTGCTCTGCTCCTGTTTTTGATATTCCTTGGACCTTCTTGCGTTTTTGTATTTTTTTTTATGTTTTCATGTACCCCAGGCTCCCATTTGTGTTTGTTTTTTACTTGTTTTTTCCGTTAAATCTGTAGGATTCTGCAATTACATCCTGTCTGCCTCGATCCTCAGTCATTATAGAGACAAATAAAGATCAGAGCGGTGAGAGAAAAAAACCTTTTATGATCTTAAATTGGGATGGAGCTGAGATTAGAGGAAGGCTCTTTCTCAGCAGCTGAATTTAGGAAGTTTAAGAGAAAACGGTCAAAATCTCATATTGATGTTTAACTGAACTCAGTTATGCCTAGGAGAAACAGCCTGGACGAAGAAGAGAACTTACTTTGAATTTTCCTCTCCTCTGGCGTATTTTAGCACAAGCAAGTCTATTTGAGATCGCTTTACAACCTGATGGTCTGAAGCAAGTGTGATGGTTCAGGCATGCATTGGAGCAATGCTAACCTGGTAGCTGTAAGCAGGAATAGCAATGGGCCAGAACGCCCTGGGACACACTGGAATGCACCAGACGGCTGTTAAAGTCATCTTATAGTGTTCCTGAAGTGTTGTTGAATTCAGTGGTGTTTTGCTCTGTATGCCTTGATGAAATACTTGCTTGGTTTTTGTAGTTTGTTACCTTTAGGAGGTCTTTCTACATGGTGCATTTGATTAAACAGAAAGAAAATGGCCTGAAGTTCTTTATACCGATTGTATGGCCCGATTGTTTTTTAATATATGTGTTCCCTTTTCCAGACTCTTCATGATCTTATTTGTTAATACAAATATTTATTCGCAACAAATAATCAAAAATGCAGTCGTATTTACTGTTGAGTGGGCAAATACCCTGCATTTTTCTTGAACTGTATTTTTCTTTCACACTGAGGTTCACGTTTTTGTGCTTTTATGTGTCAAAAGACCTCATACTTCATTTCTATGTGAACATTTTGCATCCGTTCTTCATTCAGTAGAACTAAACGCTTTCTTACTGTGCCTTTAAGATATATACACTACCAGTCAAAAGTTTGGACACACCTTCTCATTTAATGTTATTTCTTCTTAGAACCGTAGTGGAATAGGATCACTAACTGTGTACCAACCCCACCATCACAACTGATGATCCCAAACACATTAAGA
>JBBPCY010000001.1:2215726-2228750 GCA_037974405.1 Brachyalestes nurse
TCCAAATACTGAAGGAAGATACAGGTGAACAAAATGTCCACTATAAAGGACATAAATGAATAGGCCGGGTCTCAGGATAATATTAAATGTCTTTTTGATTGTTTTGGTGATTGAGAGTATGGTAGAACTGTTTACACAGAGTCTTGGAAAGAACACTATATGGGCAAAAGTATTGGGACGCTTGACCATTACAGTGACTTTAATGACATCACATTCGATTACATGGCACAGTTTTGTGCTTACATTATGGAAACAGCAGAGCATTGTCGACTTTTACCAGCCATGAACCTCAGCAGTTATTGATCCCAACAGTTGCTACTACAGCCCTTTCTGTAGGATCAGCTGTTCTAGCCTGCACATCATTGAGCCTTGGGTATCCATGACCCTGTCTCTGGTTCATTAAAACAGCCCTTCCTTGAGCCACTTTTGGTAGGTACTGACCACTGCCCCAACATCTGGGGTTTTGGAGATGTTCTGACCCACTGGACTAACCCTCATATTTATTTCTTTCTCAAAGTGTCTTAGATCCTCTTGTTCGCCCATTTTTCAAGATCTGACTTTTCCACCCCTCAAACCCTTCAATGTGCATTTGTTATTTTTTTCTGGATGTTATATGCATTTGTCTTCCATAGTCCATAATACAATGTTTTGATGAACCAATTACACAATTTACAGATTGAAATATAATATTTACAACAAATAGACTCAGAATTCATAAATATCTAGGCTATGGCTAATTTATAGATAGCTTAAAGGAAGTTCACTACTGAAGATGTCCTGCGCTTCATTAATGGCAATTTGAGTAACATATAGAGGGCCTTGTAGAGACAGATGACGAAGTGGAAGATAGGAATTGGACTCCCAATGTAAAGCATGATGATGATTTACGGATGGTGTTGATCCCCAAAGTATCAAATACATTTTGGCCTAAAAAAGACTAAAGATAAAAAAATAGAAATTTCAGCCCATTATTTCTTGGTTTAGGCGTTATAACATTCAAGATTCAGACAGAAAACCTTTATTGTTTGTCTTGTTTTCCTTGTATGCCTTTAAAAAGTGATCAATACGAGATTGGTATTTATTAACATAGCAATCGTTCAGATTAGGTTACGGATTACATTTTTGAACAGGTAATCTGTAATCCCAGCTCTCCCAGTCCGGTACGATTACCGACTGATGCAGCTTCACATCAGGAATGAATGTCATAAAAGATATGAAACTTACCAGCCACTTGTTGGAAACTTGAGACCATCAGTAGGCCAAACAGGGCTCCATACAACATTGCACCCAGCACAAATCACAGACAGCAACTCGACTGGCAGCTTTTTATCAAACATGAGTTATTTACTGGCACGGGAGCAGTAGCACTTCCCCTTGAATCGCTGTCTGTGCTATGTAAATATCTCCTGGATCTCAGAAAGCCCAGAGCAAATTACAGCTCCACTTTCGGTTCCCTTATTGCGTGCGAGACCCGGCCTTGGTCTTTTAATGAGGCGCTTTGATAACAATGGCCAGCATAATCTGTCTGCCATTAGAAACCAACGAAGCAGTGTAGGCATTAAATGTCTAATATTAAACAAATTTACAATTAAGCCATTCCGTGAACACCTTTCAGCTGCTGTAGTTGACAAATGTCTCAAAATATCAAACGTAAAGAAAAAGAACAGGCAAGACAAAGCAGAATTGATTTCGTGTGTGAAATGAGAGTCACTACAGTCCAGCACAAGTCTTCACATTACAGCAGCAGCCTGACCGGTTTTTCCCGTTGTTTTTTTTCTTGTGTTTTGTTGGCACGTAGATTCCAAAGCAGGTGTGTAATATTCAAAAGTTTTAAAATAGGTTTAAATTGGAAATCCTCTATAAATAACACTTCTTAATACCCATTTACTGTTTATTTGCTGAATAACATGTTTTCTTGGGGGAATGAATCATAAATGCGACCTGCACAAAGGTTTTGGCACTGTATTTGTGTTTTATTATAAATTTATAAAGTAAAGTGGCCTCTTATGGTCGCACGTGAACACACTACAGTACACAGTTGTGAACAATGTGACATTATTTCTCTGCAGGGGTGCGTAGGGAACAGTGTGTGGGGACGGTACTTTGCTCAAGTGGACCTCAGTGAAGCAGTGCTGGGATTCGAACCCACAACCTTCTGATTGCAAAGGTAGATTTAAAATAGAAATTGTGTTAAATGAGCAATTATTTAACTTTAAAATTTAAATTGACTTATTTATTTTATTCTGTTAGTATGATTTTTTAAGCTTCAACAAAACATGAAATTTGACCAGGGGGTTTTCAAACCCATGAATGTATTTAAGTATTGTGACAAATTAACACAACACACATTTCTGAATATCGGCAGTACTTTTACATTAAACGACTGCATGTTGACAGATTTAGACCAGTTACAGTGTGCAACTCATACTTTTTAGTGACATAGTAGCTGACTGGTTACCTATACATTAGTCCATTATCATTTATTTATTTTCAACAACTCTTTGATCATTGTTCCTGTTTCTAGTCAAAAATTGCAGCAGAGCAACACCTGGTGTCAGTAGTGGGTAAATATAATTAGAAATGATCCAAAAAATAATCTGATCCAGTGCTGTAAAAAATGTGACATTATGTTTATCAGCATAGTGTTTGCATTGCAACTTAAACTATAATTTGATCACAGACGATGGAAGTTACATGTTCTTAGTTTACTCCCATCAGCCTATAAATGTTGTGAGTTAGGCTTTTTGTATCATTTTATCATCTTTATTATTTATCACTGGAGCCACCATGCTGAAAAAAAGGACCCATTAAGAGCATTAGGACTAAAACTGACTTTGCTATTAACAGGAACCAGCATACTGGTTATCATTGGAGAGCACTGGTTTCTCATGGTATAGCTTCCAAAGAAAACCAAGTGTCTGGAATCAGACACAGGCGGCCTGTTACACCAGTAGGAGCCTTTCGCTGATGGTGTCTTCACCGCCTATGGGAATTATGGTAAATACCAGAAGCCGACTTGAAAACTGCACATGAACACCCCCCTCACGTCGTAATTTCCACTGGGGAACTGGGAGAAAATTTTGATACACGACTTGCCGAGATGAGACCAACTTTGACCTTTCAACATGGCGCAGAGCGAAGAACACAAACAAGCGAGAGTACACAAGAGTGCCCCATCTTACCTTGTGGCTGACCTGTGACACTATTATACATTTTTCACAAACATTTACAAATAAATGTAACTTCCCGTTATGACGTGTGGTCTTTAGCTTCATTTATACTCTGGAAATTCGGTAACCTTTTAAAAGACTACATTTCCCATGATGCATCTCTGCTACGTACTGACCCAAGTAACAGCTCAGGACAAGAGCCCTGACCTCAACCCCATCCAACACCTTTGGGATGAACTGGAACTGAGACCGAGTCAGGCCTTGACCTCATAAATGCTGTTCACACTGTGTGCTGTGCTGTGTTTACATAAATGGTCTCTTTTACAAAACTGCATCTGGTGGCAGGGCAGATATGTAAACATTTTAACAGACTATTCTTTTAATGCAACGCGTTAGACAGGGCGTCAAAACATGATCCCACTGCAGACAAATGAGGATGTTGGTGGAGAATTAAAACCCTTAATGAGGCAACACGTGGGGGAGAGAGAAAGAGAGAGAAAAGAAAACACTCCATGACATGTTGGAATATGTATATTTGCACCCAAATAAAACCAAACTAAATGTACAATTCGAAGGGCCTTATAGCTTAAATATAAATATAGCAGTAACGGAATGTTGTTGCATCTGTGCAGCGAACATGTAGGTCACAGGTAACGGGTGTCGTACTTTACACTGGGCAGGGCAAAAAAAAAAAAAAAAGACATTTCTTTCAAACAAAGCAGAACAAAGGGAAAAAACACACTAGAACTATGATCAGCTGAGATTATATACAGAGAAGAGATACTAAAAGATCACTTCATTGCTTTTAATGCTCCCCCCCCCCCTCCCAAACAAAGCACCATTTCCAAACTGAAAGCTTGGCATATAGAGAGCATAAGAGAGAACGGTATGAAGGAAAATATACTTTACTGCCATTTTACCCACTAGAAATCCTGCTGGAGATTCAGCATTAGGGAATTTCCACCAGGTTTCGTAACAAACCAATGGTAAAGACATAAATGAAGTCCTGTAAAGAGAGGTTTGGTGTGAAATTTTCCTTCAGAATTGTTCAGTGTTCTTGGGAACCAGACATCTGGTAAGTTTAATGCCTCTCAAAGCTACTATTCATTACATAGGATTACAAACATGCTGCCGGAGACGGTTTGTTAGATTGTAGGCTGTATACATGGTCACCCCTGGTTTCTATTACCACTTCAATCTAATTCTGTAAGTTTTTTGGAGAGCTACACATATCCAATCACCCCCCAACTTACCTTGTAAATCTCAATGAACAAATTATGCTGAATATTTGGTGGAATTCCCCTTTAAAGCAGTTTTTTTTATCCAAATACTACTGGCCATCACTGAGAATGAAGGAATGCTAGTAGACCCAGGGCTAACATTACACAACCGATGTCATTCAAGCCTGCACTGGAGGAGCTCATAGGTCATTCTGAGTGATGAAGCTGAATTGTCTACTTATTCTATCATTAGAAAAGGAAGTTAATGAACAAATGTCCATTAAGGTCCAAAACAGTAGGCCACATCCATATCAACGGAAGTAAAAAACAATCAAATAAATGAACTCAGACACACAAAAAAGGAAACAATGAGAAGTAAAGTGATCTACTTTTTTTTCTTTAGAGACTACTGGTCACTGCAAGAGCTGCAATGCATGTATTTGAACACCCAAGACTCTCTATGATGAACTATTCATTTCAGAACAGCTATTTCTCCTTTTAGCTCGATGTCTCACACCAAAATCTAAGGACCTCAAAGCTCTGGCAATGCAGCCGGCACAATGAGAGCATTGAGCTTTCTTTCACATTCAGATATTTAAACAGAAACTCCTGCTCTTTGTACAACCTTCAGTCATCACCGAACAAAGGAGCATCCCCTTTAAAGGAATATTCCAGCATTTTAAAAACTTCTAATCTATGCCTTTTGATTGAATAATTTGGGGACGCCATGCTTGGTCAGAAGAAGGTGCGGTCCAGATCTCCCTGCAGGTGAAGGTGGAGCTCTTAAGAGAAATGCAAAGAGTCTATGATGTCCACCTTGGAGGAGATGCTGGTAACAGATCTGCTTTCGGCGCTCATTTCTGAACTTTGGGTTTCTTACCTCCCTGCTCTAAGCTTTCCTGAATCCCTTCTTTGGGGCAGACTTTGCAGAACATCTGCAGTAGAGACTGACTCAGTCATACCACTGAATACAATTTAGCACCTATGTAGTTAAAAAGAAAATAAACAGAAAACGCAAAACATTATTAGAATCCAAAGGGCAGTTTCTGCTTTCCTTCAGTAGATGTGTAGAACATGTTAATTAATTTTTCCACTACATGATATTTGGATATTTTTTCTTTATGGCTGGTTACCAGTATTATACTTTTCATAGGCCCCCATTTGATCACCATGGATACCAGAAAAACTTATGGAAAGTGAAACTAACAGGAAATACGTTAATGTGTGGCTCCATGAGAACAGCTTTGATAAGACTCTCTTTGGTATATCTGTATCACTCCAAGACCCAAGCTGTTGGACGGTAATCATGACGATTTGGAATATATAGTCACGCACGTTAAATGTTCATTAATGGAATTCAGCAGCTGCCCAAAAACTTCTCTATATGTGCATAATCAGTCAGCCGGTTGTCTGTTCTTTTCTTGGGTAAAGTGCAGAAAAACACTAAAATTACTATCTGTGGTAAGCACAAGTATGCTACAGCAAATCTAGATTCGATTTTAAAAAGCTGGAACATTCCTTAAAGAGACACGTTAAAGTAAATCACTCCTTTGCTGGCTTTAAATTAAGAGACAAGCTTTAAGGAACTCCACTCTTACAGTAAGGCTCATACATTGTGGTTGTAATTCAGAGCACTAAATCCATGCAGAATGCAAACAAGAACTCTCGTATTACCTACTAAAGACAGCAGCGTAGCTTTTACGTCCACATAATCCCATTTAAAGTCTCCCACTATGGGCATTTTAATAAAAGTCTTCTTTATAAAAGAAAAATTAATGCAATACATTAATGTACATGTTTTTCTGTCTTTTTTTTTTTTACAAACAAATCTCCAAACACACTAACAGTTTTCAAGGAATTGCAGCAATACGTCACGCTGTCCACTGTGGAAAAATTAAGAGATTGGAGTGTGTCGTTTCCTTTTTTTTGTACCTCCTTTTCTTTTTCTATCCCTCCTTTCCGGATCACCCGACAAAGGTCTCCTGGGCCAGAAACCCCCAGAAACTTAGGGCCATGTCTACAGCTCCCAGAAGGTTGAGTTTGTGCTATTTCTCAGTCATTGATCACCTGGAGTCAGAGTCACTGGTGTCTGAAGAGGAGGAGGATGAAGATGACGATGATGAAGAGGAGTCAGAGCTGGAGCTGCTGCCGCTGAGCCGAGCAGGAACAACGTGCTGCTCCACACTGTTGGGCTTCTCCACTGAAGGAGAGAGACAGAAACAGAAAGACACATTTTAGAAAAAGACAGCCAGTACTGATCTGATGAAATGATGGGGTAGAGATACGTCTTGATTCAATGATCTGAAAGTGGCCATTTCTCAGACTTCACCACTCTATTTTAACACACAATTCTGATTCATCAAAAACAACAAGCAAATCCAGTTTTTAGAGCCAGTATGAAGGTAGTAAGTATCAGTGTAAAATCAGTAGATCCTCAGAATGGAAGCATTTATCACCTTTGGGTTTCTGAGGCTTCTTGACAGAGTTGAGTTGCCCACTAACATCCTGAAGCCTCCTTTCCAGCTCCCTTCTCTTCTCCAGAGCCAGCTCCTCACGAGTCTTCCCAGGACCAGCCTTCTTCGCCACTAGACACACAAACACACCCCGTCCACCTCTAATTTTAATATCTTTTCCATTACATGAACACAAGCTGAAAGAGGACAGTTTGTAATTACAGAAACTCTAAACAGGCATCATAGTATATCCAAAAAATCCAATGTAAAAGAGAAAGACAAAGAAGGCAAAGCAAATCTTCTTTTCAAAAAGTGCTCCTGGTGTAAATCTGGGAAGAGGGCTGCACTCAGTGATCTCTTATTTGTAATCTGAGGGGCTGCCAGACAGTGTTTGTATATGCTGGCTGGGGGCTCACCATAGGGTTTCCTAGGTTTCTTGCGAAGGCAGGTCATAACGTATCGTTCTAGCTCACGCAGAGTGGACGGTTTTAGGGTCTCGAAGTCAATTTCAATCTCTTCTGGGTTTGTGTCCCGGAGCGACGGCTCACGGGACTGGATGATGTGAACAACGCGGCCCAGCTTTTCCCCTGGGAGCTTGTTGATGTCCAGGCTGAGCTGTCGCTTGGCGTCGTAGCTCATAGGCAGAACATCCTCCTCCTCTTCGGAGTCGTAGTGAGACACAGAGGCGGTGGCCGCAGAGAAACGAGGCATCACAGGTGAAGACTTCTTACTCGTCCTGAGGGATGGAGAGTCAAAGGGGATTGACAACAGCAAAACAAGACCAGCAAGACCAAAAAAGAAATGCTTCTGCACGTCTGTCTTCAGTGTGCAGCTACATTGTCACTGCTTTGTCAGTTTTGTTTAGTGCTATTCTAGTACATCAGCTTTCTGCTGTTGCTTTTGCTTGTTCCATGTTTTGTAATCTTGACCTGGAGCTTAGACAAGGGGCCATTTAAATAAAGCTTATTATGCAATGTGTGTGCATTTTTGTTTACATTCACAAACAGTAATTTATTCACAGCATTACAACATGACCAACCCCTGGCTGGTAGAGGGAAGTTTCAAAGGTTTTGTTCTGAACATTAAACAGCACTAAGACAAACAACAATTAAAAATTAATTAAAAATTAACCTAAGCCTGTCGACCCACTGCTATTTTAAATGTAAATGTAGAAGAGCAAAAAAAAAAAAACCCCACACACATCTTAGTAACTGACAGAAGCTCAAAAGCACATCTATTAAGCGGACCAAAAAGTGTTAAAATAAAGCTGCTGCAATGTGTCTATAGCCACTGTGACCATAAATATCTCAGTTTGCAAAGTCATTACTCATGCATTCAAACCAGAATGCAGCACAAAATAAGCTTTACTACTTCAATGACGTAAGCAACTTCTCAAAATAATATGGCTAAAGGTTATTTTGTTAAAGTGACTTAACTTCCTATCATTGTTACTACTGATAAACACTAATAGCTGTTTCAAGTTTAAGTCCCACTGACTTTAATGAGTTGTTGAAAGCAGTAAACCCATCATTTAAATCGACAACATTTATTTAGA
Source organism: Brachyalestes nurse (assembly GCA_037974405.1). NCBI lineage: Eukaryota > Metazoa > Chordata > Actinopteri > Characiformes > Alestidae > Brachyalestes > Brachyalestes nurse. Next base: position 2,224,125 of record JBBPCY010000001.1, read on the forward strand.
AGTTTTTGCACTAGGACTGCAGCTAACAAGCATAATTTGTGCACAAAGGGGGTTAATTAGAATTAGTAAATTATAGTTATTGTTTGAGCCCCACTCACTTGTTACTCTTGCTGTTTTTCTTGGTTGGGCATTTTTTGCTCTGAGTGGATGAGGGCGCCGCCCTGCTGGACTTGCTCTTGGCTGCTTTGGTTGGTTTATCCCTTTCTCTCTCGTTGCTTGGTGCACTCCTGTTGCCCCTGCGCTTCTCCAGCTTCTTCTTCTTTTTCTTGTCCTTCTTCTTCTCCCTCTTTTTCTTGGCCTTCACGATGGGAGTGGACGACAGCGCCGCCAACTGCTCATGCACTGCACGCAGCTACAGCAGAAAGATGAAGAATATTTAAACAATCAGTGCAGAGGTGGGTGGAAGAGCTTTTACATGTAATTTTAAAACACATTGTGGGTTGATTCATATTGCTACACACTGCAACATGCCATGAAACAATACTGTACATCAACTGACTGCCGTGGGTGCCAGCAAGCCATGTGCATCGAGCAACAAACGGTCGGAAAAAATGCATGGGCGACAAGTTTGTGTGTGCTACAAACTTAAAGGCATGAACAAAATACTCCAGCAGACCAACTACGGAGAGCTTAATAGTAAGATTTAGACCTCTATATTAATGCCACAGATAGACACAATCTAAGCGTTGGCATAATGCCACCCTCACATGATTTGTTGAAATACTAGCTCTACCATCAGGCACTTTAAACACAAACACAAGCCACCTCATGATAATTCTCTATAAGCAACAGCTGTGATCATGAGGTGGTTTAATTAAGTTGGTTTCTATTTCGTAGGATTTACAAACAAGACTCAATTAGCTTGTTTATATTTTTAAAATTATTTATTTATACATCTATTTTTTTTATTTATTGATCTTTAAATCAAGAAACATGTAGTCCCTAAGTCCAATACTGCAATAATGATGAACAATACATTTTGCAGTCATAATACAAAATAGTCAAACTATCTGGACTGCTTTTACTGTTTTGGCTCACCAGAACGCAGGACTTGAAATGCAACAACGGCCACATGCTTAAGATATAAAATGTCATGCTTAAATGTGGAAGATTTTCTCTCTATATTGATCCAAGCACACAGGAGTAGTTGTAATTGTACCTGTGTGTCTGTGAATGCAGATGACTTACCTGTGTGCACACCTGGTCCTGTAGTTGGGCCAGACGCTGGGCTCTCTCCTCTTCACTGTCCGAGCTCGGGCTGCTCTCGCTGTTTGCCTCACTCTCGCTGGTCGGTTCACTCTCTGATGAAGAGGAGGGCGATGAAGATGAAGACGATGATGACGATGATGAGGAAGAAGAAGATGAGGAGGAGCGGTGCATTCCCATCATGCCCATATTATGGCCAAGAGACGGAGATGCCAAATCTTCCTCCTCCTCGTCCAGAACTTCGTCCGGCATCTTAGCAAAACGGAACTCAAACACATCCTGAAGAGTAGGATGAGAGATGAGTTTTAAAACTAAAATTAAAACTAAAAAACACACAATATACTATATACCAACGTTGATTTAACACGGTCAACACCAAATGTTACTGGATAGAACAAACAAAAAAGTTACAACTTTTAAAATTAACTTTTTAAAACTCTGTCTCTAACACAAAACATCTCAAATAAATTAAGCATTAAATGTACTGAAAGTACTGAGCAGATGGGCAAATTACAGTACTGTAAAAAATTATGTGCAATTCTAATCTTTATGCAACTCTACAATAAACACAACTGCATTTACAATTCTACACCAGATGAGGGCACACTAAACAACGTTTCCAACAATGTGTGTATATGTACCTGTAACTTGCGCGCCATCGAAACAACATCATGCTCTGGGGGATTGTACTTGTAGCAATTGGAGAACATGAGCCGGACATCAGCACTGAACTCCTGAGAGTCCCTGTACTCTCGCTCATCCATCTTCCTCTAGTGGGTGGGAGGGAACAGACGAGAAAGAATCCGTTGTTTAAAAACATTAGATGATCACTGAGAACTATAAGACTATTCTCAGACTTTCCTAGTATTTGCAAACAATTTTGGAACAGAAAAAAAGCACCAGCAAAACTATGTAACATGTAAATGAGGGGTATGAAAACAAGTATATTTTATTTATTTTATCTTCCATTTTCCCAAACAAATAAAGAACAGGAAGAAAAAAGTTAATAACAATGGTTTATAATTGGTTTTCAATATATGCAGTGGCACAGTGCTGACAACTGTAGACACGCTCAGAAAACACCATGATATGATACAACTTTATAACTTATCAGGAGAACTATGGAAACAAATGCACACAAAACTGCTGACTGACCTTAATTGTGCTAAGGTCCATGGGGTGTTTGATGATATGATGGTAGTCATGCAAGCCAAGCGTTGATGCATCCACAGGTTTGTAGAAGGGCCAGGCATAGGCGGCGTGTTTTTTAGACAGCAGTTCTTTCAGGATGCCACTGCAGTAACGGAGCTGCCGGCTCAGTTTTCCACGCCGCGATGGCCGACTGGGACGCACAGAGTCTGGCAGATCTTTGCGGGGGGGTTTGATGGGCCGGCGGTTTAGTGCTCGACCCATAACGGGCTGCAGGTGGACGGGCTCGCTCGTCCCCACCCCTCGTACCAGGCTGGGCACACAGTCCATAGGCAGGGTAGAGAGAGACATAGGCATACCACTGACTTCACCTCCACGGCCTTTACCCATGCCCCCCACGCGGCCAGTTGGCGCCACAGGGAAGCCCATGGTGGTGGGGGTGGTTGTGTCCGCTTTGCGCTTCACTCCTTTCTTCTGGAAGTAGAGAGAACATGCTAATGAATTACCTGGACCAAACAGATTTAAGTGAACCAAAGCTTTTTTTTGCTTGCTATCAAATGGGCCACTGACTGAGTACTCCAAACGGTAGCTATACATTTTAAATAAGCTCATTTGAAATCCAACATATTTACATACAACCAGCCATTGAACCAACAAGAACACCAGCTATTTGCATATCTTAGGTGTGCAGTAAGAAACAAAGCTCCAAGTAGCTGGAAAAAGGAATGTAAATGAGAACAGGCAGTAGTGGCACACAGATCCCCGTTTAAAATGACAGGAGACCTTACTTTCCCTGGCAGTCCTGCCTGTTGGGATGTTTGAAGCTACAAACTTATTTCAATATTTTATAGACTGCAGAAAACATCTGCAAGTTTACATCACATTTAAATTACATTATGTGTGGTCTTGGTGACGGCATAAATCCTAAAACACCCAGGCCTGTTCCTTAACATGTTGACTGTGACCTGGAATTATTACTGTTGCTCTTCCACACTGATGCATTTAGCTTTAGGTTGTATAACCCTTTTCAGTATCACAGCGACAACATTTCCACTGTATACGGGTTGCCCCGATGCGATACCTTAGCAGTGGGCTGTGTGGGAGGCAAAGTCAGGAGAGTCGGAGGTGGGGCAGGTTTGCTGAGCATCATGTGAGGAGAGCCAGAAAACATGGAGTCAGGAGTGTCCGGAGAGGAGGGCGAGTAGGCAGACTGGGAAACTGCAGGAACCTGCTGGGCTACAGTTACGCCTCCTGGGAGAGATCAAAATCAAGGAAATCTTTAACACTAGCAATGCACTGATATGCATCTCAAATCTGCACCATCCCAAATCCTTACAATCCCAGCTCGGTCACCTTTGGAAACCAGTCAGAGTTGTTTTGCAGTGGTTGTGTTTAGGGATGGGAACCGAAATTCAGTTCCAAATAAGAACCGATTCGAAAATACCCAGTACCTGGTACCCACTCGGTTTGTTTTTATTTCGGTTCTGGGCTGGTGGTAGCTCAGTGGGTAGGATATTTGCCTCTGGACCAAGGGGTCGTGGGTTCAAATCCTACCTTCAGCATACCACCAGTGGGTCCCTGAGCAGGACCTTTAACCCCAAGTTGCTCCAGGGAGACTGCCCCCTGTAGTTAGGGAATGGAAGTCACTTTGGATAAAATCGTCGGCTGAATGCCGTAAATGTCAATCGGTTCTTAACACTACAATGGCGGCTAACTGGCTAGATCTACATATATATATATATACACACACATATACACATATTAGTTTCGCACAACACGCTGCTGCAGGATGTTCAGGCATTTAGTCGGCAGACATCCACGCAAGCTGCAGCCAGCAGCCAGCAGCCAGTTTATTGGCAGAGAACTTGATTCTGGTCGATGGTGTCTCTCAAGCACAACAGTATAAAACAACAATATGTAAAGATGCGTGTGTATCAGTGGCGGTTTCTATAAGACTACAGGTGAAACAATGTTTCACCAAAAAAAATAATACAAAAAAAACTATCACTTTATTGGTGTGAAACAAAAAATGCTCATAAAAATAAGGTTGGTCTCCTAATTTCAGATCTGGTCAAAAACGTGAAACAGTGCCAGCCCCAACTGTGGTGAAGCAGACAATTTCAGTGAAACATGTTTCACTGGCGCTTCGTTCATTTCAATGTAAATCTTCTCAGACCCCGGCGGCTCGTGGTTCTTCCAGGTTTCAATGGACTCTAATGGTAAATAAGTCCCACCCGTGAAACAAGTGACTGCCTACTGTGATAGGGTAGT
>JBBPCY010000001.1:2242422-2262823 GCA_037974405.1 Brachyalestes nurse
AGCAGTTCTTAAAAACTAAGGCAAAGCTGTTCAGTTCAATACTTGCACCTATAAAAGATAAAACCTGAGAAACTGAATATTATTTTTTCTAAGCTGTAGTTTAGGACACTATGATTTACTGTGAGCTATAAAATGAATGAAACTTTACCACTATAGGCAGCCGTTTTGCACAATTGTACGAAACATTGGTCTCAGATCAGACTCCCTTGTATTTATGATGGTTACTGTCCCAAAAACTGACTGAAGATGAGCACTCATACTTCTGAAGTGGTCTGTGAAAATAGACTTGTCTTATTCAGCTTCAGTCTTATTCACATTCAGAAGTGTTCTGCTACAATGGGAAGTTTTGTTCAGTTTTCTAGCTTCGCCTTAATGAATAGTTGGAAGTGGGTTGAGAGGAGTTTTTGGGATGTACTTATTTTAATTTTTTTCTTTTTTTAAGGGTCTGACTTCTAGTGGTTTTAGCAACATTATCCTTACTGAAAAAGCACTCGTCAATTACATCCGGGATAAGTGGAAAATTGGGCAAACTTGACTTTTCAGCAAACCATTTCTTTAAAGGAATACTCCACCTAATTTCTGTCTACTGCATCTGTAGCAAGCATATGGTGACTCACTACAATCATTTTAAGGCATCCTTGTTTAGAGAACATCAAGTCAGTTTACTTAAAACACATGTATAATAGAAGCCAACAGGCAGGGAAAACAACAGAAGGCTGTTTCCATTTGTTTCTATTATTAATGTGTTTTGAGCCTGCAGGTTTTCTGTTTGTTTCTATGTTCAAGGAAATGAATTGCTATCAACTGTGTGCTAAAGATGCAGTAAATGGAAACAGAGTTGAAAAACACTGGGGTATTCCTTTAAGCCATTACACACAAAAACAATGAGTCAATGTGCATGCACACATCCAAGCACTAGGAAGGACACCATGCAACCCAGGGCAATTAAAAACGAGAAAGACATTTTAGGAGTTCTAACCTGAGCCCCCATGTGGTAGCCAGGCTGTTCTCCATTCACTGGAGGAACTCCAAGGAAGAGATCAGCTGACCCTGAGAGCGAGAAGGACCCTGAGCCTGTGAGAGGAGTGTAGGGGTGTGTGTGTGTGTGTGTGTGTGTGTGTGTGTGATAGTATAGACAGGTGAGACAAAAAGTCATCTGTAAAACATGCGCAATTTCTCTTGAAGTTACATAATATTACACATAAAAAAGCAGTAGTATACAATCATGTTATGGTAACTGAATTGTTATAAATATTTATGACTTTTTGCATTACATGACACACCTACTGATGAACAAAGGACATTATGAACTTATTAATATTAAACAGAAGCTACACTGGGTAAATTAACATAATGCAAATGAGATTATTCTCGCTGAACCCCTTTAGGCTTCATTTAACACAAGCCACACCTAAGCTTATCCTTCCATAGCACAAAATATAACATCAAAAAAGGTCTCTGAACTACTTGAGTGCTTCTGCTCAACAACAGGTGGGGGTGGTAACAGAGGGAGGTGAAACATTATTGGCTAATATCACATTTCTACAACCACTGGTACACAGGGATGTAATCAAACCACAGAAGTCTTTCTCAGAGGCAGGCAAAAGTCAGTAAATCTTGAAGATAGATTATCAGAAAACTAAATTTTATGGCAAATCATGCTCAACATGACCAAAGACATGAACAATGTAAAAAAAAGGGTCAATTTTGGTTTCAGGTTGACTTTAAGAACTCCACTTCCAGAGAACAATCATTGTCAGTAAACCAAGAGTAAAATGACTCAAGTAAGCAACTATATGGTCAGTGTCAGGAGTGAGAACTAACCGGTTGAGTTTGGCGTGTGTGGAGACCCCTCTCTCTGTGTGGCCCCCATAGCCGTCTTCATAGCATAAAGGTTGGCCTCTTCCTGGAACTTACCGATGTTCTTCTTGTAGCGGATTCTCTTGTTGCCGAACCAGTTGGACACCTGTTACGGTCCAGAGCCAAAAATAAAACTGAAAGGTACTAGTAATTATTTAGCATGTAACAACAGGACTGGCTGATATGGCCAAATAGCTTTTTCCATATAATCAGAATCAGAAAGCATGATTTAATTGCTTAATAATTTAAACAGTTAATAAAATAAAGTGGCATCTTATAGTCATGTGTGAACACAGCACAGCACACAGTGTGAACAATATGAAATTATTTCTCTCCTTAACCCATTCATCAAGTAAAGCTGGGGGCTTCCACCAATTAGGGGCTCCCGAGGAGCAGTGTGTGGGGATGGTACTTTGCTTAAGGGAACATCAGTGACGAGCAGTGCTGGGATTCGAACTCACAACCTTCTGATTGCGGGGGCAACTCCCTAACCACTAGGCCACCAGCTGCCCCAACTACTAATAAATAACTGTCTTTTAATACTGAAATTAAAATGAAACCAGTAGTTTATCCTAGAAGAATCCAAAGGCAGGGAAGGAAGAAGAAGTACAAGCAGAAAACAATCTAAATACCATTTCTAGACATAAAGCTCTACCTGAGACACGGTGATGCCACACTGTTTGGCCAGCTCCTCTTTAGCCTCCTCGCTGGGGTAGGGGTTGGACAAGTGAGAGTAGAAATACTCGTTCAAGAATTCTGTGGCCTGTTTGCTGAAGTTGCGTCTCTTGCGCCTGCCGGGATGAAACCAGGAGTAAAGAAATAGCTGTAAACCATCAATTTCACACAGAATAGTGGTGTACACTCCAAATTCATTACACTGACTTCATAAGATTTTTTTGGGATTCACCTCCTAAATAAGCCTGCTGCTGTATTTGCACAATTATTTATCGCTGTTTGCTGCTGTTCTGCATTCTGCACACTGCCTGAATACAGTATGTCATAACTAGTACTGTAGCTGTCAACTGCACTAAATGTTGGCTTGTCCTGTTTTGTTGCTCTTTTGTTGTTTCTTGCACTCTGTCTGTCTGCACTTGTGACCTTGTGGTGTTTCTGTTTTTGTTCTTGTGTTGCTCAATGGTAGGAGTATTGTGTATCACTTCACTGTATATTTTGTATATGACTGAAATGACAATAAACCTACTTGACTTGAAATACACATTTACATGAGATGAATTAGTTATGAAGGAGCCTGCTAAGTACTAATCCCCCTGCACTGGACCTCTGCACCATTAAGATGAAAGGAGTGCACATTTTTATAACTATCTACAAACACACACACACCTGGCATCCAGGAACCGGGAGCGGAGGATCATGACAGCTTCGCACGTGCTTTGTTTGAGTTGGGTCTGGATGGAGCTGAACTTGCGGTGGATGATGGCCACCATACGCTCGATCTCGCGCGGGGAGACGGGCCGTGTACGCGACTGCTCACGCAGGAGGTTCATTACGTGTGTCGTGAACTCACTACAAGCCTGAAAAACAAAACACGCGCACATATGAGTATTCGTCCCAAGTATAGACCATTTCTGCCATCTGCCAGTTTAAAAATCCCATTTTTAGATCATAGCTGCATGTGAACACAATGGTTGCCATAGTAAAAATGCACGTCTGAGGACACCGATTAGGGGAACTTTGATTTCGACGTCTACCACCTAAGGTTTCAAAGATTCTAAAATCTTGAAGCCTTAAGTACTATAACTGGTGGAGAGGTGGTGCTATTTCACAACAGTGCTGAATTGTTTTGGCAACCAGAACACAGTTGTAACAAGTCAGAATAGAATGACCTGGTCAGCAGAAAATGTGAACTTACAGGTTGTACCATTTAGAGACTTCAAGTATGAAGAGTCTTTTAAAACCTAATATCTAATTGTCTAATATCTGTGATGCAGCAAAAATTCAAGAATTGTCTTGAAAAACAAAAAAACACACATGAAATCTGGTTTGCATCTAGAGATCTGTTTTGAAACCACCTACAAATGTGGAGTGAATCTGACTTTCATGATTTTTTTTTTGCAGAAAATTTGTCCCGCTCAATTCAAATGTGTTCAAAAGATCAAATCTGACAAACAACAACACTGTCTGACTACTTTAAAACCAGCAGCGGTACTTTCCCCTCACCCACCCAACCTCCCACCAAAATCAGATACAGTTTAACATATTTGGATCTGGAGCCAAACTAATATGACCTTCAAATTGCACACCTAGGATGAAATTTCGCCAAGCTATCTCTTGAACTGAGCATTTCAATTTGCGAGTAGCCCACACTGATTTCCATCATCATCTGCATGACCTCCAGCCAAATACATTTTCGTGTGTTTCCACAAATTCAGCCAAACAAATACAAATTAACCAGCAAGAATGTCTAGGATAGCTATTAATCAGTGCTATTTACACATAAAAATACATTAGATCTTTATATGAAAAATGCACTTGGCTCTTTTGGCTATTTATTTTGGGCTCTTATTTATTTTTTTGTTTATTCAATGAGAAAAAAACTACTTGTGAAAAACAAATCTGTAGCACTGGAGGCTGCTTTCTAAACATAGTTTGAGAGAGGGCAGCTGCGCGGCGCCATGATTGATGGCTGGTGGGTCGAAATATACCTGCTCGTATTTCTCCAGCTCTGTGTGGTAGATTGTGCGAATTTGGCTCAGCTTCTGTTTGTAGTCTGAATGCTCCAGAGAGCTGTCTGGAGACATCCCCCCAGAACTGGTCGCCGCGGACACAGCTGCAGCAGCTCCACCCCCTTTTTCTGGACCGGCCACACCTTCGGCTAGGAGCATGTTGTCCAAACGCACGAGCTGTGGATCCTGCGGCTCCTCTTCCTGTGCATTTCGCATAGACAGACCTAAAAGGAGCATCAAGAGAGTTGTTATTAATCATTACGCACAATTAATACATAATTGCCTGACTACAGTTATTCAGTTTTCCATGTTGCACATCGCAACAAACACATGCATTTTCATCAGTTGCGCTGAGGCTAATAAAAGTTACTGTACTGTCATAGACTGACTCTTTAGTTACTTTGTGAAATCTGGAGCCACGCAGTCTTGTCTCACTGAATACATGCATATAGCTGAGATGACAAAGTTTAGTTTCAGTTTGACTTCAAAGAAAATGCATTTATTGAGACATGTTGTTAATCTTATGAATACAACTAAAACTCTGACTTTAGAGGACTCAGCAGTGGGAAATGTTTGTTTATTTCAGACTGAGCTGTGCTTGTCATCACTTGTCTGTCATCAGACAAGAAGCAAGATTGCTAATCAGCCAATCTGGCCACATTAAGATTACAGCTACTGCAATATCAAAGCTTGCAGGGCTGCACAATAATAAAAAAAAACAATTATTTTGCTCAGTACTGATTTGAATGTTATTTACTGCAATTATTCAACAAACTAGGGATGTAAAAAGTCAACAAATGTCTTGAGCCACCCCTCATTTTGCTTGGACTCACCTTGTTGGTGCAAAAATACTGTTTTCTGCAAGTCAAACTGTCTCATCTTTGGCATATTGAGCAGATTAAACAAAATAAATGGGAACAATGTAACAGGCTGCAAGGTGCCTAGAAAAAAAGTGTTCCAACCACTCAGCATTCAGTACCATCAGTATACAGATCACCAGCCTGATCATCAGAAAGTCTGGCTCTTTGGAAGTAACATGTGAAGAAATGAGGGGTGGCTCAAAGCTTTTACACAGTGCTGAACATCTTTCAATCAGATGTAGTAATATTAATACAGGGAGTGTATCCTTTAATGCTAAATATAAACAAAATTAGACCACCACAGTATTCAACTGAACAGAAAGGATACTTTCATTTACATTATACTCAGTGTTCGTTTTTCCAGAAATTCAAGCCTGTTAATCCACTGTATGATTTAATGCATCCCAGAAAAAAAGTTTTAAAAATATATAAACAGTACTATACAACAATTTAAGTAATTAGCACCACAATCAATTACGCTCATCTTATTAAGGGAACCAAAAATCATGATTATCGTTGAAATGTGATTAACTGTCCAGCTCTATTTGCTTAAAACAACAACAACTGATCTAAGCTCATTATAGCTTTACCTGTTATTTAAGCCAACCCTGTAAAATGCAAAAATGACAACAAATTCTGAATTTACAGGGCATGTTATAAAACATCTGCCTCTTAATGGCACTGCTAGTAAGGTCACTAAAAAAGGAACTCTAATTTATTCCATTCAGGGCAAACAAGGAACACTGGGTAAAAAAGAATAAGCTCCAATATTGGAAATGTGGGCCAGCACCGATTTCCAGTCAGGCTTATGTACACCTCTGCCACTGACAACATAACGGTTATAAACTTTAGAAACTTTGACTACATCTGAAGGAAATATAACATTTATTACAGTAGAGTTAAGGGTGTAAATAGTAGCACAGCATTTTCCAGACAGCTAAAAAAGTCACCATTATTTTCAATTATGAGTGAAATGAAAGTATCTGTAAGATCATCTTAACAGAAATGAACTGCTGATAATGACATGATTCTGAGACCATCATGCATCCCTAATTCATCCCTAATATTGAGCACCAGCACCTCTCTGAAGGCACCTGAACTGATGCAGGGGGTACTCGAGGTGGGCCACAGATCCATTCCTTCTACAGTGATGCAACCTGAATTTTGGTCAAAACACACCCTAGCCTACGTCACGTACCGGTCCTAACACAGCTGTAAAATAATAAAAACACAACTAAGCCACAGAAAAAGGAAAATGAACTGTTCCTGCGTATTCTTCCACTGCGCACAACCAAACTAGTTCGCCTACGTGGTCCATAAGAGGCTAAAAGTCGAGTGGGAGTGAGAGTGAGTGTTGTAAACTCGAAACGTTGTATGTTGACACTGTAGTAACTCAAGGACCCCCTGTAGAACAGTTTAGACTCACAAAATATAGCAGTGTTTCATTAATATTATTGACTGGCAAGTTACATGTATTACATGAAAGGGCTGCAAAATATAGCGCCATCTCTCTCTCTCTTTATCAAATGACATTAATACGCAGTTAAAATTATTTGAACTTTAACTCCATAACTTCCCTACTTTTACAGCTATAACAGCTTCCACTCTCTTGGAAGACTTTCCTCAAGATTTTGGAGTTTCTGCTGGAATTTGTGCTCATTCATTCGGCAGAGCATCAGGCACTGATGCTGGATGAGAAGGCCTGGCTCACAATCTCCATTCCAGTTCATCCCAAAGGTGTTGGATGGTCAGGGCGGCCTGTCAAGGCCTGTCAAGTTCTTCCACACTGAACTCATCCAGCCATGTCTTTATAACCTTGCTTTGTGCACTGGGACACAGTCATCCTGGAATAGAAAAGGTTCTTCCCCTAACTGTGTCCACAAAGTTGGAGGCATGGTGTTGTCCAAAATGTCTTGGCATACTGAAGAATTAAGATTGCCTTTCACTGGAAGCAAGGGGCCTAGCACAAACCCTGAAAACACATGTATTCCAATACATCTTATATTTCTGGTGGCCACACACTGCTCCCCAGGGGCTGTGTTCCTGGCTGCCCACTGCTTCACTACTATTACAGAGTAATAACAAGTGATTTCTATTAAAGAGTTATAGGTGATTTCTATTACAGAGTAACAATAACAGTGCCTTCTAGGACAATAATAACATTATCCTATTACACAGCAATAATAAGTTATTTCTATTACAGTGATAAGTGATTCTACAATCATATCTAAAAAAAAAATGAGCATTATGTTTCCTAAAACTTTTTTTCCTGCTGTCTGATGAGCTGTTTGTTGCTGAGGGCTGAACACAAAACACTCCCGCCAGAAAATGCGGATAAATGCAAGAACTGTAACAAGCAGGAGTGTCAGATGGGTATAAAAGATTAAATTTATTAGTTTGAAGGGGATGTGAAATTTATTTTTTGTTTTTTTTTCAGGGATGCACAGTTTGTGGCTTTGTTCTGAGGGGCTGAACAACATGGCGCCGCTAGCTGGCGGCCTGCTGGACATTTTTAAACTACTTTTAAAGTTAGGAGTTTTCACAAAACCGAGCTTTACACAGCCAAAGAAACTTGCCTGTTTTCTCTTTAATTTCACACAGCACGCTGAAGAGAGCCGGTTTCATCCGATGGCAGTTCAACGCGTGTTTTCTGCAGGACAAACCAACAAAACTACATTAGCCAACCGCTAACCAGCCTTAGAGCCCATCAAATATGACCCATGTTGCTTTTTTAAGGTCCCAATCACCCTGTAAAAGTGGACTCATAAATAAAGCACTTACCGAGATTTTACTTGTTTGCTGAATGCTGGAAAGGGCTAATTGTGCAAAATGCACGTTAGCTAACCAGCCTTACAGCCCATCAAAAGTGATGAATATTGCTTTTTAGAAAGTCTTAATCTCATGTTAGAAGTTAATCGGACTCTTAAATAAAGCATTGACTTCGCTTTTCTTGTTTGCTTAATCGTGAAAAGAGCAACTTGTGCAAAATGCATGTTAGCCACGTTAGCATCCGCACAAGTAGCCTGGTTAACTTACTGAAATACTTTGACCGACATTTTCCATTTTGTCATTTACTGTCACTACTAAACAAATAAAGAGGCTTAACTACTAAACTGTGTGTTCATATCCGAAACTGTCTCTTATTAAACAAGCTTATAAAAGTAATATTAATGCTGCACAAGTTGGTTGTCAGGCTGGCCAGCAGGCTAACAACAACGCTAACGTAAACAATGCAGTTGCTTCATTTAATCCGGTTTCTTTCACTTCGTAAAGGTGCAAATGTGTCTTTCCTGGCTCTTGGAAGAGTCAAAACGACATGTCTGGTGTTTTAAGAGCCTCGAAAGCTTATTAAAACACTATTAAAGGCTCGTTAGCCAGGTGAGTTAGCATAGCTCGCCAAACTTTGTTTTTATTTTGGGCACAGAGCCAACCGTCTTTATTTAATTTAATTTCTACTCACTTTGCTTGAGCTTCGTCTAAGCTTTGGTCGGTTATGGTCATGATCTGCTGTAAAATGTCCCCAATGTCTCGCCGGTTCTCGTGGCCGTTTTCTGCCCCTTCCAGCCCCGACTCGCCATCGGTGCGATGCTGTGGGTGGATCGGGTTCAGGGGATGCATTCCTGGGTGAGTGTTCAACCCGAGCCCCCGGCTTGGATTGGGCCCGTTGCCTGTAATAGGCTGCTGCTGCAACATCCTGAGGAGCACATTAATCTAACCAGCCAAATACACACACACACCACTCACTCACTCTCACACACCCTCCTGTGGACAGCCACACTGGGGTCCCCTAGCGATTGAAGTCACTGTTAGAACAAAAAGACAGTATATACTTTCAGAAATATTTATTCTGCTGCTCCAGCAATACGAGGTCAATCCCACAGTGCAAAAATGACCAGGCACAGATTTCTGTGCCTGGTCATTTTGGGGGATTTTTCACTGTTTTAATGCTAACCCGAGGCACCAGATATCCTACCACTTGGCAGTTTCTCTTAAAATCTTTTGATTGCTTCATAAAGAGTTGTGCCTTTCTATTTGGGAACCTCTATTAGTACAGTATATGAAGAAAGTTTTGTGACACACCTGTTTTTTTAGGGTTTCGGGCTACGGCCCCATACTTCCAGTGAAGGTCTTAACGCTTCTGCATACCAAGACATTTTGGACAACACACTTTGGGGAAGGTCAATTTCTATTCTATTCCTGTGCCCCCATTAAGACATGGTTGGATGAGTTTGGTGTGGAAGAACTTGACTGACCCACACAGGGCCCTGACCTCTACCCCATCCAACACCTTTGGGATGAACTGGAACAGAGATTGCGAGCCAGGCCTTCTCTTCCAACATCAGCGTCTGACCTCATAAATGCTCTACAGAATGAATGAGCACAAATTCCCACAGAAACTCTCCAAAATCATGTGGAAAGCGTTCCAAGAAGAGTGGAAGCTGTTATAGCTGTGAAAGTGAGGACCAAGTCTTTGTATTTGAAAGCAAAGCAAAGTCCCTGTTGGTGTAATGGTTAGGTGTTCCAATACCTTTATCCATATAGTGTAGCTTAAGGCATCTTAGATCCTACCATTTGGCAGTTTCTGTTAAAATGTTTTGATTCCTTCATAAAGAACAGATTTAAAGTGGTTAGCTGTGAAATGCTGTGTTAGTGAAACTCCTGACAGTGAAACTGCTGATTCAGGACCACATGTTCATAGCCCTTAGTGCCTCATAGAGCTCAGTTTTTATAATGTTGATGAACAAGCTGAGACACTGTTTTTTGATATCTTTACATCAAGATTTTGGCGGTAAATGGGATGGCCATTTGTGGCGGTGAGGGAAAAATAATGTCTGCTGAAAACTAGTGTAACTATTTGTTTTCAGGTTTATGACTGTTTTACATATAAACCCCTAAAAGACATGTCTTGATTCAGTGGTGGAATTAGTTTTGGATAGCTTTGCAATATGATTTTGGCTGTAAAAGGGATTTTCCATTCATGGTAGAGGGATACAAGCAGGGCAAAATGTGACCCATAGAAAACTATAATTACTATTTGTTTATATTTGTTTTATATATAAACAGCCAAAAGATATGTGTAGGTTCACTGGATATTAAATAAAATGTACATTTATTTCTGTTGCAGACAGTGACCCCTGGTTCCATTCACTCTTATTTGACATCGGGCCACAGACAGTGACTTATATCTCAGTGACATTATGCAGAAAACACAAAAATCAGTGGAATCCCCTCTGTGAAGACAGGCAGGTTGTCTTTTAAGTTGCAGGTCTTATGCCACACATTTTTGCTTCTCAAGGTTATATTCAGCCCCATCTTAGCACCGCTCGCCTCCGTGTTACAGCGTGGTTCTCTTTTTTGCTGGCAGACAACAGGAAGTCTGCAAAACCACAGGTTCTGTTGCCTCTGTCAAACAAACAGGCAGCTAGTTTCAACACGCCACCGTTTCTAGAGCTGTTTCAAGGACCGTCAAGTATGAGCAGAATTCAAGCGCAAATTCATGCATGTATTTAACCGCGTCCTCCCAAGCAGCCTTGGGTCAAGTCATAAAAGCAGAGCCCCTCGGATCACTGTATGTTAATTTCCTTTCACCAACAGAAGAAACGATTCCATGAGGTTTTTCTGTTTTAATCATATGGGCCATGTCAATAGGGGTGGGTCAGGGTTGAGAAAGAAACAGGAAGAAACTGAGCAGTCAGAGTGTGAAACAGAACGGCTTCACACACAGACACTCGTGTCAGTGTCCAAGTCTGTAATTAATTTCTTTTGGCAGGTTTGGGGTAGATATGAAGCAGCTGTTTTGGTTCTACTCGAAGAGGTGAAGCCCATGAGGGCTGTAGACTCCAGCTACACTTTAGAGGAGCTTAAGTTCAAGTTCTGGAGGTGTGGAGGAAGGTAAGAGGGCCTTAAAAAGAGCGCTAAATGTTTCTGGTTGATACTCAGTAGAAATTCCATAGGCCTGTTGTTGTACCTGTGATTACTATAAACTGATTAAATAATTTTTTTGGTGTTTAATTGTCTGTCTGTAAGCCTGTTGTATTATGATAATGTGGTATATTGTGGGATAGTGATTTTTTATGTCGTTGTTGCTGTCGTCCTAGCATTTCTGACATGACAAAATTCACATTGTCATGAGGAGTAACCAAAATATGAAACATTAATCCTCTGGGATTTGTGTTATTACTGAACAGCTTGGAAATATACTGTGTAAATATTTATGTTATTGAATACATTGAAAACACACACAAAAAGCACTCCCACTTGCCCTGTATTGTAAAAAAAAAATCTCAAAACAAGAATTCCCCAAACTCTAACTTACTCGAGGTTCCCATATCTGCTGGATGACTGAGGGACATATCAGCGGACGCTAACATGGACTGCCCGGAGGTCAGAGGTGAAGGCCCAGCGGAGGAACAGCTGGAGCCCCTTCTCATTCTAGAAGAAGGGGACGAGCTGGAGGAAATCACAAACAACACGGCCAGAGGCAAAGCCGTACTGAGGGTGAAGGAAGCCGACGAAGACGTGGAAGGAGATGACGATGGAAATGAAGGGAGAATAGAGGAAATCACACATTCTAAAACTAAAGTAGAAGAGGAGGAGGGGGAAAAGCCAGGAGGTCAACAAATAGTGGTATCTAAAAACGAGAGTGGAGAGATTGAACAAGTCCCAGGAACGAACGAGAACTCTAAGGATTCTGAGGTGAAAACAGTCCAGACTGGAGCTGGATTGGCGACAGTGGAGAAAGCCGCGGGAGAAGAGATGGAAAGACCGCTTCTGGAGGCGGGCACAGTGGCTAAAGATAAGCTGCAGGTTGCCCCTGACGTCCAGTCTTCAGCTAAACTACGTCCCAAAGACCACCTAAGGCCTGAAGATGCTCATCAGAAGGTAATGTCACACAAAACAAATAAATCACAACAGGCTTTCATGCTACTTACGATGCCATAATGTCATATTCACTATTTTAATAGACCGCTGTTTTGAAACCATGAACATAGTGGAGAATATCTAGTGAATGCTTAAAACCCATCAGTACACCTCAATTTATATTGTACAAACAATGTAACACATACACCCAGATACAAAATACACATAATGTCCTTTTACGCTCATTATATTCAGAAAAAAAGGTACTTTCTAGAAAAATGTTAGCCATACAATGGATAAACAGTGTAAATGTACCTTAAAAGTTAAGGTCCGTCTAAGTACCATATTTACAGTGCATCTTAAAAATATAACTGGAATAGAATCTCTATATATACTATTATTTTCCCTAATTAAAACACCACCCCGGTGACACCATTTGTATCCTGAGATACAGTTTTATCTGTTGAAGTCTATGTGACTTAGAAGCTGAACTATATGGTACAATAATGGAGACATACCAGTGTGACAGAGTGCTCTGTGGTGCTCTTTCATTTCCAGGCAAAAGACAGTGGGGGACCATTTCTGTTCCTTGTTGCAGTGTTCTATTATTATAAGGGTTCCTTATTTTGTCATGCAGAAAATAATCATTTTTAGTGACCTTTTGAGCACCACTTTTACAGTGGCTCCTAAGACTCAAATAAGCAATTTAGCTATTTACCACTCACACTCAGGGTCACAGATACCCAGAACTTATCCCTGGGTCAATGGGTGCGAGGCAGGGACTCACCCTGTTATTTTATTACAAAAATCCAAAAAAGTACATACCATGTATACAATCTTGTATTTAGCCATGAGCTAAATAAAGACTTAAGATGTAATATCATTAAAAGTTAGGAACTAAAATACATCGCATAAGTCACACCTTGGACACAGCAGGTATATATGAGTAATTGGCTCTAGGCTAAAAAGGGTAAATGTGATGAAGTGACCTTTGCATGCCGTCTTCAGGTCCACAGGTTGTCTCCAGATTTTCCGGACACTCTGTTTGAGCTGCTGTGCACCCTGCAGGAGGGCCGACGGCTAAATGACCAGCGCTGCTCCTTTACACTGGCGGGACGGAGGAGGTGTTACTCAGAACCTAGCACCCCCCGGCACAGCCAGAAAGGTGAGCATCCAAATGTTCTGCCTATTCATTATCCACCAGAAGTGGGACACGAGTAGACTTGATTTATTTAGACATTATATTTTATATTGCTCTTGTCTTTGTCTCTGTGTCTCTGTGTGTCTGTGCAGTCGTAACATAGGCAGTTTTCTCCAGGATCAATTAGGTTTTCTGATTATGTTTCTGAACATTTGGACTTTCCACAAATTTTCGCTGCATGTTTCAATGACCTTTGAGTGAAATAATAAATATGAATTGATACTATGCTGTTGTTATGGGCTAAGAGTTAACATGCGTCGTTATTCACTCTTGTTCTCTCTTCTGACCTCAAACAGTGGTGTTCTCGTCCATGACCTCGCTGCAGAAGGAGGAGTTCTTTGACTTTCTGGCCACCACCCAGGGCCGTCGACTGGATGACCAGCGTGCAAACTTCCAGAGCCTCTCCCCGGTCCCCTCATCCCCGGAATCTCAGGACCCTTCCAGCACTGCCGTCCTTGCCGCCTCTGCCGCCTCTGCCGCCCCCCAGGCCAAAGCCAAACCAAGGAAAGGCAGCTGCAAGGCCCCAGAGGCCATCCGGACTGTTCCCAAACCAGCACCCAAGGAGGAGCTCTACAACATGATTCTCACTTCACAAGTACTTCTGATACATCTGATATCTGTTCAAATGATTCCATTACTTACCAGTCCATTACACTCACAGGACATTTAAACTAGAAGTAATAATGAATTACAGTACAGACAAAATTCAGACTTTAAGACACTGTTAGTGTTCAAGTGATCGCATAGGTTATCCCTTTCTTCAAAGATAGTTAATTTGCCAAGAGATTAGCTATAGTGTAATTATTATCTTGGAATTTTGCATTTTAAGGAAATAAGTCACTAGTTTTAACTGCTAAGTCAAACTTGTGATAACATAATGACTTATTTCAAAATAATAAGTTAAAATGTAAAGAAAATAAAGATCGTGACATTGTGATTGTGCAGGTTTCCCCTTACATCAAATAAAATGCTCACAAGCCTCTAAGAAAATGGATAAAAGTGTGAGTGAAATTTAGGCTTTAAGCTGCTATAATTGATTTAGCCAAACCTGATCATTTAACAGAGAAACTGATTGATTCAGGTTCCTCCTTCCCTCCTTCCCTCCTTCCCTCCTTCCCTCGTCAGCCAAGACGTCTTAGCTGTCCAGCTGTTTTTGCGTAGTTAGTGCTGTTGGTGTCACTGAAGGGATGCTCAGTCATATCACATTACTTGTGTATGTGGTTTCTGCCACTGAATGATCTACTATTGTCTGCAAACCCCGACAAGAATGCCACACTTAAAACTGTGGCCACTGTCACGAAGTATAAATGTCATCTTTATTTAAAATGTAAAGTGACCATTCTGTCATACGTGAACACACCACAGCACGCAGTGTGAACAGCACAAAATTCTTCCTCTTTATTTAACCCATTCACCAAGTGAAGCAGAGGGCAGCCAGGAACACAGCGCCCAGGGAACAGTGTGTGGGGATGGTACCTTGCTTTACTACATTACCCTCGCATCTCTAGAGCACCACATGCCTTACTGCAGCACAAACTTGCCTTAAAGAAAACAGATATAACTATGGACAAAATAAGATTTAAATGATGCTCTTATAGCATATTTGTACAGGTGACAGGATCTCAGATAACGCTAAAAATTATATTTGAGGCGGATGGGTGATGATTTATTGATGTGGTTAGCACCACATCAGTGGTGGCTAGCACCACATCAATGGTGGCTGGAAGCTTCCCTACTGAGCTCCAGTCCAAAACTAAAGACGCAAATCTCGGACACCAAATTTGTCTTGGCTGATTTATCACATTTTGGTTTGAGGGGATATTGTGTAAATTTGGCCATAGCTTTATCTACTGATGGCAGAATGAAGCCAAAAATGCTACACATCCTAATGCTAACTTCTCATTTTCTTTGTATTTGCATACAGGCTCAGGGCCGTTTGGAAGAGCAGCGTAGCACAGCGCCAGGCCCTATGGATGATGAAGACTTCTTCTCTTTGTTGCTGAAGGTCCAAGGAGGAAGGATGGATGAGCAGAGGACGGAGCTGCCTGTAGCATTTAAGTATTGAGAGACCTGGTAGCTAACAGTGTTGAATGAATATACTGTGAGCACTATTTCAGTTATGTGTTTGAAATATGCTTTTTAGTTCCTTTTGAGAATCTTCTCATTTGCATTTTACTAGTCGCGAAAAAGAACCATGCGATTTTCAAATGCAAAATTATGGAACCACATTCGCACCACTGAGATTTATTACTTTTTCCTGCTGCTCAGTTTCTAGCAGCAGTCTGTCACAATTTGGATTTGATTCCTAAAAGCAGTGACTCACTTGAAATATTGACTTATTATCTCAAACTTATTTTCTTGAGACTTACTTAGTATACTAATTACACACTATTATGTTGACGTTTTGAAATTTTGAATTATTATCTTGGTATTTTACATTTTAAGAAACAAGTCGCTATGTCAACATTTTGAGAATGAGTCATTTGTTTCGAGGTAGTGAAAATGTCAGGAAAATAAGCACTTTTAGACACAGTAAGTCATTTTTTGAGAAATGTTGTCACGTGGTTTTAGAAAATGAGGGAAAAATGTAAACCATTTTGTTCTCATCTATCACTTCCATTGACTTCCATACAAAACTCTTGAGACTTTTCTAGAGATTTTTTTTATTTAAGGCACAAACTGGTCTACTAGCTGTTTTGATAACAAAGACATGTAAACCTACTATTTCCAAAGTCACAGTTTTGAGGAATCTGACTGTTTGGCCTGAAATATAAAACATTATGCCTTGTATTTAGTGTTGGACTCACATCAAGAGGTCAGAAAACATTTCCATTTCCATTTCCATTAGGCCTACACAGTATAAACAAAATACTATCTTGCATCAATATCGCCACATAATATATCTTATGTTTGCTGATGCATGTGAATGCATTCATTAGACTGGTGACTGGTTAAGACGTTTATGGTCGACATTGCTATTATTATCAGTATTGCAAAGGCTAATTTCATAACCATTAACAAAAACAATATATTGTGCGATCTTAGCTTGAATGGCCAGTTAATATTTGCTTTTTGAACATTTGTGTTTGAGATAAGATGAGTGTAGACTTTTACAATATTATAAAACCAGTCTGGGATAAATGTTTTGTATAGCCTTGTAGGTTCCAAATAAATGGTAGAGAGCTGAAATAAAAGATGCATTCAGAATGATTAACAGAGAGGTAAACTATTTTAATATGAGTGAGAAACTGTTCCATAGTAAAAATAGAGGTAATGGGGCCCCATCTCTTTGGGGCTCTAATACTGGCTCTGTCATGAGGAGATGACATGAGGTTGACGTAACATAATTGCCCATTAGTGCCGGTTAGTGTTCTCCAAACTTTTACCATTCAATCGTTACACTAGGGCTGAAATATCCTTCCATCCTTCCATCAGTCATATGGCAAAAGGCAAAGAAAGACACTGGAAAGGTCATCAGTTCATCACACAGGGCCGAAACAGTTTTATCAATATAGGATCAATAAAACATTGTCATCAAATATTTCCGTTGTTGATTTTCCAAAAGTGACTAGATGTCTAGGAGCATTCTCTGAAAACAAAGGATGAAGTAGATTCCATATAACATGTGCACATAAACAACATGACCCTCGACTACCTGAAAAGAAAACATCTCGGTGGAGATTCTGAAGCAGCTACAACTACGACGACTCTCTGAGGACATGCACTTCACACTCATAGTGATTTATCAGAATGAGCTAAAGTTCCCCTTTAAACAGCACTAAAGCCCTAAAGATCAATAAAGCTACTCAGATTCTAACCCCACATCAGTTCTATTCATCAGAGGCGTTTAACGACTAGTTCAATAGACAACTGAACATTCGGTTAAAAAACATCACCTAGGTCTGTCAAACTGGTAAATTAGCTTAAAAAAACACCTCGTTCTGTTAACATTATTTAAAAAATACCCACTGGCTCGTCCTGGAGACCTGTTCATATCTTCAGCTCATCTAGAGAAGTGCAATACTATCAGGCAGACTCAATAAAATTTGTGGTTAAATGCTGCCACAGCTTAAATGAACTACAAAAAAAGAACTAGCTGTTACTCTCACAGAAGCTCAAAATTTTGGCTTAAGGCAGACGATTAACATGTTTGTTGGCGGCTTCTCGGTTCATTGGTTTCTGCTCAGTTTGTCAGAACGTTACCAGGCAAAATAAAGTCAGCACAGTAACAGGAAATTAATTGCGTTGTTTTTCTACATTTATTCAGTGTCATTTTATTGAACAAGCGGTTAAAACGCCAACCTTTTTTTTTTTACAGCTCTTAACAGTTACAACCTTTGTAAGTTTGTTTCAGCCAAACAATCAGTTATGTATTAATTCACAGGAAAAATCAACTATGCAGGCCTACATTACCCCATTTTTGCGTATCATATTTACTTCGTTCGGGAACATTTTCCCAGTAATGTGTAATATTGGATAAAACGTCCACCTTTTGGTGTATAATTGAAAAAATATTTCAACAGATTATGAGTGAGCAACTTCAGTGATTCATATGGTGGCGGAGTTTAGAGCAGTTACACTGAAGGAGAGAGCCAACACTGCACTGGGTTATTGTGTAATCTATGTTTTGAGCCACCTCCCACTGAACGACAGGAAATCCACGGGCAGCAAGTTTGAGATGTTTTATTTAATCTGTTTGTCAGAGCAGATGGCTCTCCTGTCCAAGAGCCAAAGCCGCCGAGCCCCAGTTGAAGCAGGCCTAGCAGGCCTACTTTAGCTTAGTGCTGTAGTGCTCTTTGCACCACAAGACCTAGTTGTGCTTCCTTCTGTGGAGGCCCTTTTGCCATCCACTTCACACTTCTCACATGTTTCACATCACAGAGTCTGCTCACTAGCACTTCTGTTATCACCAAAGATAGAAATCAGAAGTGTCAAGGCTTATTCTTAACAGTTAAAAGTGTAGAAGACAATCAACACACTGTTTGCCTATGTGAAAAAGGCCCTTTGCATGTTTTTGCCCACATATGGTTTTCTTCCCCTTTTTATTTTTTTAAGCGCCATTTGTCTTCTTTTAGCTTGAAGCTGAGCACCAGACTCGTGCACAATCTACTTCTTCTTAATTTTGTATCATTAAACAATGTGAAAGTGTTGTATAGCTACTTGTGAATAACCTATATAGTAGACGCACCAAACTACGTTCGCAGTAAAATGAAAATACTTGCACTACTCCACAGTGTTGCCAAGTCTTAAGAGGTTCACTTCATATTAATAGCTATTATAAGTCACTTGGGTTGTTGAAAAAGCAAGGACCAACCCATTTACTTTAAGGACACATATCCTCCTGCAGTATTTATCGGAAAAACACAAAATATGTCATTATTTCATTAATGTAATAAGATTGGCACAATAAAATGTCTCAATAAGTGAATACTGATGCTCGTTGGTGTGCTTGTAAAATATACGATGTGTGTGTGTGTGTGTGTGTATAGATATATATGTGCAAGTTGCCAATGATGTATATGCTCATGTTTCCCACTGTGATTAATGATTTGTCTTTTTTGTTTTTGATGTCAATACAATAGCTTAACAGCTCCTCACTGCTCCTATACTTTAATAGTTGCACAAAATAACCGAAAAAAGACAGTTATGCAACTATTCAAATATCAGAGCAGGGAAATAGGCAGATTAGCTATCTTGCTTTCTAGCTTTCTTTGCTTTATAGCAACACTAGGTTGTGCTGAAATGAAATAACACACTGCACTGTGACCGTAAAATTAGCGAGCATTCCTGCTAAAATTAGCTCTAGCTTTCTTGACAACTTCATCTCACATTCTGCTTGTTGTGTTACGGTTGAGAAATGACAGTGGAAAATAATTGCAGTCATACGATTTTGTAATAAATGTGACCGGAAGGGACAGAGGAAGTGTGGGGGGGAGGGGGGTTATCACCCCCAGATGTAAGGGCCATTTAACTGCAACTGCAAAAAATAATAAACAAAGAAAGTGTAATAAGCATAATACAGGCCTATGTGTGCTTGTTCTGGGGTGAAGTTTGTACTTTTACAAGATTTTAGTATTATATTTCCTTTACAGCAAGCTAAAGCACTTCCCTGGTCAACTGTTAGTCGCTATGGAGCAGCTCGAGGCTCCTCCAGCTTGAGGGAAAGTACACGAGTTGTAGGTTAGTCCGGATATCATTTTTTAGACTAAAGAGGTCATCTAATGTAATACTGTCTTTTAAAAAAAGATGTTGAGCCCTTTTCTCTCGGTTTAATGTAAATTAATTATAAAATAACACATAGCTTGCATGGTAACCTTGAATTCGTTGCTTAGAAAGTTTAGCATCCCACCTAAAACACTTTTCCGCATCTCTGGTGACAGGCCTATTAATGAGTAGGCACTTATGCTAATAAGATGTTGCTTAATTTTCCCTTTTTACTTTATTTTAGGATTGAGCTTTTTATTAGATTGTGTTTTATCTTCAGAATGTGTGAACTAGGATCTATGTGGAAGCCCTTTTAAAGACTTGCACTAACCATACACTAGATGGCAATAGAATGTAATGATCAAAGGCTTTGACCTTTAAATTTCAATACTGAAGAGCATTCACATAACATTTCTATGTGAGATATTAAATATATTAAATACATTTTACATAGCAAAACATGCAGTCCTGTGCTAAAGTCTTGAGCCACTCCTTATTTCTTTATATTTTGCTTAGAATCACCTTGTTGGTGCAAAAATACTATTTATGCCTGTCTTCTTTTTGGCATATTGAGTGATTTAACATGAAATAAAAATGAAAACAAAGAAATTAGAATAATATTTAATGGTGACAAAGTGCATATAGATACAAGGAGCCGAGATAAAGGAGTTCCAACCACTCAGCATTCAGCACCACCAGTATACTGATCACCACCTGATCATCTGGAATCA
>JBBPCY010000001.1:2262923-2294707 GCA_037974405.1 Brachyalestes nurse
CTATCTATCTATCTATCGATCTATCTATCTATCTATCTATCTATCTATCTATCTATCTATCTATCTATCTATCTATCGATCAGTCAATCAATCAATCAATCAATCAATCAATCTATCCATCCATCCATCCATCCATATTGCTTATTGTCTATCTATCTAAACATACATACATACATGTTTACATTGAGTATATATACACATACTCATTTACATATAAATAGGGTTAAAAATTATATATATATATATATATATATATGTATGTATATATATATATATATACACACATATATATTTGTTAATACAAATGCCCACATTTATTTTTCTAGATTGTTTATATAGCGTACTGTTTATACCGTACTGTTGGTATAGTTTCTTTCCATTGGTTTTTTTTTTCATTTTGGCTGCTCTTACCTTTGTACTGTCCACTTTCTGGCGTGAGGATGCAAACTTCACACTTGTGGGACTAATAAAGGTTTACTTTATCTTATCTTAAAGATCTATTTTGAGGAATACAATTTTAAAACGTGACATATAATTAAACTACATATTTTCATTTCATTTTTACATAACTGAACTCAGTGGTTGAGAGTGACTCTGTTCAAGTGTAAATCCTGTGTTTGTTGATGAATTTTGGTTGTTCTGTGGACTGCCCCTGTGTGTTTCTTCGGCTGAGTCTGAGTTCAGTTCTCCAGGGTTCTAAAGGGTTAAACGGTTCCGCTCGGGCCGTGATTGGCTGGAACGCAGGTCCTACCCACCTCCGCGGACGTGACGCTGGCCAATCGAGAGGCTCCGTGGCGTCGTGGAAGGGCCGTGACGTCAGCGGCCGTCGTGCTGGGATTGGAATGCAACGGCGAGACAAACGGAGCGAGCGGTCCCCCTACACCAGCCGGAGTTCAGAGGGGCTCTCTCCAGACCAGTATTAACGTCTGGAGTCCGTCTCGGAACGTGTCCGGAACTGTTGAGGTTAACTCAAGGGCCGTAAGTTTACTCAGGGCTGCTGAAAAGTCAGTTTCTAAGCGCGAGAGAGTAGCGTTAGCCGTTCGGTGCCTCACTAACTGACCCGGAGTCAGTGTTGTTTTGTGTGGAAATGCAGGGATTTGTTCGGCTTTTTGCTCCGACGACGGTCCGAACGGGGTCGTTTGCGTGTCGTTAGTCGGAGGTAGGTACTAGAGGCTCGGACCGTCGCTTCAATGTTTGCGGACCGTGTTTATAACGTCTGGCCCGATGGGAGCGCGTGTACGAGGAACGCTACGACCACGACGAGGCTAGTCTGAGGTAACTTGCCCCTAAACTGTGTTCTCAGAGAGTGTGTTTTCAAAACTACACACGCTCTCTCCCTCTCTCTCACTCACACACACACACACACACACAGACACACGTTTTCATGGCCATTGGGAAGTGTTTACAAGAAGGACTGAGATAATTGAGGTCAGAGTCCACTTGAGCTGGAGCTGCTCCTGAAGCCCAAAGCCGCATGTTCAAGTAGGGGAGAGGTAAGTTAGATGGTCCACAAAAGTCGCCCACATGCTCTGGATTTGGGAACGGACCTGGAAGAAGAAGAAGAAGGAGGACGACGAAGACACGAGAAACTCCTTGCAGGCTGGAGGAAGATGCTGCCTGGCTCGGGTCGGTGAGCCCCAGACGTGGCGGCGAGTCGCTTTTCTCGGCCAAGCCCACAGAGCCGGACCAGTGGACACATGCAGGCCAAAAAGCGCTACCTGATTCTGGTCTCTGCTGGCACCTGTCTCATCTTGCTTCTCTTCTTCAGTGGGCTGCCGGTGCCAGCTTCTAAGAGGAGCCAGATCCGACATGATGGGCACCGTCCCCACTGGCCCCACTTCTCGGAGCGCCTGCAGCCCTTTGCACCGCAGCATCAGGAGGAAGGCGAGGGTCATGTGTCGCCGAGGCAAAAGAGGGACGCCAACACAGGACTTTATAAGGGCAGGCGCTGCCGAATGGACTCATGCTTTGACTTTTCTTTGTGCGAGAAGAACGGTTTCAAAGTTTACGTGTACCCTCAGCAGAAGGGGGACAAAATCTCAGAGAGTTACCAGAGCATCCTGGCATCAGTGGAGGGCTCCAGGTTCTACACATCTGACCCGGGACAGGCGTGCTTGTTCGTGCTAAGCCTGGACACCCTGGACCGGGACCAGCTGTCACCTCAGTACGTGCACAATTTGAAGGCCAAGCTCCAGAGCTTGAGTCTTTGGAATGGCGGCCGGAATCACCTCATATTCAACCTGTACTCGGGGACGTGGCCGGACTACACTGAGGACTTGGGGTTTGACATTGGCCAGGCCATGCTGGCCAAGGCGAGCATCAGCATGGAGAACTTCAGGCCTAACTTTGATGTGTCCATTCCTCTGTTTTCAAAAGACCACCCAAGGACCGGCGGGGAGAGGGGGTATTTAAAGTACAACTCCATTCCCCCGTTTAGGAAATACATGCTGGTGTTTAAGGGCAAGCGATATCTGACCGGCATTGGGTCAGACACACGCAACGCCCTGTACCACGTCCACAACTCAGAGGATGTGGTTCTGCTCACAACCTGCAAGCATGGCAAAGACTGGCAGAAACACAAGGACGCCCGCTGCGACAAGGACAACACTGAATATGACAAGTAAGTTGACTTTACTTCAGTGCTGCAGTGGCCTTTCAGCTTTTCATTGGTCATGGAGTGGGATTCTGCTGTAATGTAGCCGTAACATCAGCAGGAACCGTCCTCCTGGAGGAGTTCAGTGAATATGGGTCAGTGTGCTGTCTCATTGATTCATAGGCAGTAAGTGAAGAAGTTGCTGCTACAGAAAGTTAATCTGGTGACACATCAGGCAGCAAGACTCTTTTGCTCTGCCCTCATTCGGTTCATTGAAAAGCACATAAAACATTCATCTGCTGTGCTGATGCCTGCTGAAATAAATCCCTTGCTTTATATAGTAATTGTACCAAAGCACGTGTGATGATTTGTGAACCCTACTAGTGTGCATGCATTTTCTTCAGGATCAGCTATCTTCAAGATGCCACACTCGTATTGCAATGTTCAAGTTTGCAGTCTCTGTTCTGAGGGCCCAGAAGGGCTTTTGCTTGTTAATGATTAATTCAGTTTTTGACAACCTATGGGAAAGAAATGGTATATCAAAATCAGTAAGGAGCTTTATACGGCCAGAAGGCCACCCCTATCCTGGCTCAGGCAAGAATGTGTGAGACATACAGTCTTGCCTGTGTTAATTTTACTCCTGCCCAGAGAGGGCCCGAAGTGTCAGCTGTTGCTCTGACATGAGATCAAAAACTTCAGCTTGTGAGTGAATGGTGTCGCTTCTAATTTAACCAGTGTTCCCGTTTAGGCCAGGCCTCATATGACTTACGGATACTGCACTGCTGTAGTCACACGCCTGAAAGAGCACAGTCTACACTGAACAAACCCAGCAACCGGCATGCACATAAACGAACTAATGTACAGAGTGGCACATCATGAGACTGTTTGGTCATCGAGCAAGCAGAGATCAGCCTTGGAGGCATTTCTTAATTTTTTTCATACATGTCTGTTAAACAACTAGAAACACCTGATTTGTAACTTTGCTGTTAATAAATAATGTCAAACATTGGTCACTATAAGCTTATTACTATAAGTGAGTAGAGATCAGCTTTAGAGACATTTTATTATCTGTTCAACAACTAGAAACACCGAATGTGTAACTTGGCTGTTAGTAGATATGGGCAGTATTGTCATTAATTGGCCATTTAAGCTTTTCTTACTAGACAATGAACCGCTGCTTTTATTAGACATATTTACAGTCTGTAATAAAGTGTAGTAATAGTACTAGGTGGTAGCAAAGGTCATTATGCTGTTGTCCTGTTTTTAATTGATTACATATTCATTTTCCTCCTGTCTTTTTATCTTTAACAACTTATCCTACGTATTCCTGCATGTTCACAAAACCTCAGAAAAGCTAAATATAGTTAGAAATCATATACATTGATTGCTGTATTGTCCATCCTCAGTTGTTACTCTCAGGAATATGAGAGGCAGTAACGGTGAGCCTCTTGGCACTGGTCAGTCGAACGAGCTGCTCTGTTTATAACCTCGCTAAAGCAGATGAACAGACAGCCGTCTGACTCTGTGTCTCAGAGCGCTGTGGGCCCCGCTTCCCTGCCGTGTTTTCTCTGGGGGCCGCTAGGCGCTGTGTGTGTCGGCCCCGGGGTGCTCTGACGGATTAGCAGGAACAATACCCCTGGTGCCAGTAAGGGACAGTGGGCCTTCCTGCTGTTTGCATAGGCATTTCCCAAACCCCACTCCATCACTGCAGAGTGACTGCGCACTGCGTGACCCCTCGCCCCTGGCGGCGTGACCTCCGCCTCAACTCTCCTGCTGATGGGCTGTCATGGGTGACTTACTGAGATGTTCACATGCCACTCAGTGTAATAGCACAATAAAATGGTACCATAGCACAGCTGTGCATCTTCTAACACATGGCAGCTGTTCCGAGAGGGCTCTATCTCTATTGTTGGTGTTTGTGTGTGTGTGTATAATTTTTAAAAGTTTGTAACTGTCATCTAAAAATGTTTCGAAGTGGAGGAAGTTTAATTGTGTTATTGGGAATGCGATTTGATTTTGTAATTGTAAATGTAGATGCAGGCAGCCATGAAGACCAGATTGGCCACTTTCTCTGACTCGAACCTTGAATCCTGAACACAGTGTGTCTGACCGTCACTAGACGGCACAGTAAACAGTTTCTGCCTGCTTTCGTTGCTGTTGATTGATACAACTTTATATCTTCACGTTAAAATTCCTCGCTTATATGGAATCTAAGGCAACTTTGTTTATAATGCAGGCTATAATTTAAATTGCACTCTTTCAGACTGGGATTTCAGTATAAAAACAGTTGGTCTTTCAGCCCCAGCTGTGGGATCCAGAACAGAAGCCTGAATACCTTGCCCATGATTGCTTTAGAGATAATTATAGTTAAGTATTCTTGTGCAAGTCAGCGCTCAGTGTAAGGATTAACAGTGCCCCCAGTGACTTTAGGCCTTTGAAATGGTCACAAAATTGTGACCCGTGTTTCAGTGTGCACTGCGTGACCTTAAGCTTTTCCATGCAGCTCGTGCTTTTCTGAGAAGGCTTTTAAACCATTTTCGTCTGCAGTTCCACAGTGCTGTGCTCGCATACCAGGGATATTGTAATTACTGTGAATTAGTCATTCCGCAACACATCACTCCACATAGTTGCGTGCAATCATCATAGAGGACAACGTCGATTCCACTCCAGCAGTGCAAAGAAAAATCTAACATGACTCTCTACTGCACTAGGCTACACTAAATAGTGCATGAACTTGACAGTTGAGGGGAAAAAAAACCTCTTCCTGCAAATCAGGTTTTTTGAATCCACTTTGGGCACAAGTTAATGCCCTCAGCTTGGGTGGTGGACCTCAGCTTGCAAGTGACGTCTAATCCAGGCCTGTTCCAATATTTTGATAGCGTGCTCGCGTTGAGTGATCAGGCTTTTTGGGCCACAACAGGGTTTTTCAGTAGCACTCCATGACAATAAAAAATGTATGGTACGTTTTTAGTGGAGGAGGCAGCTCATTCTGTTCTCATTTCCTCTCTCGCCATAGGCCATTCCCCCCCCCCCACCTACCACCCCACTCCCTCAGCAAGGACGAATGCTGAAGTCGTCGTACATGACCGTTCATGTGAATGCGAGGAGCTGATGGCTGCGGCGATGAATAATTGATCGGCTGTATTTTATTCATGTTTTTTTTTTCTTTTTCACCCCCTCCTTCTCTTGAAAATTTGGAGCTGTTCATGTTTTATTCATGGATATGCCAAATCATCTCAGTCTACCCCCCCCAGTACTTTTCCCGTGGCAAGGCTGTTTGGAAATTAAGTAAAATTAAGTAATAGTCCTGAGTAGTTTCAAATTCTTATTCACTCTTGGTTTTGTCTGAAACCATTTACCTTCGGGAAGTTCACTGGTTTGAATCCAGATATGTTGGAAAGTTGAGCATTATTAGTTTGCAACTTGAGTCATTTAAAATAACATTAAATGTAACGTTGGGAAAGAGTTAGAATTTGGGAAACTAAAGGATTAGCTTCCTGAATGATAGCTGTTAAAGGGCACGGGCGCTCTCCTGGCAATGACTGCCAGTTAATTTACAGCTTTCCCTGACTTCACATTGTCTACTCTGCTCAGGAAGTACATCCAAATCATGTGGGAATGATTTGTAGACGGTAAAATTGGCATTTTTAGTGTGGCTCAAAGCATTTAACCAGTGTGGGGACATGCAGACTTGTCACTCGAGTAAATGAATCAAGTTTTGCAGTGCACATCTCTTTGGTGTTTGCCATATACATTTACATTTATGGCATTTACCAGACACTTATCAAAAGCGACTTCCATTCCCTAACTATAGGGGCCAGTCTCCCTAGAACAGCTTGGGGTTAAGGGTCTTGCTGATGGTATGCTGAAGGTAGGATTCGAACACATGACCACCTGGTCCAGAAGCAAGTATACTATCCACTAGGCCACCACCATCCCTAACAGTGATCTGCAACAGCACTAAAATGACTGACAGTTGAAGCCTGATGTCATGAGAGATTAGTCGGCAGGTAAACAGCCAGTTCTTGAAGTTATGTTGGAAGCAGGAAAAATGAGTGGCTTGCCTCTTTTAGCAGGACAATAGTTCGGGAACAGTTTTAGGAGCTTGATTAAGAATTCAAGGTGTTGACTCTGCCTCGAAAATCCTCAGATCTCAATCTGATTGAATGTCTGTGGGATATGCTGGACAAACTAGTCAGATCTGTGGAGGCCTTACCTTGCAGCTTACAGGATTTTAAAGGATCTACTGCTATCGTCTTGGTGCAGATACCACAGCTGGTGGCATAAACATCTATGAGGAGTAGAAATTGAGACTGCATATACCTGGATTTGCATTGTGGAGAACTAAATACAGCTAAACAGAACTAAGTCTGCTCAGGTTTTTTTTTAATACTTACAATATCTGGGATATGCTCAGCAAAACTTATTGTGGAATATTGTATTTATCACAATCAGGATAATTATAGTAAAATATATTTCCTAAGGATCTCTTCAAACTAGTGCACACACCTTACAAGCTTTTTTAAAGTCACATTTTAACAGCTGTAGCCATTACATTTTTTTTTTTAATTTGCCCATGTAATGTCCTCTAAACATTGCGCCGCCAGTGCCTGTTCATCTCCCACATTGTCAAATCACCTCTTAAAGCTATCATCTATAATGTAAAGGCTGAGCGATGACTAGGCCTAGTTTTCTGAAGCAAGTGTGGTACCAGCAGATGATGGCTGTTGGGTTATGTAATGCTGGATTTGTGCTTGTGCTGCCCTATTAACGCGCCTAATCACCTTAAATGACTCCCAATCCTTTGTGAAGCTGTTGCCTAATTAGGACCCAGAGGACGTGGCTTACATGTTCTAACCGACTGGAGGAACTTCCAACGGGGAACAGAGTTAGCTGTTACTTTCCAGCTAGTTTCTCTGTTGCTTTTTTTAATTTATCAGTCGACATACCGATTACTTACTCTAGTTAACCAAGTTTCATTTAGTTGGTGTGGCCGATACGCAGGGGTGGGCAATGTTGCTATATTCATAGTTATCGTACTGAATTGTTACTTTACATATTTATTGAATTTTTTTTGCATGTGTAAGGGAACCTGTACAATATTAAACATATGTTACCATTTGTTGCCTTGTACCAGAGTTACCATAAGGCTAATTTTCATCTGCCGTGTATTAGCAGGGTGCAGTTAAAACTTCCTCTCAGTGACAACAAGAACGGAGCCCATAATACAGCGATCACCGCATACAATAATATAACACTCAAACACACCTTGTCCGCAAGAGTTGTTAAAATGCCTGATAACAAGAGTATGTGATTTGTGAGTATATTGTAGATGTAAGTACTTAACTAAATGCATGCGTAATTAAAAATAGGGCAAAGTCATCTTAAGTTGTGTTTCATGTGGCGACATAATATAACTAAAATATTTCATATGTTGACCTATTGGTTTTTATTGCTTTTATATATATTTTACATAAGCATAAGCAGTTGTTCAGTGTTGATACTGATGTGTGCATTATTCTGGGAATAGCTTATCATAATTTATACTGATAACCATATCGTTTTTGCTCACTGCCACCATTAAGTTGCCTTTTTTTGCCATGGTTGTTCTGCAATAGGTCTGCTGGCCAAAGCCTGGTTTGCATAGGGCTGCACTAGACAGTGCAGTCTGCAGTTAAACAAGGTGGAAGTAATTGTTTTTTACCACCCCCTCCCTCGCCCATTGTGGCGCAAATCCATCTTTCCCTGTCACTAATAACAAGGAAGTTGTGATTGTCTGGATTCAGCCTTTGAAAACACTGGCTGTGTATGAACTGGCGAGCTCTGGCTCTAGTAATGTAAAGGCTTTTCGGGTCACTCGTGTTCACTATATGAGCAACAATGGAAGAAAGTGTGGGTTGTTCATTTGGCTTTATGTAGGTTGTGCTTTGGTTTCAGGTTTCTTTTTATAATGTGTGTATACCTGTATGAGTTCTGTCTGTGTTTAGTAATATTCAAATTTGTGCCTGAGATTTGCATGAGTTTTGCGTTTTTGCAAGGCCTGTGAAAGGAGTCTGAGTGGGTGTGTTTTCTTTTTTCTTTTTTCTTACACCAATAAGAATCCATGGTACACAAAAAATTGGCAAATGTTTTTCAGTCAAAACTAGAACCAAAGAAATGTATGTGCATTTGGCTATATTGTCATTTGAATGTATTTATAGTAACTTGTCCTGCTTCAGTCTTTTAAAGAAACAGTTCGTGGCTGTTTTCAGCCTTTAGCAAGCATTACCTGGGTGTAACATAATTAAAAAAAAATATCTTGTATATGATTAGCATGACCACTCATATATATATATATATATATATATATATATATATGTATGTATGTATGTATGTATGTATGTATGTGTGTGTGGTTTGATCTGTAACCCATGAGACTCACGGAATGGACAGGTTCAGGCCAGCTGTTTGTGGGCTACAGTGTGGCGGATGAAAATGTGTCAAAGCAGTGAAGTTCTAAAAAACTTATTCAGACGTTGTTCAAGTTTAGGTCATCAATTAACCAATATTTTAGCGTGTTGGATTGAACAGGCCTGGCTCTTATAAATTCACAAAAAACCCATGCATCAGTACCACTTGGTTCAAGATAAAATACTTAGTTTAAAACAGTGGTAATCCTTCAACTCTAAAAATGAGGTTAGGAGTCCAGACAATAGTAGAATTCTAGTAGTCTTGAGGGGTTTATATTAGACCTTCTGAATGCTACGTAAGGAAACGGATACTCATGTAATGATCAAATTCGGATTATCCGGTCCAGTTTCCGCAGTATTGTGAGCCATATTGCAGCTTTTGTAAGCTGTTCATTCAAACCAATCTAAAGCAAAAAAGCTTAACTTCCCTTGCAGTTCAGTGCAAGTGCAGGTTTACCTGCTGGATGTGTAATTACACCAACAGTCACCTCCAGCTGCCTCTGCTTGTAAGTAAGCCGTGAGTTTTTTTATTTTTTATTTTATTATTTTTTTTTGCAGGCAGCTGTCTCGCTCCCTTAATGGCAGATTTGGCTACTTTCGCCCCGCTGTAATCACGCATTCAGACACTGCAGTGGATTTAATGAGATAGTGGGGCTCAAAAGATAACAGGCTATTCACAGATCAATGGACTCTCCACCCCTGCCTTAGTGGTTGATTATGGGTAGAAAGCGTGAGGCGCTCTGCCATGTTGTAGCCTCTGCTTCTGGAGTGCCTTTGATGATGGAGTTAGATTGTAGAAAACAAGAATGGAAATACAACCTGTTTTGCAATCCGACGAAGTTCTCCGTAACAGCGTCTGAATATAAATGGCTGAAATTAGCCCCGATATGAAGTGTTTAACTGGGAGCTGTTAAGGCCCATTAGAGTTTTCCCCCGCCCTTTCTCCTTTCGACTCGTGGTGTCAATCACAAGCAGAGTTGATTTTGATTCCGTTTGAAGCCTGAGCAGATGCCAGAGCTCTAGTCTTTGGAAATTCCCAAAAGGCTCCCGCCCATGTAAGAATGATTCATAGCTTTTGGTTTATTTAGCAATTGGCAGCTTTTTCTCTGCTCACATGCCGCATGTAGAAAGATACTGTACAGTTATGAAAGTGTGCCAGGATTTGGCCACTGAGTAGTCTTTTGTACACTAGTAGCTCGGTTCTCCAAGCTCATTTAGTAAAAGGATGGACAAACAGCTGACCTGGTTACTTGTGTTTGTAGGCAAAACACTAACATTTCACATTTCAAGATTGCTAATGCTAAGTCTTTCTCAAGTGCAGCAAACATTTTATCAAACAATGTCAGTCAATTTGTACATAAATACAACAAAATTTTATTATAAAAGCTGTGGAGTACAGAGACAGTAAATATCGTACCATTATGTGTAATTTTAAAGGAAAGTAATTGTGAGGTTAAAAATCTGTTTGGAAATGTGTGTTAACTTTTTATACATGTGATTAGAGCATGTTTTGCTTTCCTTTGTCTTTAGGAAATCCTGTGTAGATGCACTTTTAAGATAAAAAAAAAAAAACCCTTTTAGTCATGCCATTAGTTTGCTTTGCCCAACAGAATGTTTTAAATATGAAAGACAAAACTCAAGTGGAAGTGGCGAGGGTTGTCTCACCAGGCTTCTCTTCGCCGTCTGAGAGACCTCCCTTGTGCTGCAGTGGCCCGTGTCCCGGCCCGCGCTTGCGTTTGGATAGTGTTGCAGTTCGGAAGTAATGATAGCTGAGAGCGTTTTAAGCCTGGCGTCTGCGAGCCCAAATGAGAAAGCCATTCGCCAGTGTGGGAAAAAGCAGGATCAGCCGCCTGAGAAGAAAAACAAACATGGGCTCTCAGCCCCTGCGTATTAACCTCTAATTTGCAGTTATCTCCGAAAATCTCTGCACTTCGTTGGTAGTCAGTATTATCGACTTCTTGCTCATGCGTAATCGAATTAATGAAGAAAGTGTTTTTTCCTTTTTTTTGCGCCTAAAGTCATATTTGCCATTGCTTGATGGACCCTGATAGTTCAAATAAATGTAATTCCTTATGTAACAAACAATTAAATTTTTAATCACATTTTGCATTTCTTACGCATGTAGTTACCTAGTGAATAGGGAGTGATAGTCGTTAACCTGTAACAAATCTCCTCAGGGATGGTTTTGAGTTTGTACCTGTATGCCATTATGACTCAGTGTTGTGATTATGGCTTGAAAGTAACAGCTGCCCAACATCTGCTAAATAGCTTTTGCCAGCATCTTCATGCAGCTTTAAAAGTGACTTCCGGGACTTTTTCGAAGTTGTTACATTTCTCCCTCATTACATGACGTGCTTTGCAACCAGCCAATTCCAGCTGTGTCTGTGTAGACACAGACCTTTCTGTTTACATAAGAGTGAAGTGACGCATGGTTTATGGTAGATGAAACATGCCCTGTACTGTACAGGTTCTGCTACAGGCCAAAGAATCTGGGCCAGGTCAGATAAGGTGAATGCCCACATACACAAGCAAAACCAGCATTTTCACGCTAACACGACTCCACAGAGGATCTGGAAAGATGGGCCCCAAATGCTCTGTCAGCAAAGTAGTCAAGAGCTTCACCCATGAAGCCTGAAGCAGGCAATGTAGCTAAATTGGCCACAGAGTGAAAACATGGTTCTGTGGATTGTGTTTGCTTATCTGCCCCTGGACCTGCTAGTTATCTATTACTTTCTGTTGCTCTTGGCAAGTTCTCTTGACATTTGCCTTCCTCTCTAACATGAAGCAATGCTTCACCCAGAAATGCTCTCAAGGCTAATAGTAGCTGAACAAGCTCCCATGACTGATGTTAGTTTATACCTGACAGTAGCTGGGACCTTTCTGCTCTTCACAATCCTGAGTTTGAACGCTGCTTTATACAATACCAGTCAAAAGTTTTTGCACACCACACGTTTTTACCACGTAGCCATTTATTTCGTAAGCTGCAGATCTAAGTATATTGTTAAATTGGAAAGTTGTTTAGTAAGCACCTATAAATAAAATTGTCAAGTATTCATGGAAAGAATATGTATCAGTTCATGTCTCATCCCATTTGCTTTCATTTAATAGCTGGTTAAATATCTAACACTTGTCTGGTGATCTGCATTATGATTAGAGTTATATTAGGTGGCTTTTTATAGGTCAGTAGTGATGAATAAAAATGCAATTTTCTGGCTAATAAAGGTAGTCACGTGGAGAACACACATGTATTCTTTAGCAAAGAATATTGATTGTATGTTTAATCATTTAAGTGAGTACAGTGTGTGCAGAAACTTTTGACTGGTAGTATATTCCAGTGACGATGCATTTACTTGTTTGAGCTCCTGGCCGTGACAGTTGACATGCATCATCTTATTGATGATTTGCTGTTGTCCCCAACCTGAAACTGCCTTCTCTTCCCAGTTATGTCAACAGCAGGTGTTCTAGATCTACGTTGTCACACTGATGTTGCTTTCTGCCCACCATCTGTGTTCTCTTCCACCCACTGTCCTTCATCTCTGCATGCTCATGGTGGTGAAAAAACCAGGCTAACTTGCCTCGCCTCACTCTGCCGCCAAGTGGGAGAGCAGGGTTTAAAACTGCTCTATAAATACATCCCGTAGGGTGGCGTGACGTCAGCCCGTCTTCGTGTCATATGGACCACATGCGTTTTTCTCCTCTGTCCTTTGGCCACGCTTCTTAATTGGAAACGTGCTGGGAGCTTTCAGTTTACGGCTGCCATTTGATCCCCTCTGGCTCCTACAGATAGTCTCAGAGTCTCTCGCGCGCTCTCTGTCTCTCTGTCTCTCTGTCTGCTCTCTCTCTCTCTCTCTCTCTCTCTCTCTCTCTCTCTCTCTGTCTGTCTCGCGGTCTCTCTCTGTCTCTCTCTTGCGTGCTCTCTCTCTCTCTGTCCCTCTGTCTGTCTCGCGGTCTCTCTCTGTCTCTCTCTCTCTCGCGCTCTCTCTCTCCGCCCCTTTTCGTTCCAGGCTGGCTGGCTGAAAGTCATGAGCATTGGCTTTGTGGTGGGGCTTAAAGAGCTTTGCTTGTGACTTAGGCTGTGGCAAAATTGTCCATACCATAACTTGCTCTGATTTAATGTGACTTATGACGGAGAGCAAGAGCCCTTTTTTCTTGGGATACTGTCGAGTTTATATTCTGTACGACACTATATAACTCCAAAAGTGATGAAAGTCAAAATAAACTGGATGGTCAGTCACATTTGGCTGGTTCTGACAGTGAAAGACAGAAGAGACCATGACCCTGAGAGACCATGGAAGAGACTATGAGCTGAGGGTTGCATTGAGGTTTCTTTTAAGATAGTGCTTGCCTCTGGTTTTTATGTTCTCTGGTGGCTGTAAAAACAAGTATTAGTCAACATGACTAATTAAAGACTTTCCAGATGTCTCCCAATAAAACTACTCTTAAGATGTTTGGACTTTCCCTTGTGTGACCTCAGCTTGTGAAGTTCTTACAGGAAATGCAACACCATCTTTATTTGCTGTGCAGTGAGGATGTAAAGTCATGACTAAATGTACCTAGCGAATATTCTGTAATGCACATGGTGGCTAAATATTTTTGAATAAAATTCAGAATAAAACATTCAAACTGGTTCAAATGTTAATTAACTAACTGATGCAGCAAAATTTTTACTGCTGCTGCACAATTCTGATGGCAGGTATCAAGTTCCCTGCATTGTATGACTTATCTTAATTTAGTGGAGGTTTGTGGAAAGTTTTGTCTTTTATCATTTTATCTGACTTTGTTCTGACACTACAGTGAAGTGGCTTTATTGCCAATTTTGTGGATCAAAACTCAAATGTGCCACAAATGTGATGCCATCAGGAGATCAGCCGCGATTGATCCTTGGTGATGCCAAGACCAACCATGATCTGGCGTCCAAGACTTTGTAACTGGCTTTACTCTCAAGTAGCTGTATTAGCAGTTAGTGTTCTCCCACAAATGTGTTGATCTGCTCAGTGGCGTTGTGCTGGACGTTGTTCAAAAGTGATATTTCACTTAACTTAGAGGGAGAGAGCGCATGCTGGCCTTTGCTAGGGATGGGGAAATCCAGAACTGCTACTAAATTGGGATCAGTTCTTGACAGGCCAGTACCAAAATATGAATAAGCTCTTGGACAAAAGCTTTAATGCATTCTGGCCTTTTGTAAAATGATTGATGCTAGATTGGACTGGAGCGGCGCTCTGCACATCACCACAGGTCATTTGTTGACTATGTGCTCTTATCTTAGTGTGTATATATAGGAAAATCTGGAAGCAATTTAGTTCCTTATTTCTCCAAATAATAAAATAAAAGTTGGATCTTTTCACACCTTTTCATGAGACGTCTTTATTTTTTATACCAAATTATGGATAGTGGGATCCATAAGAGTATCAAAGTATCCATATCAATAAGATGTATCAATATCAGAAAAGTCCTAACGATACCTTCTCTAATGTAGCTGGCAGGTGGATAAGGACTGGACAAGTTGGGTGCCTCAGTGTGTTTGTTTGATAGGGTCAGCAAGTATAACTGTTTAGTCTGTGAACATTTGTGTAGTTTATTTAGAGAAGTATGCCAAAAGAAATCAACAAGAATGTTGCCTAGGTGTTCAAACAACAAACCCATACTTCTGATGCTCTTTGAGTGATGGAGAGTTGGCTCAGGATTTGGGCCAGGCCTGGGCACGTCCCAGTGAGAATAATGCTGGGAAACGAAAGGACAGGTCACCTCCTCTCTCACACTCCTTCTGCACATTTAATAATGTGCTGTCTTGTTTCTGTTTTTTTCCCTAATTACTTAATGCTAGTGTAGAGTTAAGTAGTACAGGTTTGGGCACTGAGAGTTCTTATCTGACTTTCTCACTTTTTAAGCTGAGGTCTGTATGTGCCTGATGGTTATGCAACCGTGTGTATGGGAGGATAAAATAGATGGATGGTGAGTGGAGGGATCTTGGTACGCAGATTAAGTGACGCCCTCGGCTTTTGCTGATGGATCTATTGTGTATAAGTGATCAGAGTTAAAGGCGAAGCTGGATGAAAGGCTAGTCAGCCTGCAGCCTGGCAACGTGCTCCACTTAACATACGTCACATCTACACAGATGGACAACGGTGCCTTGAAATGGATTTGCTTGGTCGCTGCAAAAGAATTACCAAACAAATTCCATCAAAATGTATTGGAGAGGAAAACTGCTGTTCAAGTGCATGAATGCATAACTGCTCAACTTATAAGCTTAGAACTGATTCCTGACTATTCAGTACTGAAATATGGATAAACTCCTGAAGAAACAGTGCTGCTGATATTTATGCAGCATTACTGCAACCGCAACTCCCTCATTGTAAACCGCAACTCCCTCATTGTAAATACAGGAAACTCAGGCACCTCCTTATTCTCCAGAAATGTCTCAAAATAACTATAGAATCTTTTCACGTCTTTTAGTTTTGGCACCAAATTATGGAGAGTAGGATCGGCAGGCATCAGTATTGTTACAGTCCTAACTATATCCATCCTAGAAGCCAAGCATTTGATTTTGAACAAAGGTGGTGTGTGCAGGAAAAACGTACATCTTGGGAATGTTCCAGATCTTTGGATTGACACACTTTTATATGCACTGCAGTTCGTTGTCTTACCCCATCTAGAACTAATTTTATTGCTCTGATACGTTCCTCTTCTAGCTGTGGGTTATTTGTGAACGAACCCTGCAGCATAATACACCGAAGACAACATTATCTTCGGAGTTATATTTCCCTGTGCTTGAAGCTGCATGAACAAAGACTCCTCCTACACACTGCTGCCTTGGTTTGGAAGCACGCTCCTTGAAGGCAACATTGGCTTTCAGTTACTCCTCACATTAAAATATTTTGGGTAGAAAAAACGCATTGGAATTTAGTCACTATTTATTTAAGGGGGTATTTCAGAAGCCTTGATTGACGCTGTTTACCACATAACCACAAAGAGGAACAGTACATCTTCTAAAAGAGAAGCAAAGAATGGCAATGTCTGGAAGTAGTGTCTATAAGTTGGTTTTGTGCGGGTTGTTGTCGCACAGCAGCTAATCATCAGACATTTCAGGAGCACATCTGGCTCCTCACCCAGGCTACAAGAAGCAGAGGCTAGATGGGGATAGTGGAACTGGAGGGTAATTATTTCAGCAGCAAGACGCCGAATGAATGAGCCGTCTCAACACAGATGAAAAGACTACAATCATCTGGTTTGGCTAATGAAGGGATTCATAATTGCCTGATGAACCAAACCAGATGTGTTCAAAGCAGGGAAGACACTAAACTACGCAGTACTGTGGCCCTTTGAGGCCGCAGCTTGACACAGCTGTGATTTATTTATTTACCCTCAGCCATCTCTTCCAAATAAGCCTAATAACTTTTCCTACGTTGTAGTTCCCCAACAACTTATGATGAGTAATCTATGCTATTGTTCTTCTGTTTCGCACCAGGCAGGTCTGTTTAGAGGAGAATCTAAAAGTGCAGGTAGTATCTGCCTTTTCCATCACTTAACAGCCATGGATCACTTTTAGCTAGTTTGAATAATGTAGGACAGCCAGAAATGTTGCACTTGAACACTTGGACACAAGATCTGGAATGGCCCTGGTCTTTGGGTCAGACAGGTG
Organism: Brachyalestes nurse; assembly: GCA_037974405.1. Lineage (NCBI taxonomy): Eukaryota > Metazoa > Chordata > Actinopteri > Characiformes > Alestidae > Brachyalestes > Brachyalestes nurse. Next base: position 2,279,605 of record JBBPCY010000001.1, read on the forward strand.
TTATTTATGAATTGCCTTCTAATACCTATTCCCAGTGTCCAGCAAACTGCAGCGTCCAGTGAAGGTTTATGCCCAAAGCCTCAAGAGGGTATACACTATTACAGGTAACAGTGACCTTATTTTGCCTAAAGAACTAAAGGATTTCTGTCCAACTTTGCTGTTCCGGGCCATACATACCTTATTCATGAACACCCCATTCTATATCTGCTTGTTGCGAATCAGTGACTTGCCTCAGGCCACCTACCGCCACAGAATAAGGAATAAAGCCCTAAATGCTAGTCATTTGTTTACTCAGCTCTCCAAGTGTGCTGAGGCTGGGTGATGTATTTGTGGACCTTGGCAGTACGGAGCAAGTGATGTATTTGACATGGAATGCTGAGTACAGACATATCCCCCTCGTGCAGCAGGCATTGGTTGGTGCGTATGACCACGAATCCGCTACCCCCCTTCGGAGCTGGTGATAACATGCTCCTCTGGCATGAGGAAAGTTTCGCAATCATCCTGCTTGTACAATAAAATATGTTTTGAAAGCTGCAGGGAGGAAGATTTAAGCAGAGCTAACGCAAATCCCAGGCCTTAAAACCCCACTACATCACGGCCTTGTACTCATGTCGTCATAGCCTTCGCTGATCCAGAGATGGGGGATTACTGACTGCAGTAATCATCCTGAGTAATGCTGGTCAAATGGACTGCAGTGTACTTTTGCAAACTAAAAATATAATTGATCTTCGAAATGGATGATCAGTTATTACAGTAATGTAATACAGGTTGCGTGTGCTTAAACTTGATGCTTATTAAATAATATGACATTGAGATTGACTAACCTGCATTGCATTACAGTTAGGTCCAGACATTTTTGCACATTCATGTAATTTTTGTAATTTTCTCTGTATATGCCCAGAGTAGATTTGAAAGTAAGCTATCAAGATGTGATGGAAGTATAGACTTTCAGGTTTAAGAGGTTTAACAGTAGTGTTGCTCTAAGCTATTAGGAATTACTGCCATTTTTCAGTCGCTTCGCTTTCAGATAAAAGGTTTAAAGCACTGAATTTGTGTTTGGTAGCTGTTCACTGGAATTCAACATGAGGTCCAAAGAGGTTTCAATGCAAGTCTATAATCACCTTCATTAATGTAAAGACTGGGTTTAACTCTAGCTGCAATAAACTGGTAACACTGACGAACAGGAAGATCGGATTAAACTTTGCAAGAAAACATTTAAAAACTCTGCTCATTTCTGGAATAGGGTTCTTTGGATAGATGAAAGCAATATCAACTTGTACCAGAATGTTGGGAAAAGAAAAGTATGGAGGAAGAAAGTGTCAGCTCATGATCCAAACCATTCCATATGTCTGTTAAACATGGTGGAGGCAGTGTTATGGCATGGGTATTTATGGCTGCCAAAAAACTGGGTCACTGGTGTTTACTGATGTGACCACTTGACAGAAGTAGCACAGTGAATTCTGAAGTGTATAGGGCTAAGCACAGATTCAACCAAATTCTGCATTCTGATTCTTAGGCATTTCACAGTACTAATGGATAATGATCCGAAACATACTATAAGCTACATACTATAACCAAAGAGTTTCTCCTAAAAATAGAGGGGGTCCATGGCTGTTGTTTCAGATAGCCTAAAGCAATAGCTATGTTAAACACCTTAAATCTGGAAGTCTACACTTTGGATTTGAAAATAAGCAATCAAGATTTGACAGTGTGGATACAAGGAGAAAATTGCACCAATGTCCACATACTTATGCACCTAATCGTATGTTATATAGTATTTTATCATATTCTGGGAAGACTGCAAATGATCAGAACAGGCACTGAAACATTTGTCTGTTTTTTTGGTCAAGATACTAATTGGAGTTAAAGAGCTCATTTGTATTGCACAGCCCTTCTAGGATTATTTCAGAAGGCACTGTGACACCACTTTCTGTCGTGCAGGAGTATGTTAGTATTTTTGACAGTTTTGACTTCTTATGAGTGCTTTTCGTGTCTGGCAAATAATCTCTCTAACCCTGGGAGCAGTGGGATGCGGTTTTGAATATCAGACATACCCGAAACCCTCTACTTTGACTTATGATTTAATGCTTTTCTCAAGAACATCTTTGAACTCTGCTTGATTGGTCTATTTTCACGCTCATTGCTGCTCAATTGAATCAGCATGTGCCTAATTATAACTAGAGTAAATAGATGTTTTGTAACGTGTCTTCTACTCCGGCTCCAGTGGGGCCACATCAAAACCTTATCAGTTTTCTGAACTCTTTGAAAAACTTTCATTTCCAAACTTTCCATTTCAAAATGTGTTCCATGACTCCAAAATGGCAGCTTTCCAAAAGAAGGCAAACACCTTGTTTAACTTTAGTGTAAGGCAATGTAATTTTTGTTTAGCATGAAATTTACACACAGCATAAAGAACAGCTGTCATGTTTAACTTGTATCAAAAATAGGAAAACAAATATGGGGGTATTTGTTCTTTCTTTGGATTAAGTAGTTACCAGACCTACCCAGGTCCTAACGCAGACGGTATCCCACAATCCTAAATACTTCACATATGCATAAAAATGAGCCATCACTTCTTCTAAGCCTGTTCACCAAACGTGCTCCCTGACAAGGCAAAGCCTGACCGATCTCAGGATAGACATCCAACTACACTTGCCATGTACAGATCCCTATCTTTCTCTCTCACTCGGGTTCTTCACTTCATCAGCCAAGACAGGCCACACTGGCGGTGTGTCTTATCAGTGTTCCCTTTGAATCTCATAGGGGCCGTCAAGCTTTTTAGCATTGGCTACCACGTCCCTGTTCCCATTTTCACAGATGCTGTGGGGTTTGCAGATGGGTGGTTTCAGTGCCTGATCAAAAGTAACATGTTGACTGTTTCATGCTGGCTGTGGGATCATTGTAATATGAAGGGATTTATAGCAAACCGTGTCATTTCTTGTAGTCCCCTTTTCTCCAATCAAGATATCTCTTGGGCTCTTGATGGCCTGTTTAGCTTCCCATGCAGGCCCCCCAGCTCTCTTTTTGAAAGGACTTGTCTTGGCCTCTGCCCACTAGATGGTAACACTAGTGATTTTGATGGAGATCAGGTTGCCCTGATCTCCAGAGCGTGCCAGATTTGCTTGGCACTTTTTGTATTTAAGCACTACATCGCCAGCAGGGGTGAAACCACCTGCTTTCAGTATCTTTTTGAAAGGAAAGGTTCTATAAAAGCGGATTGTTAGACATCAGGTCATTTAAGCAAGTATGTAATCTGTAAAAAAAAAATATATGATTACCTTCTGTTTATAATTTGTTTACTATTGTCTGACTAGTTGTAAGGACGGGGTCGTCTGAAGATTCTCATTTGACAAATGTTTTATAAATGGCCATCAAGTCCCATCACTAAATATCTGGTGGTCATGTACTCATGTCCCTTCCACTGATCCAATGTAGCATCACTGCATAAAGTCCAACACTGGCACCTTTCATCCAGGAGCTGGTCCATATTTCATAATTAACGAGTCAAGAACTGGTACTTAGAACAGGTTCTTGATACTCATTCCAAGTGGTCAAAAATGGGCTGTGTAACTCCTCTTGGTATAAGAATAAGGATTAAAAATTAATTGTAGAAATTACAGCCTATGGGTGGTTGTGCTCTTTCCATTATTACCCTTTGATTTTCTTGATGTTTCTTGGTAAATTAGCTTGACTTCTTCTTCTTCTATTGTTTATTGTCCTACTTCTCCTTATACTTTTTTTAAATCATTTTTTATACTTTTTGTTACCATTTTATTCCTCTTCTGCTTGAGTGTTCTAAAACTAGCTGCTAGCTGGCTGATCACCAGGTGGTCCTACTGCACCTGGCGTTCCAGCAAGAGACACTGGCCTCCTTTTCCATTGCACTGGCGATGCTTCATAAAAACGCCACGCTCTTCCTGCCACCTCTGTGAAACTTTTGACTTCCCCTTGTGATCCCATATCCCGAGAGCTCGCTGGGAAATCCGCTCTTTCATCCTTCCCCACTGCTAAACTAATTACCTGCCTGCAGTGTTGGCCTGGGAAAGCATTAACTGGGCTTATTTGGTATGATTTGTCGGCTAATTTTGACTTTGGAGCCCTATTGCCTTTTCCTTGAGTGATCGCTCCCAAGCCGAAGTGAAAATGGAAGTCCTCAAGTGCTCTCTGCATTAGAGGTGCAAATGAAATCAAAGACAATTAACATTCTCATTGGGGCATTCTGCTCCATGCTAGGTTCCTTTTTTTCTTCCCTCTATTAGAACTGTGGGTTCAGGTTTTAGGTCACGCCTGGTTTTCTGTTTGAGCTTCTCTCTCAGTGGAATGTGCATGCCTGGGCGAACTTGACTGCTTCCTCGCTCTTGAGGACATGGAGTTTTCTTGGACATTTAGTGTCATCATACCTCACTCAGTAGGTGGTTTATTGTTCTTGTCATTCCTCATTCCTCCTTGATGCCCTCATCCTGACCCCAAAGGATTATGGGCCACACTACTGCATTCCTCGAAGTCTTTTCATTCATTCTTAACGTGGCGCACTTTCTTCCTGAGTGGGTCTCAGTAAGTGTGTACTGACTTGCAGAGTATTACATATAGCTGAAATGACATGTTTTGTGGGTTTTGTAAGTTGAAATATCCTCTAGTGAGAACACACTTCTGCACACACTTCCTCTAGTGAGAACACACTTCTGCACACGTCCGTCCATCCATCCATCCATTATCTTAACTGCTTATCCTTAATCAGGGTCGCGGGGGGTGATGGAGCCTAACCCAGTTGTCATAGGGTGAAAGGCAGAGAAACACTCGACAGGTTGCCGGTCCATCAGTATGATATTTAAGGATCATTCTATATATATACAAACTGAAGTTTCATATGAGTATTAATTTTCTAAATGGCAATAATGCACACATAGACATGTAGAAAAAGCGACCAGGGGTGTTCGATTCTAGTCCTTGGGTGGAAGGTTTTAGAACTGAACTGCTATAGGACTGCAGTTCGTAAGCAGACGAGAGTTTAATGGACTTCGCTAGTCAATCTGTATATTATATTTCTTGGCTTGTCACATGTGTCCTTGGTCCCTTGTCATCTGAAATTCCTTTTATAAATTATTTAGAGGATATATCTAGGCTCTAAGACGACTTATCATAGAGGCCTGAGAATGCTCTTGAAGGTTTACAAAAATAGTGTGTGTGCAATATAAACTCCAACTTCACAATATTTTTCCATCTCCAGAAATTGAGATACTTTTCTAGAATTAACATTTTCATCTGTGTTATAAATGTTAACAGTTGCTTGCACTGCTTTTATGTTCCTGCACATGCTCGGCTTTCAGGTTATGAAAAAGGTCTTTTTTTCCAAGCTTCAGCTGCATAATGCGACAGCGTCACCTGTTCAGTACGGTTTGTAATCCCAGGCCTTCACATAGTGAGCAACAAGGTTTTGGTGTTCTAATTATGTTTTTCTCCTTCACTCCTGTCCATTTGGGAATAATTTCTTACAGCAGATCTTCTGGAGCAGCTTCTTTCATTCCAGTTGTGCTATAGCTTTGAACTATTTGAACTATTTTGAACATGAATGTAAAATGAGAAATTAGACAGAAGCCACTATCAGCTGACATGCTCACATCATGCTTTTAATGTTAGCCGTTTTTCTTTTTGCTCAGACTCTCCCACGCCTTCCTCTATCCGAAACCCGTTCACCGCGACCTTGCTGGCCCGGGAACAGACGAATTCCTGCTATGTAATTATCTGTCCAGAGAAACGTATCTCTTTCAGGAAGTCGGTCTTGAGTTACTAAGATTTGACACAGCTGAGTGAGTCTGGATTAGGATTTTTTTTTCCAAGTGATTTGTCTTCTTTTTATGGACACGATTTTTTGTGCCTTTTTCGTACGAATCAGGGTTGCATTTCTTTGCCAGTTTGGTGATTAGAGGTTCATCTGAGACATCACCTTGTTTCATCTCCGGAAACCGATCAAGCCGTCCGGCCGAACCTCTCTGTTGATTCATTAGCACACGTTTGATCGAGATGCAAGTGGAAGCCTTCATTTATTTCCCAGCTTCTTCCACGAGCCTGCCGTGGAACATGCAGAGAAAGGGATGAAAGAAACAAAGGAGTGATGAATCTGTTCAGGCTGAGGGAAAGCTGAAAGAGGCGAATGTGACTCCTTTGTGCAGCAATTAGATAAATTAACCCGGGGTCAGGGAGAACAGAGAGACGGGGGGAGCCTCTGCTCGGAGCTGTTCTAAATATTTTATGAATCCTCCTTTGAACTCCTTCAGCGCTCCAGGAACCCGGGACCTCTCAGCTCTATGGGAACTCTTTGATAGTTTCTTTTTTTTTTTGTATTTTAATTTGGTGGAGCAGTAAATGAAATTAAGCCTTAAAGGGTTTTTTCAGTGTGTTGTCATGTCTGTTTATGTATAGATGTGAAAATATTTGTGTGCTTCTCGTCTGACAAATATTATGTAAATGGTCATCAGCCCACCCCAGGAATCGTTGTGTGGTCAGGCTGAGCCCTTTTTGAAGTGTTTGCTGTGTGATTAACAGTCTGCAGTAGGGATGGGTGTGGTTAGTAATTAACTGATCATAATATCGATACTGATATTGCTGATACTTATCCGTACCCTTATTGACGCTACTCTTCATAATTTGGTGCAAAAAAATAAAGATAGCAAATGAAAAGATTAAACATTTGTTTTTTTATTTTATTATTTTTTGGAGAAATAATGTTTCCTATATATACAGCACTTGCAAAAATGTTTTTCACGTTAATATTACTCAACATACTGAATAAAACTTAAAAGAATTTATACAAATGACATATAGTGACAGTGATTTTATATACAGTGTATCCTTTTGGAAGCCCTGGAAGCCCAAAATATCAACTACCTTTATATAAACAAAAGTTCTAGATATTATTCACAGCTTTCTTGTTTGTTTTTGTATTTTTTCTAATGTTAATTTTGCTAGCAGAAAGACTATCACACACTGAGACTTTTGCACAGTACTCTATAATGAAGAAGGACTGATCACTAAAAAGATTCCCTGTCCTTCCCACTGGTTCAGTCTAGCATTAACCATTTGAAAATGCAGTTGTTAGAATGTACACTACATAAATACTGATAGCAGCTCTGTTTGTCCAGGAGCTTATCAATATTTCAGCTCTGACCAATCAGGAACCAGTACCAGTTTAGTATCAGTTCTCAATACCCATTTCTAGTCTGGAGTTTGTGCCCCTCTTGACATAGTGAACAAATGAATGGTCAGTTTCAGTTCTTGGATCGCCTTGTTTTAATTTGTTGTCACTATTTGCCTGTCAGCCTTCCATCCTTTCAGATATTCCACAGGAAGTCCTCCCACTCATTAATGGAAAAGCTTGTGTTCCCACTGTGGGTGGCAGAGGACAAAGAAGACAAAGTGAATAAACAAGAATGAAAGGCTGGATGAGGAAGATGTTTTCCTGCTGTAGTGACCAGAACTTTTCCAGAGATTTGGAGCTTGGGAAAATGATTTGGCTGGAATGTCGGAAGCCGGAGACTGTCTGTTGTTCTTTAGAAAGACGATAGTGGCGCAAGAGCGACTGGGATAGATAAGTCTCTCAAAGCTGCCTTTGGAAAACAATGCACTTTTTGGGTGCGGACACACTGTGAGGGTAAATTAATGTTTAATTTGAAAATTGAAACATTAATAGAAATGGATGTTTAATCGGTTTAAACAATGTTCTCTGACCCTTTGCGACCTTGTGTAGCAGTCAGTCAAGCTACCGAGTTAATTCTGAATTTCACAGTATCTCTTCCCACAACCGACCATTTAAATTGTTGCCAGAGGGTTCTTTGGAGTGATGCCATAGAAGAAGCACTTGTGCTTCCAAAAAGAGCCGTTCAGAGTAGGGTTCTTTAAATAACCTCTCTGTAAATGAGATGTGGCAGTGTGAAGAACCTTTACATCATTTCATGGTCCTGTCCCAAATAAGGATTTTTTTTTTTTTGGAACCAAGAATGGTTGAGGAACTTTTGAGGAAGTTAGGCCTTAAATGTGCGCAGTGGTAGAAGACAGAATCTGTTCAAGTCCGTTGCAGACTGAGAGAGAAGGTGGTGTAGTGTGACTGTCAGCGCTCTGTGTGTGTGTGTGTCCATCCGCTGACTGCCACACCGATGAGATACACTCTCAGTGTCTCCCTTTGAGGCGGACATTCCTTCGGCTCGATCTCGTGTTCTTAGCAACGCAGAGCGCTCCATGAGGGATTAAAGACACTGCCGGCCTGACACACACACACACACACACACACACACACACACAGTCTGTGAGGACATTTCAGACACCCCAGGGCGTAAACGCAAACCATTGCTTTGTTTTAGAAAACTTTGCATTTTAACTTAGTGTTCTTGACACTTTATTTCTGGGATTGCATCTTTTTTCAAAGTGGAACCACACATTGCTGAGCTTGTGCCAGCCTAAGGATGGTGCAGGGAAGGGGAAAAACTTTTCAGAACTTCTCCAGAAATGCCTTCGATCCCAAATTCCGCCTCGCCTCCTCAGCTTTCTTTGTTATTCCTTAGTCACAGAGTGTCTGATGTTTGGTAGACTGGTGCTGTGCTAGTCACAAAAGGCTCCAAAGAACCCTGGCTGATTTCACTTTGTTCCCGTTCCCCTTGGGGGGGCAGCCAGTACGATTAATAGCAGGGTTTACCCTAAAGATGCTTCCAGCTGAGAGACTTCATTCCTTTGCCTCCGGAAGAGCTCTTTCTCGCCATTCCCCTCCCAACACGATCAAGTGGAATGGGGTTTGTTTAAGTGAATGTGGCTCGGGAAGAGCGGAGCAGATTTCAAGATGCAGCGAAACAGTCAAGCAGATTATTCCCAAGCATGACCTGGAATGTGCGAAAAGCGGCACGCCTCGCGTCTCATAATTCAGTGGCTTTTCTTATCTGTCGGCTCTCAGGAACAAAGTATGTCATTCTCTGCGCAATTCCAGAGCAGGTTTTAATATTTATTTTAACTGTTGGTTTGCGCTCATCACCGCGGCCTGTCGGAAATGTCCCGAATGTGAGTTTTCATGTGTTTTGGCTGGAAAAGGTGCACTGAAAATAAGAAATGGAGGGGTTTCGTTCATAGTGTGCTATTGGCTTGGGTAGCCTTGGTGAGGATGGGTGTTAAAAAATCAGAGGGAACCAGATGGCATAGGGCAGCATGGGTCATGACACTGTCTGAAACTCATGTCCTCTCCTGCTGTCTTTTTCCCCCGCTTGCTTCCTCTCACTTCACCCTAACATAGTGTTACTTTTAAGAAGTAATTTGGCTCGGAGTTTGATTTACGTCATTCTCCTCTTTACCTAATGATATTCAAGCAGCCATATTTAGTGTGTAGGGACAAAAAACTGTGCCAGCCATCTGGAATCGTGTCCGCCCTTCTGTCCTCGCTTATAGATAACGATATGGTGTACAGTAGTGATGAGCGGGTCGACTCGACCAGCTCATCGGTTTTAGGGAAGAAATTTTAAAAATATCATGGGTGTGGGCGGCCGGGCGGTTCAAAAAGTTACAAAACGCATTTCACTATTGATCAAAACGTGTTGTAAACGGGGTACATTTTTTTTCCTCGGGTCGGGTTGGGTTTCGGGTCATTATCCACGCATATTTTTGCGGATTGGGCGGGGCAGTTTGGATCTCCTGATGAGTCGGGTTGGGGCCGGTGTTTAAAAAAAAAAAAAAAAAAAAGAAGACCCGCGCAGCACTAGTGTACAGTGTCAGAAAACACAAGTAAGCCCACTTGATACCTTAATCAAGTTTAAGGCAAGTGTACTGATTTACGTACCATGCTAACTCAATAACTGACACTCAAGATTTGTCTTGGCTGACTGCAGGGGAAACTGTAAATTGCCGTCTTTTTATCACACTGTTCCTTGAATGCAAATGTGTGGGCGTGAGGATACGCAGACCAACAGGACATCTTGAAGCGCCTAATTGAGGCTGCTGCGCCGAGTCCAGTGTGTGTGCTCTAACAGAACTGGTGTCTGGCCTCTGTTGTTTGCCCAACAAGGCTTGTGAGCTCATTAGGCAGTTTCAGTGACCCGGCTCGCCCTCCTCTGGGCGTTCTCCAGTGCTCCAGCTGTAGGGGTCACTGAACCCTCAACTCTCTCCCTCCCGCACCCCGGCTCAACTCCCAGGGCTTTTAATTAAGACGAGAGTTTACAGAAACCCAGCGCTCGCTCTCTGGGTTTCCTCTGCGTCTGGAACAGCTGCTTGCTTAAAGGCATGGAGAAGTTATTCCCGTTTCATATTTGGGATATTGAAAGTGGGTTCATTCTCAGAATCCTATCTTTATATGTTAAAGGCAGTTATAGCTTAGGCTTCAGTTGCCATAATGTATTTTGAATTCTATTTGCAATTCAAATTATTGAGTGTTTGTTCGTTATTTAACATTTGGAACCTGTTTGGATATTTAGACATTCTCAGTCACTGTCTTAGCCATCCTGAAGCTGAAACTCCAGGACAGAATAGTTCAGTTTAGCTGATTCCTATAAAATACGGACAGCTACAGTGTTTGTACAATTTGTGAACCGACTCGTTCAGTTCAGCGTTCACGAGAAATAGGAATGTGTTCAATGAACACCGTACATTTAACGCGTTCAGGCACAACACTGGACAGCTAAATATCTATAGGATAACCCATCCCGTTGCCAGTTGTTGGGCAGGGATTAGGAGAGATTTAAGTTTGCTGAATAGGGATGGATTTTGGTTTGCTCCCCAGTGTTTAATGTTTTCGGTATTTTTTTTTATGTATTTATTTTTATAATTTTTTTTGCTGTGGCAGAGATTTTGGAGTGTAGGGTTGCCAGCACTTACCAGCACTTTTGGATTATTCTCAGTGTTATCAGTGTGTTCTTCTACAGCATTCAGGGGAAACATCCGGAAAATAGTTTATTTTATTTATACAGTTTTCTATAAATCATATGAAAAATCTAATATTGTAGAGCACTGCTGTCATATTCATTTTTTCTAACTGTAACTGCAATAAAACAACTCCAGCTGTTCAGTTCTGAACCGTTTCTGGTGTGGACTTCCGAATGAGCCTGCCTTCAAAGCTTTCTGGAAATAAATTAACACTTGCTCTTAAAGCTCTCATATCCAACCAGGGTCCCTTTGCTGCTCCGGGCAAATAAAAGTGGACTGTGAACGCCGAACCTTGGTTACAAGTGCTTCTCCAGCTGGCAGCTTTAGTCATCTAAACATCGGTATTGTGAAGCAAGCGGAGCGCCATTGATAGCCAAAGAGGTTTATATTTTTCAGGCGGCCTGTGAGGAGTTTTAAGTGCTTGTCCTGGTTCAAGTGTCCATTTATCACTTTCAGTGAGTTTGAACCTTTGAACTGTTGCTCTTTCAACATGTTGTATTGTTTTTTAATTGAGTTTTAGCCACTTCAGAATGTGACCGTTTCTTGTTTTTGGCTCCCATCGACAGTACAAATCCAGCAAAGTGGATTTTTAGGTGTAAATATTAAACCCATGCAAATCAGTTGGGTGGAACTTTGTAGTGTTTGTAGTGTTTGCAAATAGGTCATAAAATGTGGTTTGTCATGTAGGTAGTTGTTGATTAGCTGATTTTGGCTTTTACAGAGTGGGTTTTTCACATATTTCCATTATGCTGATGGGGTTGGCATGGTAGGGGTCATGAGAGAATTTAGTTTGTTAAAAGGGTATTTTTTTTTGATGGAAGGAAAGTGGTGGGCCGCCATGGAAAAATATAATCATTAGAAACATTGACTTGCTGTTGATTGACTTGGAAATGGAAATTTACAGCTTGAGTAGCAGATTCAAATACTGAGTGTTTCTTTGTTATTTAACTTCTTGAACCTTTTTTGGACGTTTGCACATCCTCAGTCACTCGTTTAGCCGCTGTGAAGTTGAAACCCTGAGATGAACTAAAGATGACTGGATAGCTTATCAGTTTTACTGATTCCTATAAGAAATGAACAGCAATAAATCTATATGCAGAACTTTTCTTCCAGTGGTCAGTTGAAATAAATGTTCACCTGTCAAAGTACGTCACTCAAAACTTGTTGGACCACGAAGTTTGCATTGAAGGTTAACTTGGAAATTTCTCAATAAATCAGTTCATCTGACAATAATTGTCTCAGCCAGTTTGGATTTGACTGCAAATGGTGATGTGCATGATGTATAAAGGGTTTCATTTTTTGTTTGAAACAAAACCAAGGCCGTCACAGTACTGCACAATTACTACAGCGGTACCTTCTGGTTTACGTGGCTTTGTTAATTATGTTTGATTTTTACTGGTTCTGGAGGTTATGGGCTTCAAAGAAGTTTAGATCTAATATTTACTGCCACGTCACTCCTTTTATAAAGACTTTGTGTTGTTGTTCCAAGCTGAAAGGTCACACATTGATTTTTGTTCTGGAAAAGCATGTCTGCTTGGGAGTCTGGTTATCACCCACAGACCCTCCAGCTCCCTGTGGAACTCTGCATGAACTTGTGCCTGCGCGTAGTTATGATTAATGAATGGCTTAACACAGTAGATGATTAATTGCTGGGATTCACCCTTGAACTGTGTTGACCTTCGTGCAAAATTTTAAGTACAGCTGTGGGTGAGACTGTGTGAGGTTCAGGTCCTCCAAGATTCGTGATGTGATTTGCGTTGTTGAGTTTAATGTTGTATCGCTTTATGAAGGTGGAGTTTTTGATGTAAGTCATTAAAATATATTGTCTTACTTTTTCAGTTCATTTCATAGACTGTTCCCACTGTCATAATGAGGTAGTAAATGTAGAATCTTCACTTTTTTGCCTAAGTATAATAGTAGTAGCAGTATATTTACCTTGTTACCTAGTAGTAATACTAGTATTACCTTCACTTTTATTACCTGACAATAGTAATAATAGTAGTATTATTATCTTTATCTTTTATTTGAAAAATGAATAATAATAATAGTAGTAGTTTATTGTTATTATTGCTGTGTTTAGTTAACAACGGTAATAGGAACAGCAATATTATGATTGTCATCATTATTAGGTTACAAAGCTAAAGGCAATGCTACTAACAATCATTATTATTATTATTATTATTATTATTATTAGTAGTATTAGTATTATTATTATTATAACTTGACATATCACACTATAATAATGCATGAATCTGTATCAGAGTCTATCATATCGCTGTATCTGACATGTTAGCTGGATAGATTGGAACACTATAAAGTGCAAGTTTGTTTCTAATAATCTGAAAAAGAAACCAACATTAATATGTCAGTTTTCAACTACTTCTCATTTTTGCCATTTTGAAAAATGTATCAAATCAAAGTGAACTTTTTTGCGAGATGTTAGACTGCTTAAAATATGTGCATTGTTACATAAAAAGTGCATTACATAGTAAGCTTACTAAAAATATTGCCAAACTCTATTTGAAAAGTAATGAAATAACAGCACAATTATAACATTCATAAAGTTTATAACCATTTTTCGAGCAGCTCCACTGCAGTGCTCACGCCGAGCGATGATCAGTGAATGCTATCAGCTTGATAGTATTATTGTTTTATTGTGTTCATCTCATTCTGCATATGCATCAGGCCTAATGTATGGTATTCACATCAAACTGAGCTTCTGATAAACATAATGTATGATTGTTACGTGTTTGGACCTCTTATGACCTCCAGTATTCACTCAGATATATTGAAGAAGCTCACTCGTTATGTCTCTCTCACCCCCCCTCTCTCTTTCTCTCATTCTCTCTCTCTCTCTCTCTCTCTCTCTCGCTCTCGCTCTCGCTCTCTCTCTCGCTCTCCCTCGCTCTCCCTCTCTCTCTCTCTCGCTCTCTCTCTCTCGCTCTCTCTCTCTCTCTCTCTCTCTCTCTCTCTGACAGGATTATTGGATACTGGGAAATGAGTGAAGCGAACTAAGATACGAATGCCTTTTATATTACGGTGGAAGATTTTCGATCCTTTGCCGCCAGTTCGGAAGCTGCTTTTGTCTGGATGCCAAATGTCATCCGCCTTGCCGTTTTATTGAGCCTATTGATGTTTGCTGGAGGAAGCGCATCGCTACACACAGTGGCCATTTGCTCTCTGTTCTTTAGACTATTCTTTCTGAGTTTGTGTTTAGCCTCACTGTTCAGTTCAGCTCAGTCTTCTGTCCTGCTTTAAAGGGCCCATATTAAGTCATACAAACTGTATATGGAAAGTAGACGGGTCTGTTTTGTGTTGAGTGTTTTTGTTTGGTCGCACTTTCATAAATACAGAAATCCATTGACCTGCACAATGAAGAGTGTTTCAGCCCGGGCTGATTTTTCAAACAGCTGAGGGCAGCCAATCAGAACAGAGCTTATTTGCTTATTTACTATCTACAGTTTTTGGTTATGTAAAGATCAAGTAGGGCTGTTTATGAAATATTTTTTCATAAAGTTTAAATAGAACTATTTTGGTGTTCCTTGTTCATTTAAACCCCTCTATATTTTCAGTTGTACTTAAAAGCCATAGGTCCCATGAAATGAAAGCTTATCTCAGGTTGGAGCTAATTAAATGATCAAACTTGCCTAAAACTGTCATTTTGTTGTTAATTAATCTCAAATTGGCTTGATTGTTAACCTTTGTCCTAATAATTGGTTTCCAACTTAATGGAAAGATATAGGACTGTGTGTGGTATTTTATTTATATATCGATTCATTCGTTTATTTATATATTTACCCCAAATTGCTCTCTATATGTGAGCACTGTGTGCTGTCGGAGCCAGAAGGCCACTACAGATATACAGTGTTTTTCTTCAGCAGTGCTGAGGGGCCTTTTGGAAATGGCTTCAGTACCACACGTCGCATGAAGAATCATCATTATGGCTCATTAGAACGGCCCTGGCCCACACAGTTCCGCCCACGGAACTGTGCGCGTTAAATTCACCATTGACCCTGAATTTCGAACCATGTAATTTTCCTTTTGAGTTTGTCATAATAGCTGCGGTGTGATAATTTACGTCAGTCTTGGTTTTTCTTTGTCGTATTCATGTTTGTTTGCATGTATAATAATGGCCAGTGGAGTGTGTGTGTGTGTGTGTGTGTGTGTGTGTGTGTGTGTGTGTGTGTGTGTGTGTGTGTGTGTGTGTGTGTGT
>JBBPCY010000001.1:2309415-2349099 GCA_037974405.1 Brachyalestes nurse
CCCCCACCCCCAGCCCACCCCCAGCCTAGAGTTCCCGTGCTGATCAATGAACATCCTTCACTGTGCTTAAGACACGCTCTCATTAAATTTTCATGGCACTCGACCAGTAATGACTCCAAACCCATCTCCTTTGCTGCGCAGTGTTACAGACCGTAGGCTCCCATCCCTTTTCCATTACACTAAACTCGAGACTCGTAGCATAGTATACTTTGGAACTGGCCACCGTTGTCTGGCCAATCAATCATGGCGTTGAGCTATTCCTGAAGGAGCAGACACACGCAGGCCTGGCTCTAGCTCCAGTTTCAGACGCTTTTTCTCCAGAGGATGCGTTGTCACCCATAGGCCTCCCGGACTGGAATTGGTGAGTAAGAGGACACCCAGGCCAAGCCGTGCGATGAGGCTGCGATTGATAGCAGATAGCTGGAACAGGTGTCTGAGAAAACACAACTGCAGACCGTCACACCATGGAAAGTCATGAACTTTTGGCTCCTTAAAGAAATACCCCTGCATTTTTCAGCCAAATCTATATCTTATGCATTTCCAGCATACCACCAGTGACCACAGACAGTCATTTTTAAAAGATTTTCCTGCATTTAGTAGAAGCAGCTGAACGATTGCTGAATTCCCCATTTCTATATGCACATGACAAATAAGCATGTGAGGCAGCTTAGGTGTGTGTGTGAGTTGTGTCCTCCCGAAGGAAATTCTTTGGTTTAGGACAAAAGAATTTCCCTCGTGATAAATAAAGTTCTTTCTTATCTTATCTTATCTTAAACCTTTATTCAAAATGCATAATATAACTCTCAATTAATTCTTACAGTGCTGATACTAGTTCTCCATGGTTCAGTGTTTGGGATGATTCATTTGTATTGTAGGTTAGAATTTGCATTTTTCAGTAAATGTTTTCACTGTCCAAAAACTGTGGCATCCGTTCTGTTCTGACTGGTATTAAACCTGTAATGGAATGTTATAACAGATGTTCTTCCACCTCTTTTAATACCTAAAATGAAAACTATTGACTCATCTCTTGTCTAATGTCCCTTGAAGAAACTGAAAATGCTCCACATGGCTGATATTTTTACTGTTGATCGAGTGGTACTAAATCTAGTGGTTTAGTGGTCTTAATGCATCTGAGCTCACATCTTCACTACCATTCTTATTACATGTACATTTTAGATTTTGACACTTAATAAGCCTAATGTAATATTTTTATTGTTTTGTCCAAATTTTTGACCAAGAGTGCCATTTAAAAAAATTTCTTTTTTAGTTTTAGGTTACAATTTCAGTGCATCCCTAATAAAGTCCAGATCAAATGAATACGGACACTGCAGCAGTAATTTTTTATTTGAACTCTTGAATGTCCTGTGGTGCACTGTACATCCGTACGCAAGAAACATCCTTTTTAACATCCTTTTAAACACATATTCAAGAAAATCACATTTATATGTTTCTACTTTCCACTTTTCTATTTGCATGTGCTAGTTTGATTGCAACATTTTAGTAAATCAGACTACAAAGCAAATGGTAAAGGTTGTAGAACGTTTAAGCAGTGTTGGTAGTTTTTTTTTTCTTTTTTTAATGTTTAGATGTAAAAAGATTGAAAAGCTCCATTAACGAAAGCCACTGAGAACCTTAGCCCCTACTAGCTTTCATTCTAGCAGTGTTACTATTTGTAGGTTACATTTTTCTATGAGTCTGATTCCGTTGGTTTCTCGTCATCTTGATGTCTTCTCGCAGATCATCCATGACCGAGTGTTGCAGCACTTGGCCCGTAGCACTCTGATGTGGAACAACCATCCTGGAGGTCTCTTCACCCTGCCCCAGTACTCCTCCTACTTGGGCCTCTTTCCTTTCTACTACGCTCCACTTGGTGAGTGGCCTACACAGTGACCTTTTTTCTGGGATTGCCTTCAGCATCCATTTCAAATTTCTTCTCAAAAATGCTATTTTTGCCAAAAACCAATGAAAGACCATTCATGATTGCATGGACAAATCAAGATGAACCATATAATTATCAGTTCATTCGAAGCATAGCTAGTCGTCAGCTAGACAAATGAGTGAATAAGTGTAGATACAAACACACATATGTTTGCTGGTAAATGGTGCCATTGCATCTAATAATTCGTATGTGAATATTTCTAAAAACATTGATTATGCTGTTATTAATTTCTCCAATTAAACCTGGTTGCCGCTAGTCTTTCAGGATGCTGCATTGTCATATTCTTGTGTAATTCCTTGACAGCTAGTGGACACCCTGTCTGTGTGGTGCCTAATTACCCGCAGTACACAATTCTTAAATACAATTGTTGTTGAATAGAGTGCACTGCCACGTTTGGAGGAAAAGTCCCTAATTCCATGGCGACGGGATCTGTCAGAGCTGTTTTCTCTGTCTTCCTCTTGAAAGGGCAGATGAGTCACAGTCTAGACTTGAATTCTTTTCATTGCTTTAAAAATAAGCTTTAAACCCGTGTTGTGAGCACTGTGGTCTCTTTTGTACCTTGTTTGGGTTCTCAAGATGTGTTACCATGCCGGTGTTACTGGCGTTATGCGATTATGAGGGCAAGAGTTAATTCAGCGTATTCGAACTCTGCCCACCTTTCAGGAATGTAAAGTGAGAGTGCTTTGATGTTGAAATAGAAATAATAGAAAAGGGTAGAAAATAGAAAAGGGTTGTATTTGAAACACAAGGCGCTAATAGCATCAACTCTTTCTCACACAGGCATCAAACCCCAACCCAAGTTCACAGCAGTCATCCATGCAGTAACACCCTTGGTGTCCCAGTCTCAACCCATCCTGAAGCTGCTTATGGCTGTGGCCAAATCACAGTACTGTGCCCAGGTATCTACAGGGGACGTCTTGTGTCTGGGGTCATGTTGACAGTACTGTTACATTGACATTTTAATTGACGAATCTACCGTTTATGCTGATTAATCTAGTATTCAGAGGTATTTAGGAGGGAATAAGACAAAATGAACTTGAAAAATGACTAAGAAGACTTAAAAGGCTATGGGGTGTTCAAATGTGACAAATATGCTCATATTATTGTATATTCATAAAACTTGTTTCTTACCGTTTAGGAGACCGTTAGGAGAGTTAAATATATTCTTTATAAATATGCAAATTGCCAGCTTATTTTAATGTCAAGTAATCCAGTCTAATAAAAATTTTAATGACCAGATCCTTCATAACTGGTAATAAAAGTTTTCGCCAAGTTTCTCAAAACTGTATAGGAGAACCATGTCAGTGTTCCACTATTTTTCTTTCTCTACACCTGGTTTAGCTCATTTTGTTGAAACTTTTTTTGGTTTGTATCAGGTGTACTAGAGCAAGGCAAATGCTAAACCTGGGAGTAGTGTTGCTGTCCAAAGCGGTTTGAGAGCCCTGTGTGTAACTTGTTGATAGGCACCACATAAGCACCACATAGCCCCTGAAGGTCTCCATTAAATTTGTTGTCTGGATGAGGTGTTTCTCTTGCAGTGATTAGGTAAGGCTTGTTTTGATGTTATCTTTCTGCCTCTATTCATTTGTTAGATAATTGTCCTGTGGAACTGTGACAAGCCTCTCCCTGCGAAGCATCGCTGGCCTACCACATCTCAACCAGTCATTGTGATTGAGGGAGAGAGCAAGGTAAGTGGAAGACTTCACAAAGCACCCTCAGGCCTTTAGTCATTGCAGGTTGGTCAGAATGGAGCTGTTGGATTGGATAAAGGAATGACATTTTGCACAGATAATGTCTAGCCATTGTTCCTGCGTTTTAGATCAGAGAAGCTCTATTATGTGTGAGCTCACACTAGGCCTGTTTGCCTTGTACCGTGCCCGGGCATGATTTTGCCCCCCTCCCTCCTCCCCCACTGGCCTGCGCTCACATTGCGTTTAATGTTCAGAACCTGAGTGCACTTGCATCATCACATCCCTCACTGGTGAGCTCCCAGATCTACAGAGTGCATCCTGTACCTTCAGTTCTTGTACCTCGTAGCCTTTTCACCTCATCACCACATTGTTCAGAGGTTATTTGGTCAGTGACCATGAAGATTAACACACGGATTTCGCCAGATATCTCAGAGTTCTTGCGTTTTGTATCCAGACGTTCCTGTATTCTCGTATGCCCACATTTCCAGCAAACATTGCATCTCTGTAGACGAAAGTCATTGGCAGTTAGCAATCACACTAGATGAGTACCGTGCCTGAGACCAACTGAACCATGCCCTGTTCTCCTCAAGGGCAGAATACTGAACGATGAAATGAACTGGAGATTTGGGGTCAAATGTGCTGGAGCACGGTATGGAATGCTTACTGTGAGTGTGCTCTGTATGAAATTTCTGGTCCGATGATTATAACAGTAACTAACAGAAAAACAACTTTCGGACAAACGGTTCTATGAGTCAGAGGGAACAACGTCCCAATGAATATCAGAGAATGTCCCACTTATAGTACCTTCAAAAAACATCTCAAACTATATCTTAAAAGTTCCCAGTCGTGTTTGAACTTTTAGTAATTCTTTATCTTTATTTGTTTTGTTTTTGCTGAAATGTTATTTGTTTGACTATTGCTAGTGACTGTTTTATTGATAATTGTATGTTGTCTTTTAGTTTTTTAGTCTTCCTGCCTAGGGACTACAGATGAAAATTAGCAACTATGCTATAATCTGGCCCATTTACATTCAGTATTTGATTGTTCATTAATGTGCACTGTCCCGAATAAATTAAATAAATAAATAAATAAATAAAAATAAAAATAAAATAAATAAAACTATTGAGGCCAATACTGCTACCAATAACTGGTGGTTTGCTTTTTTTTTGGCTGTCAACCATGCAATGTTCTGTAAGCCAAGTTAAAACCGAAGGTATTAGATGCTTTTGCAAGCTGCATCAGGTTCAATAGGCTAAATAGCAAAAACAGGACCGCAAGTTATTGGTTGTCAGTCTAATTTTCACATTAATTATGGATATATAAGCCACAAATACAACATAGACCCTCACTTGAAACAGCAAATGTTTTTCTTTTAGTGACTATAAGCTATTGATCTTATGTTTTCTCAAGTGAAGTGTTTTTTTTTTTTTTTAAACAAATAGAATGATGTGAAGAGCTTATCATTAGAGCAAATGCTGAACATGGAGGTAATGTCATTTGGACTGGCCCTGATCTAGCCTCCTCAGAAATGTACCATTACCACTATAATGGCAGCAGTTCTCCAAACCTTTCTAGCATAACAGTCATTATGATATTGTATAATGTTCAGAATTGCACTCTTGCGTATATTGATGGTCGTTATGCTGAAGATTTCAGATGTCGGAAAATCCAGTACAGACTCTCAAAGTAAAGTAGGTAGCGGTGTTTTAGATGTGTGTGTTTGTTGATGTGTTCAGGTGATGAGCAGTCGCTTCCTGCCATACAGCACCATATCAACAGATGCCGTGCTGAGTCTGGATGAGGACACGGTGCTCTCGACCACAGAGGTGAATGGCGACACGTGTCTTTTATCATGTGATCTTGCATTCCCCAAGTATGATAGGAGTTGTACCACATCCGGATCATATCAACTGAGAGACTGTATTTTATCTTGCAGGTGGATTTTGCCTTCACTGTTTGGCAAAGTTTCCCTGAGAGGATTGTGGGCTACCCAGCTCGGAGCCATTTTTGGGACGCCAACAAGGAGCGGTGGGGCTACACCTCTAAGTGGACCAACGACTATTCGATGGTGCTGACTGGAGCTGCTTTCTACCACAGGTTTGAGTTGAACCTACTACGAGTTTTCAGAAGAATTCGTGTTGTTGAGACCCAGTAACTGTTTTGTAACCCAGTAACATATCTTTGCAAAAGGAATGCAATTGACCCCTCGGCATTTTCCATTTATCTCCCTCTAGATATTACAACTACTTATATACAAATTACCTGCCAGCCAGCTTGAAGAGCATGGTTGATCAGCTATCAAACTGTGAAGATATCCTCATGAACTTCCTAGTGTCTGCTGTCACCAAGATGCCTCCCATCAAGGTCACTCAGAAGAAGCAGTACAAGGAGACCATGATGGGACAGGTACAAAATGTAGGCTCTGCTGATGTGGAGATATAATTATAAGCATAGACATTATCACAGCAAAAATTGTAATGAACTTCCAGCTATACGGTTACAAAGGATTATACACACTTAAGAAGCCCAAGCATTCTTTTTGACCTTGCTCAAAATAAGTTAACTCATGTATCTTATAACAAGTGAATTAGATTTGGTAGATGTCTCCGTTTCGATTCCAGTCCGTCACATTGTCCCAAACAGTATATTTATCTGGATACATGTAATATTATATTCAAGTAGGATAAAAATAAAATCAGCAGGGGCAGATTTTTCTTTTTGCCTCCTTTTGCATAAATAAACGATGGCTTCATCAAGGTGACTTTACCGACTGTGCTCTCTCTTCCCTGTAGACATCTAGAGCCTCTCGCTGGGCGGACCCTGACCACTTCGCCCAGCGGCAGACTTGCATGAACAAATTTGCCAGCTGGTTTGGCACCATGCCTCTGGTCCACTCCCAGATGAGGCTGGACCCGGTTCTGTTCAAGGACCAGGTGTCTATTCTGCGTAAGAAGTACAGAGACATTGAGAGACTCTAATGAACCTGAGCTGCCTCTTTCACCAAAACAGGAAGGGGAAGACGTAAGAGCAGAGCGCCCTGGCGTCTCGGACCATGCGGGGGAACCCTCGGGAAGTGGGCCAGCCAAGGAGCAGCTGGGTGGAAGAGGAAGCCAGCCAGTCAGGAGTGGGTGGGGAAGGGGAAGGGGAGGGGGATGAGAGGACATTGTGCTTAATGAAGTCCTTGCTGTCAAAAAAACAAACAAATGTAATTGAGCCTCTGAGGGAAGATTGGTGAAAAAGAATTTGTCTGATCTGAAAAGGTGACGGACATCCATAGCCACATCCGAAGTACGAGCACATAAATTTTACACTACAGCAGGGTTTTGTTTTTTTTGGCAGTTGGACAACTTTGTCAACATGTGCAGTGGGTGCTTAGTGTTCCCCCTCTCTTGGAATGTTTTTCCAATGGCTACGGTGACCATGACAACCTACGCGCACACACACTCGACCATGTACAGTCCTGGCCAGTAGTTAACAAGGCCCCGAAAACAGCATGAGGATGTGTGTTCAAAGACGGAAGGCTTTTGTGACCGAGTTCTGGCCTCCCCTTAAACATGGAGATGCGTGCAGGGCTGGGTCCCACAGAGGTTATCTGCTGTTGAGGTGCGTTTGTTCTGTTTGCCTTTGGTCCCACAGGCGAGAAGTACTTCCCTTCCCAAAGCCACAGGACTCCCGTGTCCTGCAGAGGGGCTGAATAAAGAAAAGCCTCCTACAGAACTACAATGTCACAGTGCCTGACCTTTCAAAATGGAGTGCGTCTGGGAGTCCAAAGGGGTTTTGCACAAATGCAAAAACGCCTTGGTCATGCTGCTTGTGTTTTGGTAATATAAATAAGATGGAAGTGTTTCTCAGATTTGCCCAAAGTTATTTTTTTTCTGTTTTTCTCCTTCCTCATATCATCTGTGGTCATTCGATTTTATTGGGATATTTAAATGAACAAAGGGTTTTATCTTTTTTAAAGGAGCCTGGTATTGTTTTAAACTAGAGTCTGCCACCGTTAACTGTAGGCGCACACTTTGTTCCCTGACCTTCATGTGGTCCTTTGCTTCCAGATTTGTGGCATTCAGACAAAAAACACTACCATCTCTCACCATTTTTTAATGCCCCTAACTGTGTTAAACTGTCATCTGTCTAACTGGATATTGCACATAGTGAGAGTTTAACTTGAAGTGCTAAACACTAGTCTTGGTTTATAATTAGGCAAAACAAATACAGTGGAGCCCAAAGTGTACTGTAGGAAGCTAATGGAGAATGATGAAAGAGAATATCATTTTTTTCAGGGCAAGGTTATTAAGCCCCATAGAAGTAGAATACTGTTTTTACTGTGCTTCAGCAACGCCATATGTAATATTTCTCACTTTTTTTTTTTTTTTTTAGATAACTGGTTATTTATTGGATATAGTAACCACTTTGTCCATGTCATTTTTGCTGTAGAAGGGGCATAGTTCAACAGTGAGACCCTTTCTTGCCACCGTTTATATAAATATTATATATCTCAAATCATCCACATCCTAGACAATGTTTTTAACCCCAGAAAAATCAGTTTGTGTGACCGGTGAGAAGTACTCGAACCAAATGTGTCTTAAACGTATCTGAGGACTGTTAAGCTTTTTGTTATGTCTTTCGTTCTTTAGAAATGGTTTTCAGAGACAGCTGCTGTCGTCACTTTGGAGGATTTTCCACCCCCCAACCCCCCAGAAACAAGTCCAAGTCCAGGCGCTTTATGTCTGTGGGCCCGGCCTTCAGCTCTTGTCGTGAAAATAATACCATGTCCATATGGTGCCATTACTTTCCCCGTGCAAGGTCTGCCTGAAGTGACTGCCAGAAAAGGAAATGAAATACTGGATTCCATCATAATCAAGGAAAATTAATTGCTGGGCGAAAAAAACCCTACAGTCTGATCTTAGTATTATCTGAGGCGTGGGAGAGAATTGCTTTTGTGTGTATGAAAGTGAGTGTTCTACTGTGTTATGGGGCTTTCTCTGGATAATCACGGTTTTTATACAGTTTCATGAACTTAGTCATTCTCATTTGCATATTCAGATGTTTTAATCTCTTAATTACACAAATGTGCCTTTGAGACACGTCTGACTTGTTTTTCATTTTCCATTTCTGGAAAACAAGCTTTCATTCCTCTGTTGCTTTGGTCAGTGTCTACAGATCTATGTTCTTATCCAGTAATACACCGTAGTTGGTTTTAATTTTCTTTGTCTAACACTGGATTTTCTTTTTCCTTTTTTTTTTTTGTTTGGGAGATTCATTACAAAATGACGCTGTAACTGACATTCCTACCGTGTTCTGTAGGAAAATATCTCGGTGATGTCTCGGGTTTCATTTTGCTAGCCGGTTTTGTGACCATACTTCTCAGTGTATTTATCAGATATGTGGACTCATTGTATTGCTACCCTTCTGCCCAGCGCAGACACCGATGTAATTAAAGACCTTCTTTTACAGAGCTAAGAACAATAATAGGTAACTTACAATTTTGTAAGAATGGTTTTATAAAAAAAAGAGGAATAAATAATGTTTGCTAAGTTTGTCCTGATCTTTGATATTTAATTTTGTATCATTAGAAACACATATATGCTCATGTAGACACACCAGTGCTGCTGGAGTGACTCTGCTGGATGGAGAATAGTCCATCCACCCAAAGTATTTGTCCTGTGGCAAGAAACTGACCATTAGAGGATGACCAGCACAAAGTGTGCCGTGTCAGATGAACCATAATCAAAAACTAAAGACTCCAGCAGTACGGATACACTCTGTACAGCTCACACACTGCACAAATAATACCAGCTCACTGGTGGGCCTGTTGGTGTCCCAACCATGGATGAATAGGGAGAAAGAGAGTCAGTATGGTACAATTCCACAGAAGAGTTACTGTAGAACAAATTGTTGAAAAGAAAGGGGTCATAACACACACAGCTTGTTTATGGGGCCGTGTAGCTGCAGACCAATCCGAGCACCCATGCTAACTGTCCACCACCAAAAGTGTCTACAATGGACATGTGAACATCTGAAATGGACCATAGAGAGCAAGGCCTCTAGAGCAAGTTGGAGGCCTGGTCTGATGAATCATTTTCTTCTACATCATATGGACAAAGAGTGTGTTTGCCACTTACCTGGGGAAGAGATGGCTCTAGGACACACTATGCACAAACGACCTACCTAAACACGGATGCCGACCAAGTTTGCCCTTCATGGTGATGGTCTTGCCTAATATCAGTGTCCTCTTTCTGCAGAATAGTGTGGCTTGTCACTGCAAAGAGATAAAGTAAGCGGTTGTGGCAGATCCGTGAATATGGTTTCAAACACAGCTGTCTGATGGGTAGTGTGACATGATGCTGCACTATGATCTGTCACGGCCTCTTTGCAGCATGTTTTTACCTCTTCTGTAGAAGCTAAGGCACAGCCGAGGGGATGATGGAACTTTCACTGACTCATAAATAATTGACAGCTCATCGCTGCAGAGTCCGTTTCCCTGAGTCCCTTTCTGTAATTACATGTTTCTCCCAAACTTGCGCCTGCCTGGTCGGCATGGTCGCCTTTTCACTGCGACGCGTTAGGCCAAGCTAAATAATACTCCAGCTTGTTCACGTTGACCTGAATCTCATGCAAATCTCCTTGCCATTGGTCCAGACATGCAGAAATAACATCAGCGGGGCTGGCTGATCTTTTCTGGGGATGTGGACTCGCCAGCCGGCGGGCCTGCCGGGCTTGGCGGCATCTGAACATGACCACTGCAGCTTACTGTAATCGTATGGGGGCATCAGGCAGCTCACGCTGGGGGTTTTTTAATGAAAAAAATGCTAATGCGGGTGGCCACTCGGAGAGGGAGTCACTGCAGGAGAGCGGCCTCAGCGGGAGATAACGCCCCAGGAATCCTAATTAAATTTCTTACGATTAAATGCATTAGTTGAGTCCTGAGACGCGTGATTCAGAACTCCTAATATTTGGACAGAGTCTTTCTGTCCAACTGCAGGAAAATAAATAATGCATGGTCTCCATAGTGACCATATGAAACACATATAGAAATGGATCAAAGGTAATGTTATGAGTAAGGACTTTAATTTGATTACTTCTTCATGTACAGCTGCAAATGTTTGGTCAGTCTGGGCCAAATTATCCATTTTTGATTTTGTAAGTGAAAAGTAGTTAATGCCACCTTTGCATGGAAATTAAACACAAAGCACAATATTATTTAAATTCTAACTTTGACGCATTGATAAAAATAAAATGTCACGTGAGTGCGGGCATCCTGATCTACTAGTGCTTTTTGGAAGGTCAGATCTTGTTTGACTCATTAGGTTGGGTTGGTGAGTTACTGAGTGTGATCAATTATGTGACCCTTTGAACCTCTCAGAGTGTTGTGCTTACACTCAACATGCCATCTGAGCCGCCGCCTGAGGATCTAAAAGTAAAGATAACTGGCTCTTACAAGGCAAGAGATGATAAGATATCTAAACACTTCCAGCTTGTAATGTTCTTTCTCATTATAAATGGAAGTGAAGGAGATCTGGAAGACCAAGAAAAATCCACTGAAGAAATTATGGAAGAGTACAACAACAAGGCGATGGGAAACTTCAAAACCAACTACGAAGAAAGATTAAGTCTTTAAAATGTCTTCCCCAGACTTGAAATATTAAAAATCTGTGAATCAATTTTGTATGCTGCCAATCTATAAAGTTTGTTCCGTGCGTATTTGTGTTAATGGCAGTTCAACTACAAAATCAACAAGATGTCCGTTTGAACGTGGTACACATACTTTTACACATTGCTGTAGAAGTTTTGATGAAAAGGGTGGGCAATATTCATTCTTTAGCACTGTCATTCATTATCCAAGCTGCTTTCCCTATGCTTTCGCTTCTCACCAGCGCAAAAGGTGAAGAAACACCCTGGACAAGTTCCTGTCCATCACAGGGAATATTGATAAAAGTCCAACCAAATATATATATAAGTGTAAAGTTAAAAGTAGTCAGATCCTTCAGTATTACACCACCAGCAAAATACTGATATATATATTAGTCTTAATCAATCTATACAAATTTAAAAATTGGACAAACTTCCAGACTAAATTCAGGTTTTGAGATTTCTCTTGCCTGTTTTTATGAACTACGGTGAGTCATAAAGCAGCTTAAACCACACAATCCTGTCTATTCGAGATTACCGAACAGCTCAATTTATTGATTACATTCAAATCTGCATGTGAATGTGATTTTTGCCAAACTGCGGTTAACAAGTCAAGCAGCTTACTACAAATAGTCTTTTAGCTAAAAATATGCAAATTCAAGTTTGTTAGCCCTAGATTAGCATTTTCACATCACCATTATACTAATTGCTAGCTATTGGGCTTGTTTCCTTCTTCACACAAATTACAGTACCAGAACACTCATTCTGGGAAGCACACCGCTAAATCTACCCTCACAATCTCTTTATGATTTATGGGGCTCTGATCAGAGGTCTGCATTAGGATGTGAAAGGCAAAAAACCTATCCAGATTAGCATTCTACTTCAAAGACCTTTTGCACACATGACCTCAGCTCCTCCTTCAGCTCATATGAATTGATTGTTGGATCTGAGTGCTGAGAACATGATCCCAGACCTCCTCGCTAAAGCAGCTCCATGAGGCTGCGCGCTCGGGGCTTGTGGGGAAAACACGGTTAAGTGAGAGGCCTGGAGGCTGAGTGTCAGAGAAGAGCAAAATAAAGCAATAAGAACTGGGCTATTGCACTTATAAAAAGGTGCCAAAGTACAGTATGATCAAATACACCAAGGATAACAGCTGCGAACAGCACACACAGGCTCCCACAGGCTCCACACGTGGAAAGTAAGCTGCAAAAGCAGGTTGTTTTGAATTCAGTGTTTTTGTGATGTCACAAAGTCCAGTATATTACGTATTGTATAGTGTTTTCTGTGACTAGGCCTTCATTTCAGGCTGATAATGCTGCTTTAAACATCTGAAGCTTGTAAAACACATGCGATGTTCTATTTGAAGCTAGTAATCACCATGAATGTATATGTGACCTTCTGTGCTGCATTTCTACACTGACTCCTTCGGTAAAGAGTTCTGGCACAGAGCTGCTGCTGTTCACCATCTGATACTGTCATGGAGAACTGGAGCGAATGTCTAGGTCATTAAATCAAACGGAGTCAGTCAGATGTGGCGTCGCTGTTTATTAAAGCATCAGCAAGCTTGTGGTATGTGTGAGCTGCAATCAGAGAGCTCTCTCCAGCGGGGTCTGCACAAAGGTTAAATAAGCCTCAGAATTCAACACCACTTATCGGTTTTCCACCAATAAGTTCCAATTACTCCATTTTCATATCTCCACCTTTCCCTGTTACTACCAATAATTAAAAGAGAACTGGGTACGTCCCTATTAAAAAATTTCAATGGGCCTCATGAACAACCACTTCAGTCCTGTTTGGTTGCATAGACTTATTTTAGGGTTTTGTTTTGAAAAATGTGATGTGTAGCAGTCTTGCTTTCAAGGACGCGTGCAATAGGAAGATGCTCGGCACAGGTGCTCGGCCTCAACTGATACTCTTTGGGTAATTTTGAGGCTTCCCAGTCGCCTGATTCCTAGCACTTAGTGAGATAGTTCAGTGGTTCGAACTCTTTAGCTATATGGTCATTCACTTATTTTAAAACCATGTATTTCTACCATCTCAATCACCATCAATCCATCAGTACAAACCTACTGGTGAGGCTGCAGTTCATGTCCACAGTCACTGATATATCTAGAACTTGCAGAAGGTCTAGAGTGACATTTTCCCTCAAAAAGTGGTTCCACCCATTGGAAATTCAAACCTAATTGGTTGAATTTGTCTCTTTGTAATTATGTTGGTGGTTAATTTAACATGTTTGTCATTCAATCCAGCACCTGAGGGCCTAACCAATGAGAGAGGCAGCTTAGTTATACCCACCAATCAAACAAATTCTGATTGGATCTTTTTGGAAATTCAACCCATTTGTTTCTACTCAAAACTTAATAAAATAAGAGTAGTATTGGAGAACTTACAGTGCTTAAATACAAGCATGTGTCTATTGAATAAAAATTTAAAGCATTCATTTTTTTAGTTCCTGAAAATCACTAGGCCTAAAAGACCCAGAGGGTTTCTCTCTGCTACTTCACCCATTCACACTGATATTATAGTGCTTCAGCCCACAGGAAATTAAAAAACCCAGTTTATTGTAAGGTTGGAAATGGTCAAATGAAAATGTGCAATCACTGTTTAGAAATAAACCCTTTGGCTCATTCATGCAAAATGCATTGAAAACACATTCTTTTAATAAATAAAGATTTTAAAACCGGAACTATCCATTTTATGCAGAGGTTTGTGCGCCACATCATTTTTATCTCTCTCTCAATTCTCTTCTCTAATCTGAACAGATGATATAACAGCTCTTACCGAATGACTGAAATTTATTTACATCCCAAACATGACCACATAAAAGAGTTTTATAACGATCGCTGTCCCTGATAGCCGTGCCATGAGCGTTATCTAACATACTAAGCCGTACTAGGCTCAGATAACATCATAATCCATCCAGGGTGTTTCATATAATATGATATGAGCTATACAGCGTGTCAGGCTTGGATCAGATTTTGGTCTTAAGTTTGTCACACGGTGTAAGCTTATGATTGCACTGTTTACGATGGTGGTTTTCGATGCTGGTGCTTCATTTAATAGCACCTTTTCATGCTTTCCATGCATTCTGTACATGGGGTCTGGAACTTGGAATCACTTGCTGTTGCAGTTCTAAAGATGGGCTAAATGAAATCTAGAAACAAAATGCTTGGTGGACATTTTGTTTCTAGGGTTGGTTTCCGGTTGGTTGGGTGTTTAAGGTTGGTTTCCAGACAGGGATTAATCTTAGTCCTGGACTACATGCCATTCTGAATGGAGATGCTCCATTGACAGGGAAAAAGGTCCTGTCCAGGATACATATGCACTATTACACTATATGGACAAAAGTATTGGGACACACCTGTTTTTCACGGACACACTGGCCCCTATAGAACTCTGACCTCAAGCCAATCCAACACTTTTGGAATGAATTGCAATGGAGATTGCAAGCCAGACCTTCTCATCCATCATCAGCACCTGACCTGATAAATGCTCTACAGAAGGAATGGGCACAAATTCCCCACAGAAACTCAAAATCTTGTGGAAAGCCTTCCAAGAAGAGTGGAAGCTGTGGGACCAACTCAGTATTAAAGTGTATTTGAATGCAATCTCATTACAGGTCCTGTTGGTATAATACTTTTGTCCGTATAGTATATCATATTTACTTGGTTGGTTGGTTGGTTGTTTGGTGGGTTGGTTTCTTTCTTTCTTTCTTTCTTTCTTTATTTCAAAATTTCAAAATGGCATGATGGCACTGACCAGTCAGCTACCTGTTGCTATACAACTAATGTGGTTACTGACCATTGGTTGTTGTTATTGTTGTTTACAGGCTCATTACAAGTGACTGTTTGCACGTTTAGTTCAACCAGGGAGGTCATTTGGTCATTAAGGTGGTAGGTGTTCTTGCCTAATGAAAAGAACGTTAGAGTGGATGTAGCTGCCTCTTAAAGTCTGGTTGCAAATTTGATCTCTTGAACTGTTGGTTTAGTGTACTGGGCAACCCTGCTGTCCTTCACACAATAGATTGTGGAGGACATACTGCTTGTTTCCAACCTCTTTTCTCTGTATTTCCTCTAAAAGGTTTAACAGTTTTATATACATTAAACTGCCTCATTGCAGAAAAGTGACGAAAAAAAACATTATGAAATATAAATACTAAAACCGGTACAGATTTTGATCGCAATGTCTACATTTGACCGTTAGTGCTGTAAGGCATTATGGTCTTACTGCCCTTTTGTTCCAGCCAGAGTTTAGATGGCGCCACCCCAAATGTTCCTCCAGGGCTGCTGTATTTCCACTGTGTATAGATGTGTGTTGTTATTGCTGAAATCTACGTTGATGAAACCGAGTGGCTTTTTTGCAGACTATGCTTTAACAAAAAAAGTCCTGATTAATATAAACTGTTAATACCACAATCATGATAACCTGGTCAGTTGCTCTTTGTGCTTGTATTGCCTTATTCAATATCTGATAGAATAAGGCAATTGACCTTAAAATAAATATAATCTTGCATCCGCAGCCTTTTTAAAGACAAGTAATCTTATCGGATTAAAAAAAGACTTATTGCCTTGAAATAAAACCATTTCATTTGTTTTTTGCAGGACAAAAACATGTTTCAAAACGGGCTGTATGAGTCCCACAAAGGCCATCACATTTGAGGACATAACTC
The DNA here is from genome assembly GCA_037974405.1 of Brachyalestes nurse. Taxonomy (NCBI): domain Eukaryota; kingdom Metazoa; phylum Chordata; class Actinopteri; order Characiformes; family Alestidae; genus Brachyalestes; species Brachyalestes nurse. Next base: position 2,325,344 of record JBBPCY010000001.1, read on the forward strand.
TGATGATTAAACCCCACTTCGCTGGGCTGCTCTAAAGAATTGGATTGCCATATGAGTAAGGGGGGGGTCACGCGAGGTCGCAGAGAACATGCTGCCATTTCATTTGTCCAGAGCAGGACAGGGCCGAGCTGGGTAATCTGATTGCTGTGTGTATGACAGAAGGGGACAGTCTGGGACGCATGAGTGGGCTTTGGGCTCTGATGGGGGCAGTTTTATTCATCTGCACTGTTTCGTGCGTCCTGAGTGTCAACTTACACCGCGCCAAATGAATTGGCACTTGGTGTTTCGGCAGATGCTATCTGTTCCATTAAACATGGGAAAGTGTGAGTAATGCAGTTTGGGCCTTGCAGCTGTAAACAGGGCCGTTTTCCATGTCTCATACTTGCCAGAAACAGACTGATCTGGAATGACTGACCGTCTTTATACCCATAAATATGACCAAAATGACTGCTGGATCAGTCTAATACTGCGATGTGAATAATGTTCCTGATTCAGCACACTGAAGCAAAATGCCTCCAAAGATAAAACTCAGGGTCCCAATATTAAACTAAGGACTTTTTTATATTCTTGATAAACATGGGTTAGCTTTGGGGGTGCACCGATCCGATACTCAGAATTGGTATCAGTCTGATACGGCCCCAAATCACTGGAAATGATATCGCAAAAAACCCTGAACAATCATGTAAATGCTTAACTAAACTATGAGGAATATGCCATAAAGACAGATACCCAGATGAGCAGGAAGCCTGTGTCCCAAACAGTTCCTGCAGCCTACATAGTGCACTTAAAATACAGTCTCCTGCACCGAGGCAGTGTATAAAATGTCAAGCAAAGAGTCTTTGACTTTCGAGCCATGCATGCAGAACTCCGTAATGGATATTTTGTGCACTATATGTGTGTAGAAACAAATTTTATAACTTGCATAGCGCCCACAGGTTCAGTGCATCCATACAGATGTATTATTAACAACTTATTAACGGCATTGGGTTGCTATTGGTATCTGAAGATACTCGAGGCTGTGGTTTCAGTATTGTTATCGGACATGAAAAAGTTATATAGTGAAACCCATAGGTAGTACGCGTGTTATCTTTTCTGTTACTTTTGCATGAATGTGAGCGTAAATTAAAGAAGAGCTCATATCATGAAAAAGCATTATTATTATTATTATTATTATTATTATTATCATTATTATTATTATTATTATCACATTCAGAGATTTTACCGCTTAGCTCATACACTGTTGTTGCCCCAGGAATGTTATATATGCCAGCACACACGCGATTATCTAAAATACGCATGTGGGTTGATAATTACTAGTAATATTAGCAGGTTAGCTGTTATGGGTACATGCCTTCATGAATTCAGATGGCCAAAACATAAACGGAACTATCATTCCCAATTTTACTTTCAAATAAAGCAATTTTAATTATGTTGTTAATAGAATTTCTTCAAAAAGGACCGATAAGAGTGCCGGCAAGAGTGGTAGTAAAATTTAAATATTAACGATACCCATCCCTAGTCCTTGGTGATGCCACAGCCATCCATGGCCAAGAGTCCAGGAGTCCATAATAATAGGCCTTGCTCTGTCTGGGTGGAAAGAATGGTGCCCATTCCCTCCCCATTACTCAGCATGCTGCCAGTCAGTATGGGAGTCTTCTGTTAGCTAACCAAACAGAAAATGTAACACACCATAACTTTTGTACAGGCCACATTTTGCCTTTTATTTTCCCAGTATGTTAAATAAATGTCAAATAAACTTTAGCTGTGCATTAAGGCTGTTCTCTGTAGAGAGTGCGTTCTGACTTTCACTAAGAAAATCAACCCAACAAAACACTTGCAGACGTCTGTAAATCTAGTCAGTCCTTCACCACGGCTGGTACAGTAACATATTGGACGACAGCAATAACTCCTACCCTGTCAAGCCTTGGTGACTCTAGAATAGATGAACTGTTCTTAAAACCTGTTTTTCTTACCTCAGAATGCAATGTTTTCATTTCAGTGGTCCAGGATGTTCAGATAGTAGAAGATCCTAGCTAAAAAAGCCACCCAAAATATAAAACACACTCAGAAATGACTATACTATATTTGAATTGCATATTCACTGCAATGAAGATCACAACAGTAACAACAATAGTAACAACAATAATTTATATGTCATTTTTTGTGTTTCGTTTGGAGTGTGTACATTTTTGGTGATTGGTTGATTGATTATTAATCATAAGTAAGTATTAACAACAACAACAACAACAATAATACTAATGATAATATTATTGTTATATATATTTTTAACAAATTACATATTATTAATATGTAATTTGTACCAGTGTGTTCTTGAGCAAGACACCTAACCCTCAGTTGCTCCAGGGGGACTGTCTGTGTATCTAATGACTGTAAGTCGCTCTGGGTAAAGGGTGGCCAAAAATGTTGTCTTTCATTTGGATTGTGAGTCTGTAGATGTTGATCGATTGATTGATTAATGATAGTAGTCAGTAAGCAAGTACGGACAGCGTTGTTATTATTATTATTATTATTATTATTTCCTTTATTTAAAAAGCTGCATTTGACATGGTCTGTGTTTCTCTTCCACTACTTTTCAATTCTGCAAGGCATGTGTGGGTGTGATATTAAATATTCATCAGATCTCTCGTCTGAACGCTGCATGGGGTGTGATGAGGCATTCGGCTACGAAAGCTGATCGCTGTACAAAGAAAACAATTAGCCGGTTTTGATTTGAAAATGACGCTTCCCAGCCAGGACAAATTAGCATGCACAGGTTTGAGGTCTGAGGCAGGAAAAGTCTGTCGTGACTTAATTTGGAAAGTACACTCACTGTCTGGAATGCTTCAGGAACTGTTTTTACAACATATCACTTACATTCATAATTTAAAGACTCAGTTCTTCAGATCTCTAGAGCTTCAAACCAGGTCTGCGTTAGCAGGAGTCTGCGTTAGCAGGATTACAAAATTGTACACTTGAAGGTCCGCACAAGTGGCAAAACAGTCCACTCCATGGGCGCCGGAACCATTATATCAGGGAGGGGCATATCCCCCCCACTCTTCAAAATCATTTGTTGCCCCCCCCCACACACTTTTTGTTTCCTGGACAATGGCCAAGACTCTGCACATGCGCAAAGAGTCGTTTACACATATCAGTACTAAGGGACAGTGACAAAAACATGTGACTGCGGTTAAATTCTAAAAGAGGTTGAAAATGGGCATGTTTAATCAATTTATAACTGTTTTTAGTACATAGATCCAAATAAATGGCATAAGTTCCTAGAAAAACATGAACATTTAAAGATTAAAGAACACATGAACGTAAAAATGTAAGACTGACTTTTTAGTGTCCCATAACATTTGGGGTCTACACCAAACTTTGTGGAAATAATTAGCCCTTGCATACAAAAACACATAAATTTTTACACAAGATTTTTGTTGGATACATAAGCAGTGGGAGTAAATCTATTTTATGTAGTGATTTCAGCTGCAAGTGTGGTCTACATTGACTATTTTGTGGAGATCATGTGTGACGACATCAGGCCTCAACTATCATTACTACTTTAGTCAGAGTAAAATTGAACAGGCTGACACTCATTATAGGTAACACATCACAAAGTGAGATGTAGGCCTTCTCCTCAGGAGTCAAGAGACGCTGTGCCTAGACAGTGGTGGGATTGATTTGTAAGACAATGCTGCCCTCTTGCACCTGCAGCCCTGCAGCCTATGGACAACCATACACACACACAGTAGACCAAGTAGCTTCAATTTCTGTTGCCAAAATCCATCCAGTAGAAGGACAGCTACGGTGCAGTGAAGTTAAAAGTGGGAAATGGCAGCCACTGTGCTCTGCAGCAAGATGGTTGAGATATTTAGAGTAAAGTATTAAATTCAAATTTTTCATTCTGACCTGACACAGTTATAGCTAGCTTTTGTTGACCCACGATCATTAACTTGCTAGCCACAGCTGGCTATTGCTAATGCTACTGAACAGGCAAATCTGAAAAATATTAGCTTTTAACTCCTTTAATTGGGTTAGCTAGCTACACAGTTTCATTAAGGCAGCAAACAGGCTGGAAAAATAAGCTGCTGGTTGTTTTGTTTGGCTAATGTTAACAAGATAACAAGTAAATCTGAGCAGGCTGCATATCTGACCGATAGAGGTCAAACTGTCCCGAAGTTCAGACCCCGAGTTTTGCTTACTAATGTTTAGCATCTAATTTCTCAGATGTGCAAAAGCACAGTACCACAATAAATAATGCTCTTTTTTGGAAATGTCATGGGTGAACATTGTGAGAATGTCAGCAAGATACTCATCGGTACACTTGTCTTAACGAGCAAACGTCACATTAGACGACCACAAAGAGGAAAGACGAAACACCACAAACCACGAGTGTGGCCTTTGTGACACACCAGAAACTTATTTTACATAATAACATAAACACATGAAACCCACAGGATGAGCGTTAGCTAAGTAACTTTTTTACGCAGCCCGTTCACTGAGTCACCCCTGCCGAAAAATCCAGTTTAGACCAGAATTAATTCCAATTCATAAGCTTGATAATACTGGTTGCACTTGTGTTTCTCACTCTAAGACACTAAGACTTGAAGATAACGTCACACTGGTGTTCTTTCTTCCTTTTTTCTTTACCTCTCTCTCTCTTTCTTTCTATCTATTGTGATTGGACTTGAATTCAGCTTTAGCGGTATTTCTATCTAGAGCATTTGGACCTGAAGGCAATGTTGCACTAGCATTCTTCCTTTCTTTCTTTCTTTCTATTGCACTAGGACTTGAGCGCAGCATTACTTTTGTGTTCTTTCAATCTAGTGCACTAGACGACACTCTCTCTCTATAGTGCACTAGTGTAGGGGAAATGGAGAGAAAGAGAGTCTCTCTCGGTCTCTCTCTCTTTCTCTCCATTTCTTTCTCTCACTCTAGAGCACTAGAGCAGGGGACTCTCTCTTTCTCTATTTCGCTCTCTCTGTCCCTCTATTTCTTTCTCTCTCTCTCTCTCTCTCTCTCTCTCTCTCTATAATGCACTAGTGTAGGGGAGTCTTTCTCTCTTTCTCTCTATTCCTCTATGTATTTCTTTATTTCTCTCTCTTTCTTTCTCTGTAGTGCACCAGTGTAAGGGACTCACTCTCTCTCTTTCTCTCTTTCTCTCTCTCCCTCTTTCTAGTGCACTAGAGTATGGGACTCTCTTTCTCTCTCTTTCTCCGTCTTTCTCCCTCTCTCTATTTCTTTTTATCTAGTGCACTAGTGTAGGGGACTCTCTCTCTATTTCTCTTTCTATTTTTCTCTCTGTAGTGCACTAGTGTAGGGAACTCTCTCTCTCTTCCTTAGTTCAGTTCAGTTCTGTGAGCTTTATTGGCATGACCATGAGCATGTACAGTATTGCCAAAGTATTGAAATGAAACAAGAAAAGCATTAACAAGAAAGGAAGATAAAATTAAAACGAATAAAATGAAATAGTGTATACAAATACAGATAAATATAATAACAATAGGTTAATATACAATAGTGTAAACCGGGCTGTGTGTGTCTCGATGGCCAGAGTGTGTGTGTGTGTGTGTGTGTGTTTCTGATAGTGGCCCGTCTCTATGGACAGAGTGTATGCACTGAGTCTGTACTTTGTTAGTGTGGTTCTGTGTGTGTGTTCAGTCACTGTGCTCAGGTGGTCTGCTGCAGTGTACTGGCACTTTAGGGCCAGATAGCACTGCATTCTGCTTTGTGTTTGTGTTTGAGTGTTCCAGTGACTGATGTAGTTTTGGTCTGACTGTTCTTGTGTCCGGCTGCTCCTGATGTGTTATTGTGTTGGTGTGTGTTACTGTGTTAGTGTATGTGTGTTGGTGTGTGTTTTTTCTCTGCTCAGTTCTTGGCTCTGCAGGGCTTTGCGGTGACAGGACTGGGGCCGCTGTGATTTAGATGTAGCCAGTAATTGATGGATCTTTTCTGAATTTTGAGTAATAGTGGGAATCAGCCTAATTCAGCTCTGCGGCTGTTGTTGGTTGTGTGTCTGTGAAACTGTAAAATGGATTTACAGAACTGTGTGTGCATGATTTTGACTGGGTGTGAAATCTTGGTTTGTAAGTGGCCCCCAAAATGGGTTCGATCACTGATTCATATAGCTTGAGCCAGATTCGGATTGGAATTTGGATGTGAATTTCTTTTTAATAGCGTAAAAAGCCCTGTGTGTTTTCTCTGTCAGCTCATGCACTGCTGGACTGAAATGTCCAGTGGGGTGGGGGGGTCAGTCCTAAATGACTGTAATCTTTACAGTTGTCTATTATGTGTGACCCTGGAGTGAAATGGGGTATGCGTCCTTGACATCTGGGTCTTTTTTGGAATAGGGGGGTTTTGGTCTTTTTGATATTGACTGTCAGGGCCCAGGTGATAGGTTTCTCTTTTCCTTTCCCTCTCTAGTGTAGGGGACTCTCTCTCTCTCTCTCTTTCTTTTTCTCTTTCGAATGCACTAGGGTATAGCACTCTCTTTTTTATCACTCTCTCTAGTGCACGAGTGTAGGGGACTCTCTCTCTTTTCTCTCTCTCTCTCTCTCTAGTGCATGAGTGTAGGGGGCTCTCTCTTTCGTTCTCTCTCTCTAGTGCACTAGTGTATATTGGAACACTGTCTAGTGCCCTAGTGTGAGTGTATATTGGGACACCCCCTCCCCCTCTCTCTCCGGGTTTCGTCTGTAAACATCCCGCTGATTTTAAAGCGTCTCTGAGCGGGAGGCGCCATCTTAGCGCGATTCAATGAGAGGGAGGTGGAAGGAGGGAAACTGTTTTTAACCTCTTTCCAGCGGGGAAGAGAGAATCTGCACTACCCCTCCCGGCCCGGACAGAGCCCTGGTGAATGGTGAGTCGGAGGCGGATGTGAACGAAGACTCTTTTTTGGAGAATTTGAACCAGCATTCACGACGCTTCGCTCGGCTAGCCGCTCGGTCGGGCTCGGGAAACTCGGTAGCCTGTTTAGCAACTTTTAGCATTAGTTTGCCAGCCAGTACGAATTGCTTTTGGTTCAAATTAATAATTAGTAATGATATGAGTAGAAACCACATTTTGTATTTAATTCCCAACTCATTTGAATGTGTAATTTGAAGTCTACGCGCTATTTGTTTTGAGGATTAGCTAAGCTAACGTTTGCTAATCAGCTAGCTAGCAGCCTAGCTGGAGCGTTAGTTTACTTTGACCTGCAGCCCTGGTAAACAAATGCAGCTTCACTCGTTTTTTGTTTTTGTAATGGTTATGCACGTCACTTGATGTGCTCTACGTTTGCAACTTTTAGTTAACGTTAGATGACTTTTTATTTGGTACGTAAGTTGTCGCCTGTGTTTACTATCGTCTGTGTTGCGTTGCAGCTGGCTGTGCAAAAAAAGTGGAGGTAAAGTTAACTTAATATGCAAGTAAATGCAAGAAATTAACCTGTAATGTCTCCCTCTAGGCTACTAAAATATGACGAGATGCAGATTGTCGCAACATTGCGTCCTGGTGGTTTGGATCTTGATATTAGTCTTTAATGTGCTTTATTTTGACTACTTATGGTTGTTATTCAATCTTGATTCAAAGTCTTGTTCACTGTTTTGAGGACTTTTTAACTCGCCATCTGTGTTTGAGACGGTTTTTAATGTAGGCTAACTTACAAATTTTAGCGTCAGCTACGTAACGGCGATAGACAAAAATATTGGGACACCCCTGTTTTCAGGGTTTGGGCTAGGCCCCTTACTGCAGCGTACCAAGGCATTTTGTTTAATGGCATGATTTCAGTTTTGTGGGCACCAATTGGGGAAGGTCCTTTTCTATTCCAGCATTACTTTGCTCCGGTGCACAAAGAAAGGTCCATAAAGACATGCTTGTCTTTATGGTTTGGTGGGGAGGAACTTGACTGGCCTGCACAGAGCCCTGAACTCAAACCCATCCCACACCTTTGGGATGAACTGGAACGGAGTTTGCGAGATAGACTTTCTCGTCTAACATCAATGCCTGACTTCATAAACGCTCTACAGAATGAAAGGGCACAAATTCCCACAGAAACTACAAAATCTTGTGGATAGCCTTCCAAGAAAAATGGAAGCTGTAAAGAAGGACCAGCTCCATATTAGTATATGTATTTGAATGCGTTGTTATTCGAGTCTTTGTTGGTTTAATGATCAGGCGTCCAAATCCTTTAGTCCATTAGTCCTTTAGTCCATTTGTTTAGCAGCAAGTTGCCCTGACTGGCGTCTCGTCTTTCCCCAGGTGTAGCTGACCCTTAATCTTTGAGTGTCCACGGGGCAATGTTTTACGCCCACTTTGTCCTCAGCAAACGTGGGCCGTTGGCCAAGATCTGGCTAGCGGCCCACTGGGACAAGAAGCTGACAAAAGCACATGTCTTCGAGTGCAACCTGGAGAGCAGCGTGGAAAGCATCATTTCACCTAAGGTGTGTTCTTTTGTCTTGTTTAGTGTAATTGTCATTAGGCTGTAACCGCTAGACCTCTTGCATGCAAATTTGTGCTTCATTTCCATAGTAAACTGGTGTTACATGTTTAGGTAAAAATGGCTCTGCGTACGTCTGGTCATCTTCTCCTGGGTGTGGTGAGGATCTACCATAGGAAAGCCAAGTACCTGCTCGCCGACTGTAATGAGGCGTTCATTAAGATCAAAATGGCTTTCCGACCAGGTAATTACAAATGTGTATTTTAATTGTATCTTTTCAAGTTATCGTAGTCTATATTAAGTAAAGTTAATAGAAGTGGCTCTTATAGTGACACATGAACACACTACAGCCCAGCATGAACTGTGTGAAATTCTTTCTCTACGTTTAACCCACTCAAATGAAGCAACCTTCCAATTACAGGGGCAACTCCCTAACCACTAGAACACCAGCTGCCCCAATTAACTGACGGAAAATATGGAGCTGTGCTGATAAAATGATTACTTCAGAAGTAATTAATCTGTTCTGAATTGTCTGTGGTTCTCAGGTGTTGTGGATCTGCCTGAAGACAATCGTGAGGCTGCTTACAATGCCATCACCTTGCCGGAGGAGTTCCATGATTTTGATCAGCCTCTTCCAGATCTCGAGTAAGTTGCAGTTCGCGAACCTTTGTTAGTAAAGTGATTGACTCACTTTTTGGTATTAACCCTTTCATAAGGGGAAATGCCTCAGAATTAAATCTGTTGGGTTTAAAGTAAAAAAAATATAGTTTATAATAGTGTGTGTTTGTGTGTGTATATATATGTTTATAGTTGAGTAATTTAATCTGAAAAGTAATTATAATTTGCTAGTTATTTTTCTCAATGTAATGTTACACATCAATTGTTACTTATTATAACTAATTATAATATAATTGTAAACCTTATTTATAACTGTACAGTAGTAAAACCCTGTAATCATTTTCAGTCATTTTAGGCAGAAATAGTCACAGTAAACATCATTTAAAATATATCACAAATGTTTATTATTTAAGAATGTGATGGTTAAAGAGATGTTCATGAAATAAGTCAAATGTGTAAGTCAACTGTGTAAGTTAGAAGAGGATTTTTTTCCCATCCATTTATATTAGCAGGATTACATGCTTCCACATAACAGTTGTTCACTATTCTGTGAGATGTTGGACTTGAGTATTCACGAAGAATGGCAGTTTTAATTAAAGACCAGCCTTAAACACAGGTGTAATCGGGCATTTGGCAGACGCCCTTATCCAGAGCGCCTTACAATCATTAGTTACAGGGACAGTCCCCCTGCGGGAACTGAAGGTTAAGTGTCTTGCTCAAGGACACAATGGTAGAAAGTGGGGGGTTCGAACCTGCAACTTTGTGGTCATCGGGTTCACAGGCAAGTGTTTTACCCACTTAGCTACTACCACTCTGGAATTCCTTGCTATACTTGCATTACTTACTATACATTTTTAATAGCAGTCTGCATTTTTATTACTTTTATGGGAAGCTTAATAATAAAAAGATTGCCAAAGATGATTCTTGTAATTTGATTATGTAGAGCACTAAAATAAATCTATGTTGTAAATACCAAACTGCTAAGATTTGTATTAAATCTGCACATTTTATTCACTGTAAAACAAACTAAGATATATAAATATCCAGGTATTTGTAAGTTGCTGGATTGTTGAAGCTCTGGATTGTGGTGTCAAATGGTTTCACTGGAATTTACCCTTCTCTGTTGAGCGCTGAGCGAGTACTCATTTGTGACATGTATCTTCTCTATGGCCTTTTCAGTTTCAGCCAGAATGACACAGTATCCAAGACAAAAACACTGATGTCAGCTGTATTGGCTGTCAGCAATATTGATTTAGTCAGGATAGTAAAATTGATAAAACCACATAGGTGTAAAGAATTTGTGGCGAAATAAATGGTGTATGTGGCAAACTGATCGACAGCTTCTCTGTGCTAACAGAGCAAGAGAATACACGCTAAAATAATTTTAGATGAAACTGACACTTGCACTTCAGTATTTACCAGGATTTTTTTGTGGGATGCACCTTTTCTAAGTTAAGGGAGCAATTTAAACTTGTTCTGTTATCGCGCACCGTTGCATCACACTGCCTACAAAACACCCCTTTTGCCCTTTTCAGACCACTTTTCACAGACCACAGCAAACTTCTTGTCTACTTTCTGTGATTTTGCTTGATCTGTAACCATTGTTGAATATATTTGCAGAGCGCTCTTGTGCATGTTCATTAAAAACTTTATTGTGGAAGACTGAAACGTTACTTAGAGGGGACATATTATGCAAAACTCGCTTTTTGCATCCTTTTGTATTTACATTTGGGTCTCCACTGCTCCTATGAACACTCCAGGTGTGGGAAAAAATGTCCATCCATTTTCTGTGAGACAATTGAAAGTGTCAGGAATCATATCCTTCTATGAGCTATTTGGACGGCTCCCTTATTCTGACGTCAGGATGAGGACATTTGCATAGAACCGCCCCTCACCTGTCGAGCCCCCATCCACTAGATTAGTTGAAGATCCGCCATGTTTGTCTGCTGGTTTTACGAGCACGCATAAGACGCAGAGCGCTGCAGCTACAGGCCAAGGAAGTCACATGAAGTGTGTGTTCATCTTGCTCTGGGTCCGACTCTGGGTCATACATATAGGGCTGGATAGCGCTTCTGTTTTCTGCCATTTTCATGTGTGGTAAACACGCAGCGTAAGCATGGGATGGGTGGGGCGTGGCCAGCAACAACTTATTTGCATAAAGGTGACAGAGCCCTTAAATACCTTGATTTGAAAGGGACTGAAACTGTCAAGAATAGAGCTGGTGATATCTCTTTGTGAGAGTGATTTTGTGCAAAGAACTTAATGAACACGTTTTGCATAGCGCATAGACCTATTAACTAAAAAAGAGGTATAATATGTCCACTTTTAAGTGTAGTTTCTTTATTGTTTTCAAAGCACCATTTGAGGGAGTCTTTGCAGATGTAACACTACTCTGGCTTTGACCTCTTCTAGTGACATCGATGTAGCACAGCAGTTCACACTGAACCAGAGCAGAGTGGAGGAGATCACTATGAGAGAAGAAGTGGGCAACCTCAGTATCATGGCCGACAACGACTTTGGTAAAAAAAAAAATAGAAATAGATCAATTAAAGCTGATTAACTGCATTTGAACACTTTGTAATACATAATTTAAGCAAATAGGTTCCTCTTCAGTTTTTAAATGTAGTTTTAACTAGCACAAACCAGGAAAGTGTACAGGCCGACTGACTTTTTTTTCAGGGTGTTTTTAACCTGCTCTTTTAATGGTAGGTGACTTTGGCATGGACGATCGGGAGATCATGCGGGAGGAGAGTGCCTTTGAAGTTGACATCATCCACGGATCATCCGCCACCCATCTGTTGCTGGAGGCAGAGCCTGGCCCCGCCCAACTGCCCAACAAGTCGACCAACCTTGAGTATGATGACTTTGGAGAGAATAACCTGGATAACACTGATGGTGGAATACTGGGTAAGGACTTTAATGCAAGCCTTAATGATCTGGTTTGATGTGAAATGTATGTTAGATTTAACATTTCAGTTTCCTTTGCACTGGTGGTGATAAAAACCAAGAGTCACAATGTCACACAACAAAATAAAAAAAAAAGTATACCTACAGTTACAAAAACTAGTTAAATTCAAACATTGGTACACTTTGTGTGTTTCCTTATTTGTATTATTGTTTAATGAAAGTTTACTCATTTTAGTGGATAAACTCCTGAGCAATGATGGTGGTGGAGGAATATTTGATGATCCCCCAGCCATCACAGACAGCGTTATGATGCCCCCTGACCATGGAGATGATGATGACGATGACTATGATAACCTCTCCCGTAAGTTTTTTTTTTTTTCTTCTTGTGTACGCTCACACACACACACACACACACACACACTTTATTTATTTATGTGTGTGTATTTAAGCGAAAAATGTATTAGTACTTCTTAAAACAAATGGCGTATGTGGCTGCTTGATTTAGTTTGTGACTTGTTCAGTGGTATGTATCTTTTTTTTTTTCCTTTTTTTTTTTTGCTGTGCGTGATGTTTATGTATCAGCGGCCGGTGCTCCAGACAGTCCTGATTCAGGGCCTGTGGAGGCTCTACCCAACACCACAGACCAGACAGAGCAGACTACACTGGTTCCCAATGAGGAGGAGGCTTTTGCGCTGGAGCCCATCGACATCACTGGTAATGAAACAACCCAAACAAAATAGATTTTTCTTTGTCTGATGTTACTCAGAGCAGTGGTTGCCTGGAAATGCAGTCCACCTTATTGGTTTTTCTCTCTGTAGACTGGATATGCATTTCAGAAATTGAATATAAGAACCACATGAGCCTGCTGCTATACAGCAAGCTAGGGACTTTGTTGAAGATTTGAATTGTCTGATATTACAAGGAAATGTACAAGAACTATTTATGTACAAGAAAAAGCAAGGACTGCATATTTAACATGGGTTGTAGAATAGTTGTAATGGTGGTTCTGTTTTTGTGTACAGTGAAAGAGACAAAGGCGAAGAGGAAGAGGAAGCTGATTGTGGACAGCCTGAAGGAGCTGGATAGCAAGACCATTCGTGCCCAGCTGAGTGACTACTCCGACATTGTCACCACACTGGATCTGGCTCCACCCACCAAGAAGCTGATGATGTGGAAGGAGACTGGAGGAGTTGAGAAGTTGTTCTCTCTGCCTGCACAGCCACTCTGGAATGGCAGGCTGCTCAAGGTAACACAAGAGTCTTCAGTGCGTTTTATCCACGTGTTGTGTTGTCCGAGTGCACAAGGGGTTACTTACCATGTCAGTGTTGCAGAGTCACCGCCCACAACCCAGCAGTTACATCAACACTTCTCTCTGACTTGTTTGTTTAAATCAGAATCCGAATATTTTATTAATACCAGAGGAAATTGCTTATGCACCGACTGCACAGAGGCACAAAGACAAGAACAACATAATAAGGTCAAAATAAACTTCTCCGTAAAGTACTCTAAAAAAACTAAATACATCATGCTGTATACACACAAAATGCTGTGATCTAAGGGTTTATTATTTCATTTACTATTAAAATGTTTTTGATCATGGTGCCTTACAGTGCTAAATGCTGTTCAGCAGATTTTTTTTTCACCTGATAACACCAGTTCTTGTAATTATGTACCTAAAGACCTGGCTTTTCCTGTGTACTGAAAGATGCTGATTTTATTTGGAAGTTGCAAGTAGTATCAGTCATTTCTCAGACTGATTTGCAGACACATTCCTAAAATGTGATTGTGTTACACAGATGTTCACACGATGCCTGACTCCACTGGTGCCAGACGAGCTGAGGAAGAGGAGGAAGGGCGGTGAGGCTGACAGTCTGGAGGAGTTCCTGAAGGAGCTGGAGAACCCTGAGGTTCCCCGTGAAGAGCAGATGACACAGAGGGCAGATGTTATTGGTAAGGAGCGGGCAAATGCGGTAAACACCAGAGCTCAGAGAATTCTACATGGGTTTGGTTATTTTTGGCTCAGGTCATCAACATGGTTTAAGGTCTTAGGCGGTTTGAAACGTGCGTGAAATCTGTTTGTGGCATTTTTGTTTAAAATCTGCAGCACTTTTTTCCAAACCCTTTATATACTGTAGTTTTTCCCTGTGATTGTATGATGCCCTTTTATAGTAGTATTGTGAATTTAGTACACACTTCACCCAGAACGTTATTAAAAATGGGCTACTGATGCCTGCTGCTTCTCCATTGGAAGAGCAAGAATGGATGAAGTATGTATTTAAGGAAGGAAAAAGCCTGTCTGTGAACAGGGAATGCGTGACGTCTTATAAATGAAATGCATACATTTGGTTACCCTAATTTAGTGTTCAGTTGGTCCACAAGTGATCATTATGGTTAGTTTCAGTTGCTTTTGCACACTAAACATGAATGTGGTATTGCTGCCTAGATTCTGAAGTAAATAAACACGTCATGCAAGGTTAGCATACATAGAAATCCATTGAATGGTTTACATTTGGTTTTCTAATGGCTGCTGTGGTCACACAAATTTTAATGATGTCATGTGACATGTATAGGTATGTTCTTCTTTACCTCAAAGCTCTAATTGGTTTTCACTAAGAATTAGATTTTTATTCAAGTTTAAATCTCTTTATTCAGAGTCTAAGTTGTGTTGTATTTTGTCTCCTGTAGATCAGACCATACTGGAGGAACAGAGCTTTCTGGAGGTCTGTTCTATCGAGGGCAGTCGATCAGTTCTGGATGAAACTCTGATGCCTCCCCCCTCCAGGCAGCGTGGAGTCAAGCGCAAGTCCCAGGAGCCTGATGCTGCTCTGCCAGTGAGTAATCTAATGCCAGCTACTCCCCTCAGGCTTTTAATCTCCCCACAGGCTTATTTTTGTGATTATCACAGGTGCAGGGCTCCTGGAGGAGTTCTAAAGGGCTACAGTGCTTTTTAGTGCTCAAACCTGTCTGAATCTGCTGAGTGTGATGTTTCCAAGTGAAAACACCTCTGTTCATAATTTTAGAAAACAGCCGTTTGTTGTATAAATCAGAATGACAATATACTGGATAAATGAGTTTGTGTCGCTTGTGTTTTTTAATTTACTGCTTAAAAGCATAGGCTGATTATTCCTTTGTTAATCCTTAGGCTTATTATTCAGTAACTGATTTGAATTGTTTGCTGTATTTGCTATGAATATTTATTCTGCGTGTTTATTGATTACTTTTTAACTACTGAGACACTGATTCTTCGGGTTTAGTGGATATTCATGTGGAGTCATTTCACAATTTCAATTTCAAGGATTTCATTCACATTGCTTAAACATACATAATGTGAATTGTGGTGTTTGAGGCAAAAAATATGTGAAGAAAAGAAAATAAATACTTTCTTTTTGACACATGATGGGTCTTGCAAAAACAATTTCTGCCTTTTTAATGACAACATTTATTCAACCGTGTTAAGTAATGTTATCTAATTCTAAATTTTAGCAAGAATGCTTACAGAATTAGGCTAATGCTTATAGAACTAGGAAAAAATAAGATTTGCCTTACTTTACTCATGACATTTTAACTGTAGTCATTTTGGTGTGCATTTCATGTCAACAGATAAACTTTCCGATCATGACAAGCCTTTCCATTTGGTTCTCCAGAAAGGTATCGTGTAACTTTGCGAACTGTATTTATAATGCAATACAATGTTTGTGTTTGCTCTGCAGCCAATGGGCATACTTGATCAGTCTCTGCCGCCAGTGGACCAGACAGTGCTTACCCAGCCGCTCGATATGCCACAGGTGGACCTGCCGCCTGAGGACAGCACCAACCTCTCCAGACTCGTCCCCGAGCTGGACTTGTTGGGAGAGAAGAGCAAAGACAAGGATGACAGTGAGGAGGAGGAGGAGGTGAGCGTTTTCTTCCACGGGCAAATTTACTCTGGACTCAATCGTAACAGAACCTAAAAAATGTTAACTTATTTGAATGGACACAGTTAAACGGTGAATATAAGGCATGTTGAATACAAGGGTTGCAGTGTTCTGTGTAAGAACATTGTGTGAGACCTTACCTTGTTAATGTAGTGTTGGTGATTATTGATGGGATTTGTAATTATGTTTGATGTAAATAGGAGGGTGACGGTCAAGGTGGGGACCAGGACCAAGAAGAGAGGAGATGGAACAAGAGAACTCAGCAAATGCTGCATGGACTTCAGGTACGCCACTGTCATTACTGCAGTTTTATAATAAATATCAAATATGGTATTACGAAGCTAACTATATTAGCTTTTATACAGCAAAAACTGTCACTGTCCTGACATTAGTACATGAAACAAATAATCTGTGGAAAAAGACAGATTCCACTTCTTTGACCTAGTGCTTTTGATGACATGTGCAAGAATCCACCAACTGGAACAACTAGTCAGGGCCAGGAGGGCCCTGTGCTTGTGCATGCGTGGTGTGTGCAACACTCTTTCCCCCA
This sequence comes from Brachyalestes nurse, assembly GCA_037974405.1. NCBI lineage: Eukaryota > Metazoa > Chordata > Actinopteri > Characiformes > Alestidae > Brachyalestes > Brachyalestes nurse. Next base: position 2,341,743 of record JBBPCY010000001.1, read on the forward strand.
TGCATGCTCTGGGGCAGCAGTTTCAGGAACGCACTAGCAGATAAACAACCACCAGTAATGGAAAAGGCTGCTGAATTTTAAAAGAATTAGACTGAGCCCAAGATTAAACAAGGGTAAACATTAGAGCAACTTTTCAGAGCTGGAGGGTGCTCCTGGAACCTGAAAGTATTCAAAACTGATGCTGAGTTGCTCACATTACTGCTTGACAAAGTTACTGTTTGACTGGAGTATAACCAGGCAAATTATAGATGAAATACCCTTTTTATTTTTAAAATATTTGATTACCAAACTGGGTGCGGCAGCCTTCTCTGTGGGGAGGGGCTTTGGAGTGCAGGTGAGGGGGAGGGACCTGAAAATCAGAATTTCAAGCTTCATACATGGTCGTAATCCTACGGAGCAATGCTGTACATTTATGTAGCTGAAAGCAAAATAACAGCAAATAACCACTTGGCCTTATCCCACTGCAGCAATGGTTTCCTCATTCATTGTTAAATAGGAGCGTTTCTAATTTAAGGCACAGATAATTACTTTACACTATAGTTGTAAAGCACCTTCATACACAAGATATTAACGGTTCATAGAGAAGTGTTTAGACTGCTGGAAGTACAGTTGGTGTTTTTTAATCAGCTTTTTAAGTTGATTTTCTATAATTTTTTGTTTTTGCAGCGCGTGGTGGCCAAGACTGGTGCACAGTCCATCAGTCTGCTGGAGCTGTGCAAGAACAATAACAAGAAACAAGCCGCTGCCAAGTTCTACAGTTTCCTGGTCCTGAAGAAACAGCAAGCCGTGGAGCTTTCCCAAACTGCGCCCTACAGCGACATCATCGCCACCCCAGGACCACGGTTCCACACTGTATAGATGCATGTTACTTTCTTTTTTTTTTTTTTTAAATAGAAGTTGTATTTAACACTTTTTACTGTTTTGTTTTTTATTTTGTTTTTGGTTTTGTTTTGTTTTGACCCATTTTCAGCTTGTTTCAGGTCAGTTTTGCATTTGATTCAAAACTGTTTTGATCATGCAGAGATTGTCCTCTATATATTTCGGGAAGGTTGGTCCTTCTTTTTGTATCCCCATAGCCTCAGCTGAACTTCGCAACCTCACTTTCTTTCCACAGTTTTTTTTTTTTTTATCATCTTGCTTTTACCCGATAGGTTTTACAGTTTAACTTCAAGTAGTATAGATGTAAACATTTTTACCTTTTTGATAATGTCACAAAGGTTTATTTTTCAAAGCTCTGGTGTATTTGAGTGATTCAGAAGCTCAGCATTTTGTATCTCTTTTAATGATGGTTATTAAAGGATTATTAAAACTCAGATTGGTAATTCTATGCACTTGTGATTAAACAGATATTGTTTCAAAAGGGTTGGCGTTGCAGATTTTTAAAACTTGTTAAATTGATTTTTCTTTTAATAGCATTACATTTTGTATGATTGCGCTTCATTTAATACAAATTTCAATTGAAAATACAATATTTCTGGAATCATTGACCTCTTACATCTATTTTTTTTCTACTATCATGAAGTTCTGTTGGTGTGTTTATGATAGACTATAACAGAAAAATCCCACAGCTGTGTGATGGACACATATCAGGAAAATAGCATTTCTTCAGTATTGAAGTCTTTCAGTGTTTTCTTTTGCAAGTGGGTTTCCTACTTTTTGATTTATTAAGACTTTGGTTCATAAGTTCTGAATGAAATTGTTGTTAGCCCACTTTGTTAGCCTGTGTAAGGATGGGTACTGCCCTTTAGTCAACCACCACTAAACTCTTTAATAATGCAAGCCCATGCATGTTTATCACGATATTGATGTACAGTATACAGTACTATACACGCAATGCTGTGCAAAAGTCTTGAGGCACCCCTCCTTTCTCCATGTTCTGCTTCCAAAGATCCAGACTTTCATATATTTTTGATGTCATGAGAGCCAGAGCTCAAATTTAACCCGGGATTTCAGAGCTACTGCTCTGACGGGTTCAGTGTTTACTCTTTTCTTTTCTGTGTTTCTCAGCGTCTTTATTATACGTTCCATAATAATGAGAACAATTACCACAAAATTTTGAATGTGCATTTTACTACAATGAATAATATAATTCTCTTGCTAGATGTTATTTTTTCATTTATAGAAACATACTTGTGAATGTGCGACAAAAAACAACATCGATCCTACCTTCGTATCACTGTTTTATATTCACTCATCCATTCGTTAATAAATACAGAAACAATTGACTAACCATGGATGAATAGATATGCCATTCATAATGGTAAATAATCTATAATGACTAGTAATAGCAAGTACAATAATAATCACGATCTATTCATTGTCATTGGTACACTGGTGAAGTTATAATCGTCCCTGTAAGAACAAAACGTGGCCTTTGCCTTACAACAACCTGCATGTATCTCTTAAAAATATAATTAACACTAAATCGTAAAACGTATAGGTAAAACAGAAATAGGTCAATTCCATGTTAAAATGATACAATGTCTCACTGGGCAGCATATTCATAACTGCTTTAGTCATAACGTTCTGTGAGGGAGCTTTTAAAGGTCTTTTAAAGACGTCTGTTTCCATTCACCACCACTGTTGTCAGGTAGCGAGGTTCTTGCATTGGTCACCTTCATAGCATTTGTATCATTAAGTAGGTGTCATGCTTAATATGACAACGTAATAGCACAGAGTAAAGGTCTGTTGATTTCAGGTTGAATGTTTTCAGCCTTAAAATATTAGTACCACCAGGGGGCAGACTTGTCCCAAAAATCTAAGAAGAGAGTGCTTAAGATGTGTATTGAGGCTCTTCCAACACACTCATGAGCGCTGCAGCCTGGTCCGTGGTGCTCCAGGCTGCGTTAATGTCGACTTCTGTTAAAGCTGGGGGTACTTTCCAAAAAGCATGACGAAATGTCCCTAGGAGTGGTCTAGCTTTGCCATCGGATTATGAGTTTTATTTGATCTGGATTGCCTGCTCTGTTCCTCCTAACTAAGGCTAGAAAAGTACAGTAGGCTGCAAGTAATTCTTTGGAGAATACGATAAATAAATAATTCACCTGTGCTCCTTTGGAGTACAGTAGTTTCTTGACGTTGCATCACTCCTTTGCTGAGCCACCCTTGAAATGTGGCCCACAAATGTATTTAGGCCATGGTGCTCTGTAGAGAAAGACTGCTAGCAAACAGCATGCCATGCCTTTGGTAGGTTCATTAGCTGTGGTGTTGGGCTCTGTCGGGTTGTGTTTCCAATGAGGCACTGCACTCGATTGTCAGGGAGCAGGTGGCTGGAGTTGGATGAAGTGGAGTCGAAGCCTGGCTGGTAGAACAGATGCTGTGTCAAACATTCAGTTGCTGTCGGCCAGCTAACGCGGGACTGGAGCCGGAGGGTTGGAGGCTGGAGCCGAGCGTGAAGCTGGGTGAGTTCAGGAACCCGCCTGCTGTTGGTGGTGTGATTTATGGGGAGTAGTTAAGGTTTGGGAAATATGGCACAGCCACTAACTGCTTACTGTCACCAGAAGGTGGCTGTAATGTGCCTTAAAGCTGTTTGCCAACTGCCATTAAACAACAGAAGAAGTGCATTTTATTACCTCGCACAAATAAAATGTGAGAACAGATGCTACATACAAACAAGAGAGACATGCAAAACCGAGGACTTGTTGTGTACAACTCCTTCAAAAAAATAAACAAAAATTAGGCACTGTTCATGTTAATGGTTTTTGTTTTTTTTTGCCTGGCAGGGTGCCCCATTGTCATTGTCCGTCCCTAATTTTTACTACACATATTGTAGAGTTCTGTTTTTTTAGGGTTTAATACATTTTACAATCATTTTTTTCAACAGCTATTCAATACCCTGTTTTTGAAACTACTGATGGTTTCTATCTTTTGTCCTAGGAATGCTGGCACAGTATATCATTGATATACTCAGAAAACTGTATTTTGGACTTGCTTTCTTATGATGTTTGTTAATATCACCTTTAGAGGGCAACAGTTTGTAATGTTTGTTTACAGGGTGGCAGTGAATAATGTTTTATTTAGTTTGATGTTCATAACATTTGGTGAGGTATGTTTGCGTATTTGATGTTTGTTTATTACACCTTTAGAGGATGGTGGTGAGTTTATGTAATGTTAACAACACCTTAAGAGAGCGGTGATGAGTAATGCTTGTTTATCTGATGTTTCTTAAGAACAGCTTTAGATCTCAGCAGTGAGTAATGTTTGTTTATTTGATGTTTCTCAGTTCAAAAATCACTTTTAAAATTCAGTATTGAGCCCTGTAGTGATTTAGTCATGCAGTTTCCATGATGCACGCTGGTGAAGAGTCCTTCTTTTGTAGCGGTTCCTTCATGCTCAGGTTCATTTGAGTGTAAAAAGTTGCTGCTTGTCTGGTTTTCCAGGCAACTGCGTGTGTGTGTGATCCTTCTATGCATTTTATGAAGTTCGGCCAGGTTCCTTCTAGCAAATCCAGTGATTGAAGAGCTTTGGAAGTGGGATTAACTGTTGATTGCGGTGTGCGTGTCCATTCAGATGTATCACATAGAAATGCACAGCTCAACTGTAGTAAATCCAGATGTTATAGAATTAATGAGGCCTGTGTTCCCTTTAGAGAGTGCGGCTGGTGCTTGCCATAACTGGTCATACGTATCAGTGGGTGCAAATACTGTGGGAGAACGACCTGCCTCCAGATAGCTATGGCATCACTAGAAATGTAAAAAATGACCAATTCACCAACATGCAGATGATTGCACCACTTGACAGTCTCTGCCCTACAAAGCCAAAGTGCCGTAACTACATATTTGGTCAAAATTGACTTTAGACCACAAATGAGGTTTAGGACATCTCCTTTGTTGTGTGAGAAAATATCCTGGTTCAAAGTTGTCCCGTTTCAGAGAAATGATGGTGTCAAAATTGCAGTAATTACAAAATCCATACTAATACTAAAACTTTAAAGCCATTTTTCTCAGGTTCAGCTTTGGCATAGTTACTTTGGCTTTGTAGGGCAGATATTTTAATAAATTCTCCAGAACCCTCTGGTCTGGGCTGTTGACCTACAATGCAACTGCTTCACAGTGGTTCTCAGCGGTGGCCTTAGATATGTCATTTGCCCCCTCTTGTATTGTATGGCACCATCCGTTTCATTTGAGGAAGCAGGTGTTTGACTAGCGTCATAAATGATTTAGCGGATCAACGCTTTTCGGAATACCCGCGGAGTGGCACCTCTATTTGAGACGATAAGCCTGGCAAGACCGCGCTTCAAGGGTGTTAAGCTTTTCGGCTCTTTCCCTCCATCACCTTAAAGCCTGTTTCGGGATCACAGAGAGAAAACTACTTCATAAACAACCTTTTATCCTGGTGTGTGTGTGTGTGTGTGTGTGTGTGTGTGTGTGTGTGTGTGTGTGTGTGTGTTTGTGTGTGTGTGTGTCTGTCTAGGATTGCGACCTGAAATTCAGTTATCAGAAAGAGCAGACCGAATCATATCGCCTCTACTGAGCAGCCAAACCTGTCCAAAAACTCTGTTCAGGGCCTCCAAAATTTGGTTGGAACCCGTAGAAAGTCTTGGTCAAAATGAAAAAGCCAAATAATAAACCTCATGTCATTTCTGTATGTCATCAATATGACAATATGAATATGACAGGGTGTTTGCAAGTGGCAGAAGTGCTCCAGCGTGTCACACAGTGTGCCTGGATAATGAAGATAATGTCTGATAATAGAGAGGAAATCTGATAATACTCCAAACCTGCTGAAATATGTAAAAGCCTGAGTGACACTCTGCATTAAGTAGCCTGCAGTTTTCCCAGCATGAGCACTGCTCACCATTTGGTCACGAAATACAGCAGCACCCTGCAAGTGTTTGTGGGAGAATGGTTGATTAAAGAATGGAAAACTGGAGAATGCTAATCACCTGGTTTTCTCACCAGTTATAGTCACGTCTAACCACCTCCCCCTATCAGGCTAGGACTCCTTCAATCATGCAGTACCACCTACTCTGGGAAGGTGAAGGCTACCACTGAATTGCTATGACAACGTTTTTGGACAGTTCAACACGCTTGGAGCAGAACACTAATCACTAATTCTGTGTAGTCAGCAAACAGATGCCTTCGCCAACTAACGTTGTGCCATCCTACCCGTCCAGACACAATTAGGCCATTTATGCTTTCTTTCACTGATATATTGCCAATTTTACACATCCATAACTATGTCATTTCTGGCTGAAAGCGTACTATTTGAAGGCACCCTGTGGCTCCAGAAATAGCCTTTTCTTTGACCATATGTTGACTCGTGGTGATGCAATGAAGAGTGACAGTGCTTCACTCAGGCTTCAAGAGGCGGGACAGGCGATGTTGCTTTTTCAAAAAAAGCCTTGTCTTAAAATGTCCCAAAAGATTTTTCAGAGTGGCTCGCACACGCACACACACACACACACACACACACACACACACACACATACAGAGCAAGCAATTAAGCTACCATGGCTGTTTGCAGCAGTAAGTTTACATGAAAATGTTTTATTCTTGACTCGACTAATCCATGGAATGCAGACTGTTGCTGCACTGCAGTAGTTAAATTGCGATTAATGGCGAAGATTTCATATAAACGTAAAATTCAATAATTAATTCAAAAGTAGTGTATTGCACACTTTTATTTTTAAAGTACAGCTATATGAACAAAAGTGCAAGAATATTTGGTTTACACTTTTTAACAGCAGTGTTCTCTTTAACACAGTTACACAGCTGCAGTTCAAATATTTCTTGTAAATCTCAACTTAAACATTCATGTAATCAAATTAAATATAAAACTAAAGCTATTAGTTAGGCATTTTCAATACATTCGTTATTGAAAAACAAGTTACCCTAAGAGTCCAGAGCATGGGGGGCAGAACCATTATCGCAGGGTGTGGGCATGTTCCCCCACTTTTTCCCTCTTGGACGACAGCAGAGACATAGACTATTTTCCCCTCCCAGATGACAGCTGGTATGTACTGCGCTGCGCGAGTTGAAGCACCAGTGTTGGGAGTAATGTGTTACAAAAGTAATTAATTACTGTAATGCATTGCTTTTTGCTGTAACGCTGTAATGTAAGGCATTACAGAAAAAAATTGGTAATATTTTACTCGGAACAAATGTCAGTAACGCGCGTTACAATACATTTTTAACCCGGAATTAAGTGATTTTTTTTTTCTTCATATAAATTCGCCAAAATCACTGCGAGATCAGCAGAGGAGAAATGTCCACCAACATATTTCACTTCTTGTAGTCAGACAGAACAGAGAGATGAGTGAACCTGCAACTGATCTAACATCAGATAGTACTGTTTTTAACCATAAGCCCAGCTCAGTCAGATACAACATCACCTTCCACTGGCTGTGTAATGAGCT
>JBBPCY010000001.1:2357203-2382896 GCA_037974405.1 Brachyalestes nurse
ATGATAGTGGTGGAGATGACTGTGGTGAAGATGATAGTGGTGAAGATGATAGTGGTGGAGATGATAGTGGCGGAGATGATAGTGGTGGAGATGACTGTGGTGAAGAAGATAGTGGTGTAGAAGATAGTGGCGGAGATGATAGTGGTGGAGATGATTGTGGTGGAGATGATAGTGGTGGAGATGACTGTGGTGGAGAAGACTGTGGTGATGATTGTGGTGGATACAATAGTTTTGGAGATGTCTGTGGTGAAGAAGATAGTGGCGGAGATGATTGTACTGGAGATGATAGTAGTGGAGATGATTGTGGTGGGGAACTTGTTTTTCTATAATAAACTAGATAAAACGTGAATGCCATGCACTGGCAAATAGCTTTTGGTTTATATTTGATTTGATTTTTAATATTTGAACTGTAACTGAACACTGCTGTTAAAAAGCTCATTTTATTGTTTAAAGTGTTTGCAAATGAAATATTACTGCGCTTTTGTTTATATAGCAGTACTTTAAAAATTGTTGCCCAGCACTAGTTTTATTGTTAGTTTGATGAAGAGAAAGTGAAAGTGATCTAAGACCCGCCCCTGTGCTCGCCTATTTAATCACCTGTTTATCTCAGAGCCTCTCCTACCTGCGAGGTTGTCGAGGGGCAGGCTGGGGTTGATGAGGTTGGGGTATGGAGATCTGTTACCCAGTTCAATCCAGTTACTGTGGCTGTAGAAATCCTGCAAAATCAACATAGAGGTTGATTAAATCAGTCCTGGTTCTGGTATAAAGATGAATAAAGGTCCTTTTCCTCCTGCTGTTACCTGTAAGGTGTGCAGGGTCTCACCCAGCCGCTGCCTCGCGGTCTCGTAGTTCTTCAGCCGGAGGCTGTCCTTTACCACGGAGACGCCCTGAGCAATGAGGCTCCGCCCCCGCACGAAACTCTCATCATCGAAGTGATACTCTGCGTCGAACGCGTGTCTGCCGTCCACCCAGGCGTTCCTGGCGATGACGATAGCGAGGGTGTACCTCAGAGTCGAGGCGGAGGAAGGAGAGAGGCAGGCCTTCACCAGAGACTCTACAGTCAGGGGGTCCGGCTGCAGGAACAGGGGACACTTTTATCTCCACACCCAGATCTTCCAGATCCTCCAGACCTTTCAGACTATTTAGACCTTCCAGACCTTTCAGACCTTTCAGACCTTTCAGACCTTCCAGATCATCCAGATCTTCCAGACCTTTCAGACTTTTCATACCATCCAGACCTTCCAGACCTTTCAGACCTTCCAGATCATGCAGACCTTCCAGACCTTTCAGACCTTCCAGATCATCCAGACCTTCCAGACCTTTCAGACCTTCCAGATCATCCAGACCTTCCAGACCTTTCAGACCTTCCAGACTCATCCAGACCTTCCAGACCTTTCAGAGCTTTCACAACTTCCAGACTTTGTAACTTTATCACTCAATTGTGTTTAGTTTAAGGCACTGAAGACAGAACTGAGGAATTTCCTTAACCACTATTTCACATTTGTGGATAAATTAGATCCTTAATACACACATCACCTGCATGTGATCGCTTTTCTTTCTAATTTCTCTCTCTCTCTCTCTCTCTCTCTCTCTCTCTCTCTGCCCTTTTCTTATTCTGTTTCACTGACTCTGCCTCCTCTCTTTCACTTTCCTCCTCCCCCACAACCTCTCCCCAAACATCCTTACCTCTCCCTTTCTCTTTATTACTCCTAATCCTCTTCACATTGACATTGGCTGAGTTTAGATATTGTGCACATACATTCCACCATGCAGGTAAATTCTGTTGACACAGTGGGTTGGGTGTTGGTGTGTGTGAGTGTGTATGTTGTGCCACTCCTGTGCTTCCTGCAGGACTGGCCTGGATAGTGCTGAGAGTGTGTTTCTGTGTTTGTTTTTCAGATCAGGTCTGATTTAAACACAGAGACTCTCACCTGGACGAAGCTTCCTCCCTGCTGCTGGACCCAGGTTCTACAGACCTCAGCAGATTTCTGCAGGATGGCCGTGATTGTGATGTTCCGGTGGGTGTTAGAGGATGAAGGGATGATTTTAAAAGCTCGAACGCTTTGATCCATCAGGAGAAAGAAGAACACGCTGAGAACGAGTCTCTGCAACATTCTTGAAGCCCCTGTAACAAAAACTAACAAACAAACAAATAAACAAACAACATCTTTATCTCAGTAAGAAATCGACACACAGAATATTCTGAGAATACTGAATGACCCCCCCCATCGCAATTCTTTTTGACCAATCAGGAGTCTGCAGTGTTTTCATTTTTATCTTTGATTTATATAAAAACAATTCAAAGTCTTAAAAAAATAAAAAACTCAACAAACAGCAATGATTTGTGATGTTACAAAAACATGCTATATCTAAGCTATAATAGTACTTTTACATGGTGAATAAAAGCATGGCGAGGTATTACAGATTATTCTGTTGTATTATTGATGGATTCTATTAAATTCTGTGTAATTTCATCTTGTGTTTTTGCTCTTCATGGCTAATTAGACTGTAATAAAAACAAACAATCAAACAAACAGTTCAACAAACAAACAACCTCATTATCTCAGTAGGAAAACAACATACCGAATATTCTGAAAATACTGAATACTGAACGACCTCAGATCACAGTGCGGTGCTGTTACTGCCTGATTATAAGCAGAGACTAAAGCACAAGGAGCCGGTGAGACACACAGTGCAGTGCTGGACACGTGAGGCACAGGAGAAGCTTCAGGACTGCTTTGACTGTGTGGACTGGGACATCTTCATAGATTCAGAGGACCTGTACAAAAAATGCAGATACGATCTCCAGAAAGCCATCAGGAGCTCAAAATGGGAGAACAGCAGCAAAGTGGTCTCACGGTTTAACTGCCTCACGCATGTGAGATGTGGAGGAGGACTACAAACCACGAACACACAGTCTCGTTTCCGACAGCCCATCACTCCCGAAATTTCAGGTCGTGCATTGAAGGTGTGCAGTGAGCAGCTGTCTGCCGTCTTTACAGACAATTTTAACTCCTCCCTGAAAAGCTCAACTGTCCCCATCCGCTTCAAAAACAACACCATTGTTCCAGTTCCCAAGAAGAACAAAGCCAGCTGCCTGAATGACTTTCGGCCTGTTGCACTAACCTCCATCGCAATGAAGTGCTTTGAAAGGCTGGTAATGGGACACATCAGGAGCTCCAACACTCTGGACCCCCTTCAATTTGCATACTTTCGCAATAGATCCACTGAAGACGCCGTCTCACACACCATTCACACCACCCTGGTTCACCTGGACAATAAGAACTGCTACTCCAGACTGTTGTTTGTGGATTTCAGCTCCGCATTCAACACAGTCATCCACTCCAAGCTGATCCAGAAGCTGCTGGTGCTGGGACTCTGGTGCTACTCTGTGCAACTGGGTTCTGGACTTTCTCACCAACAGACGACAGCACGTGAGGATCGGCAAAAACACCTCCACCACAGTGACCCTCAACACTGGCACGCCACAGGGGTGTGTTCTGAGCCCAATGCTGTTTACGCACGACTGCGTGTCCAGACACAGCTCCAACACTAAGTCTATCATTAAATTTGCTGAGGATACCACCATTGTGGACCTGATCAGCAACAACGACGAGACGGAGGCCTACAGAGAGGAGGTGAGACTCCTGGCAGAGTGGTGTCAGGAGAACAATCTCTCTCTCAATGTCAGCAAAACCAAAGAGATGGTATTGAATTTTAGGAGGCAGGACGCAGCTCATCCCCCTCTGTCCTCACCAGCTTCTACAGGTGCGCTGTGGAGTCCATTCTCACGGGGAGTGTTGCATCTTGGTATGGCAGCTGCACTGCTCAGGACAAGAAGGCTCTGCAGAGGGTGGTGAAAACAGCTCAGAGGATCACAGGCACACCACTCCCTGCAATAACGGACATTTACAGCACGCGCTGTCTCAAGAAAAACTAAAAGCATACTGAAAGACCCCAGCCACCCTGCACTGCCACTTTTTACTTTCCTGCCATCCGACAAGAGACAATTCACACACACACACACAACATGATTCAGGAACAGTTTTTACCCCAGTGCCATCAGGCTATTCATCACACAGTAACTGTGGTTTTCTCTCCGTGCAATAAATCTGTTCTTCACACGATGTGCAATACTGGAGCACACTTGCCACCAATTCTATTACATCAGTAAGGCTGAGATGCTCTAAAGTTCACTAGAAGAAGGTGGTCACTGTACTTTGACATCTTGATCCTTCCAACTACGTCAAGTCTTACAGCCCAGGGTTGGGCATGAAGACACCTTTGAGTTGTTGGAACTTCAGGCCTGGTTCATCATGGAGATTCTTGAAAGAATGCCAAAGCAGCCTCAAGGCAAAGGGGACAACCTGTTGTCTAGATCTCCTGCAATTAGTGTTAATTTCAAATGGCTCAACACGCTTGGGGGAGAACACTATTCGATTACATCGCCTGACAGATGCCGTGGCAAATGAGTGAAGGGGACAGTTCTGCTCCCTAGGGCTTCTGGCCATGGGTTGATTTAATGGGGGATACTTAAAACAATGAGAATAATTATAGTAATTATTCTAATTATGTGGAGAAGAAATATAGAAAGGCCTTCTATAGACACTGTACTTTGACATGCAGTTCTTTAACCCATGGTTTTTGGTCAGTCGGCATAACAAAACTGCGTCCTTGGAGTCATACGAGTTTGACCTGACAGAGCCGCTTTTGTTTTTGTGGTCTTTTATTTATTTTTTTTCGTGTTGGTTAGGCGATGAAAACCTAATCCAGCTAACTTGTTACTGATGTACTGGTACAACTTCGCATTTGTCACAGTGTTGGAAAACTCCCACTGAAATTTATCTCCACCCCAAACAGATAGTAGTGCTTGTCAACTTCCCAGTTGATAGTTTGTATCTCCATTGCGACCTTGGAAAAATGGCCCTTTTCACTAGTACGTCTGTTGCCATGAGAACAATTTGCCCTATCAAAAAGCAGTGATGCAGACAGCTTGGCTGCGGCCCACTTTTGGCCCTGCTGTTGAGAAAAAGCGCCATATGAGGGGCCAAACCTTTGACTGGTGCTGTATAGAAGAATGCTGAAGTAGAAGAAATTGTGAGTCATCTTCTGTGTGTACATCCATCTCTTAACTGACTCTCTGAAGTGTTCAAATGGGGGCTGTATCGAGTGTTAACCTGGGTGTATATCTGTGTCATTGTTTTATTCACCTCTCCCTGATTTGTGTGAAGGCGCACTGACTGTATTGGGGAATCGAATGCATTAAAGTGCATTAGGCTGTGGGCGAGAGGTGGGGGAGGTGGTAGTGGTTTGTAAGCGGGATTCGGTTAGCAGGGCCGTGCTTGACGTTGCGGCAGCTTTAATTGCAAGACTAGGCGACGAGCGGAGAGCAAATGAGAAATCCCCTTCGGTCCTTTGCACAGGCGTCCGCTGCAGGAATGCGCCGCTGCAGAAAGCTCTGCGAGAGTGTGTGTGTGTGTGTGTGAGTGTGATGTCTTTTGTTATTCCGATGTTGTGCCGCCGTAAATCCTATTGAATTTTCTTGCCGCCGCGCTTGAAATCCTACAGGTCATTAGAGATTCACCGGGAGGTGGTCTCTCCAGAATGAGTGTGAAATATGAAATCATCCACCATTTGCAGATGTGCGCCGGGGCAGCATTTGCCGGTCGAGTAATTTATTTATTTATTTTTTCTTTTTTCTCCCCGTTGCCCCTCACACTCTCACTCCATTTCTCCCCTCGCCGGCCAGGAGAAGGAAGGAAATTGGGTAAAAACTGAAGGACTGCCTTTGTAACACATGCCTGGCACACACACACACACACACACAGGCGTCTTTCCCCTCCCCTTCCCCTCTTGACAGATGCATGTGTGGCTGGAAGTAAACAGCGTATCGAGCGCTCGCGCCTCTTCCCGGCGTCAGGCGGGCTAATTTTCCCACCGCCAGCGGCTCCATAATGGGCTCCACGACTCGCCTTGTTCTGTGTTCCACGGGGCATCACAGATTAGCTGCAATTAATCTTAGTTAAGAGAAGCCTGTGTGTGCCTGACACCCTTCTTTGCTGGCAGGGATGGGAGGGGGGTTGCACTGCAGAGTTCCTTAAGCAAATGCAGATGTGGATAAACAGCAGGGTGGTTTATAGGAGAGAGGATCATGAGCTCTAATGGGACGACAACCCACAGAACCAGCCCTGCGTTTGACACAACAGCAGTGGGGCTCATGCCTCAGTCTGCTCCTCCCTCTCTCTCTCTCTCTCTCTCTCTCTCTCTCTCTCTCTTTTCTTTTTCTCTCTCAAAGCAAAGCCTGCATCTCCCACTGCAGATTCTCCCACTCTCTCTCTCTTACTCTCTTTATCTCTCTTTCTGTTCCTTTCTGGTTTCCTTTCTCATTCTCTCAATCTCGCTTGTTGACTCTTGCTGTCTCTCGCCCTTGCTTTTGCTTTCTCTCTCTCTCTCTCTCTCTCTCTCTCTCTCTCAGCAAAGCCCGCATCTCTTCAGCACCTTTGAGATTTCCACATGGCTGTCTTAAGAGGCAGCTGTTCTCTCTCTCCTGCTCTCTCACTTTCCACACTCACTCTTTTATCTTTGCCTTTCTCTCCTTTTCTCCCTTTTTCCCTCGGTCTCCCTTATTTCCTTGCTCTGCCTCTCACTCTGGCTTTCCCTCTCGCTCTGTCCCCCTTGTTCTTTCCTCTGTATCTCTCTTACAGTTTCTTTTCCTTCTTTCACTCCTTACTCTCTTGCTTTCTCTCTCTCGCTCTCTCCCTCTCTCTCTCTCTCTCTCTCTCTCTCTTTTTCCCTCACCTGTTCTCTCATTCTCTTTCTCTGCTTTGTCTCTCTCTTTTTCTCTCTCATTCTCTTTCTTACTCCCTCAGTAACTCTCATTCTTTCTCTCTCCTTCTCCCTCACCCTCTCTCATTCTCTTTCTCCTCTCTCTCTCTCTTTCTCTAGTCTCTCATTCTCTCCCCCCTCTCTTTCTCTAGTATCTCATCCCCCCCTCTCTCTGTGAACAGTTTCTCCATGCCTCCTCACTTGCATTATCCAGGGGAATGTTTGTTCCTGATGCATTCCCACTGATGTCTAGACGGCTGAATCCGTAATGAGGGAGCACCACACCGCTCCTGCACTAGACTGGCTCATGCAATTAGCAACGAAAACGATAAGCGCCCCCTTTTTTGTCCTGTAGCATGATGGTAATCATTAATTGTGATTAGCAGATTAGCATAGTTATCGCTGCAGCCCTGCGATACATCAGAGCATCCACAGAGCACCAGAGGCATGCGGTCGCGTGCGTGCGTTAATTGTGGCCTTCTGTTAATTATGCCCAGAATTCTGATGACTATTAATTTCTGGCGCAGCCCTAATTCAGAGCTGTTGCTGGTGATGGTCTGTCGGATCGTGTTCTCTCTGCAGGAGGATGTTTTAATGACATTTTGTTTTTATGTTATTTACCGAATTTTCTCTGGCTGGGCTTCATTTCCAGATAAGATCTTCATCAACCTTGGCTTCTCAGTTCGTTGCCACATGATTTGTAATAATGACCTTAACCGTGGCCATCTTTAGCAATGGCTGAGTCATATGCAGCTAAAACTGTGTGTGGAGGGACTCGAAAAAAAATGCCAGAAGTGCTTTGCCTGTAGGGATGCATGACACAAGCAAAATACCATATTGCACTTATTTTGCCATATATTACATTTGCAGTGCAGTGCAGTGTATTAATGAAGCACTAATGAATCCTTGTTGTAGGTCAAGGTCTACCAGTGTTATACTGAGCCAGAATTTGCTTGGTGAACCATCTTAATTGGGAATGGCACACTGCCAGTTTTTCTTGTGTCAATATCAGATATGAATTCAATATTTTGTCTTAAAAACTTCTAACAGCACACAGTAGGAGTTCTATTTCAAGCTATATTTGTCACAGAACTGGATGGATTGAGTCTTGTAACTGAGAGATTGTGAGGGGTGGCCAGGACTCCGTGGGAGCACATTTGACTTTGTTCTTTGGCCAGCATTAATGTCTGTTAGCTGACTTCATGGATAGCGGTTAGTGTTCTCCTCCAAGTGTGTTGAGTTCTCCAATAATGTTGCCCTAGCAGCAGCAGGAAAAGTGCTTGATGTAACCACACGGTAGCCTTCATCCTCCCAGTGCTGGTGGTATGGAGTGATTGGGGGAGACCTAGCTAGTGAGTGGAAGTAAACATCAATGAATTGGTGAGAAAACAGGAACCCCCCCAAAAAGCTGACACTACACTTTGAAGTCATATGGCACTGTCCACGTATTTATGCTCAGTGGTAGAAGGGAAGGATCAAACATGCCCAATCAATTTCTAGTATATAGACTGTAGTAAGGAGAAGTAATTGCTCTTATCATTTCTGGACAAAACTGCTTATGCTACCCTTTCCTCATGTGCTGATGTCTATTAAAGCAAATGTCTTGTGTGGTCATGGAAATTTATTGAAGAAGGACACGTCCTTTAAATGCAAATGAATCAATTAGCTTGCAGCCCAGAAGAGCCTCTTGTAAATTTCACCTTTCGCTGATCACCAACAACAATAAGAAACCCATGTCATGTCTGAGCTGCCTTCACCACTGTATGCTCCGCCAACTCTTTGCCTGTCACAGGCAACGTTTGAGCTTTTTGGACAAATCCAGAGGTTACGAATGAGCTGTGAAGTCTTTGGGTGGCACTGCATGACAGGGTCAGGAAGAGATGATGAACTGCCTGTGTGTTCTCCTCCATGTCCTGACAAAAGAGCAGCCAGGCTAGAAATTCAAAGCGTAGGCCGTGTGACGGAGACACGGCAGCTCTTGGATTTCTCCGGCGTCTTCTTACACTGAGTGGCTTTGACTTTGCGGCTGTAAACGTCACCAGCGTTCCCCACTCTGGCAAATGTCCCTTGGGACCCTGTCTTTTATTGATCTTTGTTACTTAAACTCATCGATTTTGGTCCACTGCATGTCTCCTTTTAGAGTTTGACCTGACACATACAGGCCTGAGGTTAACAAGGTACTTTCAGCCTTCGAGGAAAGAAGGATGACGAGTGTTTGCAGTTCAGGTTAGCTGGAGCTACGAGGGATGCGTCTCTGATGAAGCAAGCTATGCAATCCATGCCTGACGCTCTCCTTGGATATTCAGTTTGGAAAAGCACAATGAATAATTAATCTACAAGCGAGTCCTTGATATTTATCGTTCCATGGAGTTTCCACGGAAGAGCAGAAATGGCACACAGAACGCCTCAATAGCACCTAGAAAGGACCACTGGAAGCATGCCTCCAGATGAGATGCAGTACTGTGCTGGGAAAACTAGACTTAAAATCGGTTTACTACTGGGCAGTAGTGGGTTAGTTGGGTTAAAACACTAATATTACAATAAATACAAATAATATTAATACAGTAAATAGAGATTTTATGTATAGCAAAGTGTTCTTTTAACCTTTTCCAAACATCCTTTCTCATGGAAGCCCAGTTTTACTTATATCTCCATCAAATACCTGGGTTGGCTCTTTTTCCTTAAATAAGGTGTGCTGCTTATGGGACTTTATTTTTATCTTAATACTTTTTACTGCTTTCCTGTTTGTTTGAATTTATTCTAATGTTCACTTGTGTTTTTGCTGGCAGAACGAAACAAACTGCTGTTATAAAATGCTTCAAATAATTTGTGTAGGTGCCTAAGACTGCACAGTACTGTACATTTCATTTGAATATTGTTCCTGGTGGGCCAGTGTCCAGGAAGGAAATGATCTAGATGCTGGCTCTTCAGGAGTTGGGCACCCCTGTGCTAGAGCTTTACGTAGACCTGAAATGTTGGTATGAACTTATTTAACATGGAGAAGTTTCTATCCAGGCTCAGCCTGATGAGCCCCATCAACCAGGCCAAACTGGCCCAAAATTCATCAGTTTTTGAATCACAAACCGGTAGAATAAAACCTGAAAAATTAGTGCCATGATGATAATCGCTACCATTACAGTACAAATTAATATAAAAAAATATCAGGTGCCCAAAATTAAGATTAAACCCCTCGTTAACACATTCATTAATCAAACGGTGCTTTCTGTAAATATCCCAATATCCGGAAATGCTTTCCATATAGTGCTATTCTCAGAATGTGCACTGCTGGGAGCCTGTAGCAATGGTAGCCTTCACCTGTTTATTTTTCAAAAAAAAGTTGTGAAAAAAAACCAAATGAAATATGAGCACCCTTTTGGCTGCCCTCCTCTGTACTTTTGCTGAATCGATTCCCTTTGTATTTCCCATTTTTCTCATGACACTGGACCTTGGTGCTGGAGTGTGGCTCAAGCTTAAACTCTTTTTAGAAGCAATAAATATGCAATAAATATAAAAAATGAAGAAGAATAAAAGGAGAAGAAAAATTAAATTAGGTGGATTACATCAAAAAAGTAGAATTTTGACTTGAATTTTGACTTGTAGTTGTATTTGCAAAATGACGTCCGAGCCAAGCGACCCCTAGGGGCCTGACAGGTTCGAGCAAATATTTCAAGCTCTGCACCACGGAGATGTTGAAACTACAGTTCCTTGAGGCTGATCTAAGATGAGTAGCGGTCAGGATCTTGCCATTCCGTAGGCAGAAGATCTCTGTCCCAACGTTGTGATAACATCACACGAACCTTATTGCACTGGTCCCATATCAAATTAGGGAATTGCACTTCGCCGGTGTGAAGGGACCCATGCATAATGCATCGCCCCTTCCATTTCATTTCTCATCACCAAGGTCGGCCGGCGCCGTAGCATTGTCTTTCGGCACGGTGGTGGCCTTTTTTGCTGCCGTTGCTTTGCTGAGAATCCAGCTTTGAATTGATGATGTTTATCTGTTCAGATTTGGTTTTGAATTCACCTGAAAGAATATCATTACACCTGGGCCTAATCGAGGCGTCACGGCTCCATTGGGTCTTGTTTGATTATTTATTATGTTTCAACAGATGCGGCCTTGAAATGTATATCATCTGGAGGCGTGGCTCCAGCGGTCCTTTCTAGGTGGTTGCGGTATGGAGGCGTTTTTTTTGTGTGCCATTTCTGCTCTTCCATGGAAATTCCATGGAGCTCGGAGCGATAAATTTCAAGGATTCGCCCCGAAGATGAATTATTCATCGTGCTTTTCCAAATTGAATATCCGAGGAGAGCGTCTGGCCTGGACTGGGCCCAGTGGTGATATACTAGTGTGTTTACAACTAAATGGATGATCTCTGTATGTATGTTTGTGTGTGTGTGGGAGGTGGGGGTTGTGAAGAAGGAGCTGGGAAAATACACCTTTGACATTAAGTAGATTAGTGGTAGATCTTTGCATCAGTGATGTACAGGCTAAAACCATGGCATTTTGGATTTGACATTTTGCATTGTACATTGAGTCACCGCCGTTTCACGTTCAGCAGTTAATTCTACGCGTGGGAGTGGGTGTGCAATCAAATCGCTCCTGCTCGGTGGCTCATGCATCCCGTCCTTAGTTTCAGCCTATGAACATCATGACATGGCCCTATAATAGTCGAACCGTCATCCAGTAAAAGCCAGGAAAGATTACCAGTGTATGACAGATGCTTGGGCAAATGACCTCGCAACTCATGCATGTAACGGCATGCAATTCCAGCCACCAGTAGCCGTGCTCGTGTCTGGCGGGCTCACTCGCCAAATATTTGCACTTGCCCTGGCATTGTGGGAGCACGTCGCAGCGTAAAAAGGAGCCTGCTTGTCAGTCGATGCTGAGGGGCTTAATGGCGAATTTAGGCAAGCAAAGAATTCCACAGCACAGTCGGTGACAAATCAAATGTCAGCGCTCGTCCAGGTTTTAATGACTTTCCTGCCTCCCACTCCGCTGTTGTTTTGCACTCAAGGCGTGACAGCGGCGCCCAGTGTATCACGAAATGAATACTCCTCCCATGGTAGTATTACAGAGTCTAAGTAATTTGGGGCAGCTCTAGTTTGACCCCTGGCTGCTTGTTGCATACGAAAGCCTTTGAATCATGCCGCCTCAAATTCTTTTATTGTGGCAGCGCTGGAATGCGATAGAAGGATGTCCGCCCCAAGTGCTCCTTTTTCTCAAACGAGGCTCCCGCTTTGACTAAAGATCAAGGGAACAAATGGCGCATTTTTAGGAAATGACGATATGTTTACGCAATCTGGGGCTAACTTAGCTGCTTTAGACCAAAGCAGCCTAAGCACCTCTAGTGTGGCCTTCACTGAGGCTAAATTTGCTTCACATTTTAATGCACAGTGGAAAATTCTTTAGAAAAGAGTGGGGACTTTATGTGCTGTAGACCAAAGGCTACCTAAGCATCTCCAAGGAGGCCTTCATTGATGCTAACATACCTTTACATTGTAATGCACTTTTGCTGATTTTAAGAAAATTCTCATTAATGACAAAAAACAGGCTTGTGCAAAAGTTATGGCACACTTTATTATTTTTGGGTTTTTTTTCCACTGTGTTTAACTGTTCGCATTTATGTTCACATTTATGTGCTTATACATTATTCTTCTGTGTATTCAGTTGTGTTACCTACTGGTTTTCCGAGTTTTTTTATCCCCCAGCCAGTTCCAGCCAGTTCCCAGCTTTGTTTCTGGAAGGCCAGTGTTTCATACAGCTTGATATCAGCTACCTACTTCTACTAAAGTATGCTTTTATGAGTTATGTTTGTTGAAGACAGTGTGCATTATATAGACGAAGTCAATCCTCTCGCCACCACTTGCCCCAACTTTCTTTTGTCAATAGGAAATGTGTCTGGAAATATCTTGAAATCATTCACAGCGAATACTTTCACGGACGTTTGAATGCATGAAGACGTTTTAGGAATGACGATCAGATTCTTTCGTAACTCCACCAGGTTCGTTGACTTTGTGCGTATAGCTTTTGAGATGAAGGTATGTTTTTTCTGTGCTTGACAATTTGAATTGCTTGCCCAGCTCCCAGCGCGTCTTCAGTGTCTCCCTGATGCACATTCCGCTCGAGGAAAAAAAAAAGAAAACAACCAGGAGTTTCCTGACAAATTACATCTCGGCACCTCATTCATATTCATGCGTGGACTGTCAAGGCGTGGTGATGGTAAATTTAGCTGTTATGCCTTGTGGGCATGCATGCAATCACCAAAGCAAACGATATTGGTAAAATTCATTCCATGCACCGTCCACAGGGAGTGATTTTTATTTATTATTCCATTTTTTTATGATGTTGAGACTGACAGTCACCTGCTATTGAATGCAGAGTGAATAACTGGTTTGAAAACGTGTCTCAGACACATTGTAGACCTTGTATCTACACTCTACCTTGTATTGTCCATTTTGCCACTTCCACCGATCATGCAGGTGAACCTGGTAACAGACTGTAGTTATTTTTCTCTGTATCATTTGTTAGCCCCCCATACCCCACTCATCAATGGCTGTGACCCCCACAGGACCACCAGTAAGCACTTATTTGTTGGATAGTGGATCTTTCTCAGCACAGCAGTGACATGTACATGGTAGTGGTATGTTTGTTTGTGTGTGTGTATGCTGAGCTTACTTTCCACTCGATAACACACACCTTTGGTCCACCTTGTATAGAGCTGTAAAGAGTTTGTGTTAGTCAACCTCTAGACCTTCGTTAGTGACCAGCTTCTGGACACAGGATCGGCTGGATATTATTGTTTGGTGGACTATTCCCAGTCTAGCTGTGACACTAAGGTGTTACTCATAATCTGGCTGTATCTCACTCTCAGTGTCAACAGAAAATGTTCATATTTGTGAGTATGTGCAGCATTATATTTTTTCTTCAGGTAGCTGGTACTGACTACAGGAGGGAGAGCTGGACCAAATGTAGGATGACAGGCCGTCTGAACCTCTACCTTTTTTTGGCAAGGGGTACTTTTCTCAATGGAATATTACTGCTGCACCTAAACACGAGGTGATAAAGTGTGTCTTTTATAACACCCATATTTCTGAATGGAAATGTTTTGAGTGTATTACAAAGCAATATATATTGGTCTGTCTTTAGCACTAATTTGGCAGTATGAGCCTCCAC
This sequence comes from Brachyalestes nurse, assembly GCA_037974405.1. Taxonomy (NCBI): domain Eukaryota; kingdom Metazoa; phylum Chordata; class Actinopteri; order Characiformes; family Alestidae; genus Brachyalestes; species Brachyalestes nurse. The sequence continues at coordinate 2,371,203 of JBBPCY010000001.1, forward strand.
AATGGCATGTGTGTGTCTTTACACATCAAATATTTCTCCTCAGGAGAATATGGTGTGAGGGGTGTCCTCTGACTTTCCCCTCATTGAGCTCGGCCCAATTTCAGCTCCTCACTCAGCCCGTGCAAACACGGGCCCCTGATCTTCCTGATATTTGCAGAGATTTTATTGTTTGTTTGGCGAGACGTTGTGTCTGCTGTGGCTTTATTTCCCCCGTTGAGGCTGGACTGATTCCAGGTCAAACCTGGGTGCCGTGGTGGTTCGATGACACCATTATTGTCCGTTGCCATTGTGTGTGTGTGTGTGTGTGTGTGTGTGTATAATATACTGTGATGGGTGTTTGCTTTTACCGTTTTATTGTGGTGAATTAAACATTTTCAATTATTTAAGCTCTGTTCATAAGCACAGTTCATGCAGACCCCATGCTCTTACATCTTTGCAGTAAATATTAGAACTAACTTGTGATTTACTAAGGTACTGATGGGAATAATTTAGTGATTTAATGATTTTTTGATTGAAGTGCAAAATATTATGAGCAAAATATATAGATATTAATTCTTGCTTAGTTGAGTATTTGAATAAGACATGCTAGACATTATGTATTATTTTGTCTATTTTGCCTGTGATGCAAAACCACAAGGAGTAAAATCATACACTTAGCCTGCTCTTTGATTCATGATATTGGTTTCATGATTTATTGTTGTCATTATATTTAAAAACATTTTGTTTTGAGTGCTTTACACTTCTATAGCCGACACTTGGTATATCACATGGTGATCTTAGGCAAGGTGTTTTTTTGTAGCCAAGCAGCTGGACACAGAAGATTTTTACACTTGGGTTTGCATGGTCTAAGTTGTTGTTGCCCTTAGATGCTTCCACTTCACAATAACTTACTGTTGGCTGGGGCAGACCTAGCAAGGCAGAAATGTCATGAACTGCCTCAGTAAATCAATAATTATAATAATAATATTCATCAATAATTAAAAACAATTAGGATGTGTGTCCACATACTTTTGGCATTGAGTGCATATGTGGAAACAAAAAACATAAATTACTAAATTAATTGAACCATCAGAAATGGAAGAAAGTGTATTTTTTGTTGTGTAAATTGTGTCCTTGTTGGGACATGCAAATGCCATTTTATAGTGAAGATATTTTAATAGCAAAAATGCTTAAAATGCCCAGCGTGATTCGGCCTGTGCTTAAGTTGTTTGCTGGCACATGTACATCTCTCCGGAATTTGCTTTTCCCTTCCTCTCGCCTGCGTTTGGCTTTGGTTCATTCGGCACTGCTTAGATGCTCTTCCCAGTAGAGTTGTTCGACGTTAACGCCTGTCAAACTGCTGTCACACTTTTTTCTCTCTCGTGTCTCAAGGAAAAAGCTCAGCTCCTGCATCAGGCGCGTGTTCCCCTTCCTCCAGCCCCGTCCCATCCCTTTCTATCTCTCATCCAGTAGAAATGGGATCCTCCAGGCTCTGTCGTTTTGCGCTTCTGGCCAATCTGCTTGTCTACCTGAGTGGAAGAGGAGGGTGATAAACGTTCACTCAGTGCTTTCTGTCCTCATTCTTCTTCTTGCAGGCTTCCTCTCATTCCTCCCTCCACTGTGGCTACTGGGGGCGTAAATCTCTGACCTCGAGAGGATTTATTTACAGTTCTTTAGGGAAGGATGCACCGCATTGTGCTGGTTTGGTTATCATGGTATAATTCAGAAGCATTTTTAAAAATGCAGTCCTGTGCAAACGTTTGGGTGCCCCTGGTCAAATGAAGCTCACATTTTATAGTTTTGTATGTAATATTTAATAAAGCAACAGTAAGTGTGCGCTTTATTTGATGGGAATACATGATTTAATGATTTTTTTGATTGAAGTGCAAAATATTATGAGCAAAATATATAGATATTAATCTTTACTTAGTTGAGTATTTGAATAAGATATGCTAGACATCTATAAAAATGAAGTACATTATGTATTATTTTGTCTATTTTGCCTGTGATGCAAAACCACAAGGACACACACACACACACACACACACACACACATACACACACACATGTATGTACGTGCATGTGTGTTCAAGCCATATGTTAGATGAGCTTTGTTCTGCTTGATTGATATGTTGGTCACTGTGTGGCTCAACAAACAAAACAACATTTCTCTGAAACTGGTCAGGTTCAGGGACTGGACTGAAAATGAGAGACTTTGAAAGTCCTTCAGGAAGCCTGGAGAACTGTTCAAGACCACATTAAAAATACAAGAAAACCAGGATCTTTGGAAGCAAAATATGAAGAACAAAATTGATGGTTTTGCGCACACACACACACACACACACACACACACACACACACACGTGTGTATATATATGTCGAGAGATGTCTTCTTAAACAGCTGGTCCAGACAAGGGATGAGTCTCATCAGGTACAATAATGAGTGTAGTGTGTTTGTGTTTGCTGGACATCTTCACACCTGCCATTATATGAATTCAGTCCAAATTACCTCCAAATGTGAGCTCAACATGTCCTCAGTGCGTCCTGGCTGCATTCACATATGTGCTTAGAGCTGTCTGCTCATGATCAGACCACCCAAGGACAGGGACTGTGTGAGTTATTTTTTGGCGCTCTGCACGACTTTCCTTCGTCTCCAGCTGAAAGTGAGCTGTTTTTGGCTCTTGTCACAAATTTCCTGTGTAAATCCTCCTTAAAGTTCACGCCTGTCCCCTCTTCACCTCCACCTGGCACCACTTACAAAAGTCCCCTCTCTCTATCTCTTTCTCTCTCACACTCTATCCCTTCTGCCCCCCTTTCACTCTCTCGCTTCTGTCTTGCTTTTTCTTTTTCTCTCTCTCTCCCTTCTCATATTCACTCTCTTTCTCTTTTTCACTCTTTGTTTCTCACTTTCTCTTGCACTCGTGTCCTTTCTGTCTGTCTGTCTGTCTCTCTCTCTCTCTCTCTCTGTGTCTCTCTCTCTCTCTCTCTCTCTCTCTCCTTCCCTTCCCGTCTTCTTTATTTACACATGCCAAAGCAAGGACTGCTTACTAGTAGTGATAATGAGGAACGCGCACATATATAGATATGTGATTGTACATGCATACACTTGTATGTATTTGTATGCACACAGTCCCCCCCCACACACACACAAACACACACTCTTAGATGTTGACACAGGGTCGGTTTGGATTGCTGTTCTCTGAGGGTGTGACAGTTGTATGTAAATTCCTCTGATAATTTGAGTCATTCTGGTATCTCTCCAAAACACATGCTGCTGCATATCTTATATGATGGGATATATTTATTTATTATTTTGATTGTCTGGTATGTTTATTTCTTCTTTGGGCTTACAGTGTTTCTTATGGCACGACATTAAGTCTGTATTGCCCACTCAGGTACCATCCTCCTCTCTATGTCTTTGTACTTTATTATAATGAGCTGGTAGTTCAGGACTGTGAAGGCTACACACACTGACACACACACAAACACACACACACACACACACACACACACACACTTTCAGTGATTGAGCTTTGACTAATGAGTGGTGCTGGAGATGCCTAGCTCTTTTCTTTTTACCTGCATCTGCAATTAGTCCTGAATTAATTTCCCTCTCTCCTTCGTTCTCTCTCTCCTTCGTTCTTTCTTTCTCCATCCCTTAGACAGAGAGGGAGTCTCTATCATGTCAAAATTGACCACCTCCACATCAGTGGTACCAGTCGGCTCCACTGGGCTTCCACTTCAGCCACCAGCACATCACTGAGGAGTCTGTGGTGCTTATTTATGGTAAAACCTCCTTCTTCTAATGATTGACTCGCGTGGTGAAGTAACACTCCACTGCCAGCTGTCTGTACTGTTCATGTAAGTGTGTGATGGATGGGTTGGAGTATAGACACCCACAGCTTTACCTTTCAGGGAATAAACCCCTGCTTATTCTCAGTGTTTTGCAGCTTTTTCCATCACTGCTTTTGTGCCAAACAGTTAATAAAGTCTAGTGCAGGTATTACAGTTAAAGGAGTAGTTTGAAGTGCAACATGGTGCTAGAAATGTTCATTCAAGATTCAGGATTCTTGATTTGTCACATACATACTTGTACAACATGTAGTGAAATGTTCCCTGAGTTGACCCTTAAGACTGTGCAATAACGTTATTAAGAAAAAAGGTATATTCCAACTAAATAAATATTACAAACATTACAAACAGAAATTACAAAAATGTAACAGAAATTTCTGTGCTGGAAAGTGCAGTCTGCTGGTTTGCTAGTTGATGTATAGACTTAAATAACAGACAGCAGGTGAGATACAATGAGGTAAAGAGGCAGGGGAAATACAGTTATGTAGAGTAGCAGGTGAGGTACAGCGAGGTGGAGAGGCAGGTGAGGTTCTGTAAGGTGCATTGTGGTAGAGAGGCAGGTGAGGTAGTGAGGCAGGTGAGAAACTGTGAGATAGAGAGGCAAGTGTTTTACTATGAGGTAGAGGTTTTACTGTGAGGTTAGATACAGTGAAGTATTGTGGCAGGTGAGGTACAGTGAAGTAGAGAGGCAGGTGAGGTACAGTGAAGTAGAGAGGCAGGTGAGGTACAGTGAAGTAGAGAGGCAGGTGAGGTACAGTGAGGCAGGTGGGACACAGTGAGGTACAGTGAGGCAGGTGAGGTAGTGAGAAAGAGAGGTAGATAGGCAGGTGGGATACAGTGATGTAAAGAGAGGTTAGATACAGTGAAGTAGAGAGGCAGGTGAGATACAGGGAGGTAGAGTGGCAGGTGTGACACAGGGAGGCAGTGAGGTAGAGCATCAGGTGAGTTACAGTGAGGTAGAGTGGCAGGTGTGACACAGGGAGGCAGTGAGGTAGAGCATCAGGTGAGTTACAGTGAGGTAGAGAGGCAGGTGAGGTAAAGTGAGGTAGAGAGGCAGGCAAGGCACAGTGAGGTAGAGAGGCAGGTGAGATACAATGAGAATTCAGTTTGTGTTATAATGAACAGTTAAAGTTTCATGTTCTGTTTAAATGTTTTATTCCCTGAGGATAGATTTATCATTGCAATTGCATGTTATACTTATGTAGGCGAGGCTCTACAGTTTTGGTTCTTGTTTTTACAGCTTGTGACCATTAATTACCTTCCATAAATAGGCTGTCATTGTTATCCCCATAAATGCTAATGTGGATAACAATTACAGGGGAATTCTAATTTTAATAATTAATTGGTTAATGTGTAAACAAAGTGGTCTGATGTAAAACATTCTAGAGATACCAAATTGTTCACAACAGTAGTGATTGGAACCAGACATCTGGAGATGTGCCTCTAAAAAACAAAATAATTCATATTCATAAATGAAAATGACACAAAATTGTTACAAATATGTTGCCTGATGCCTGAAATATATATGATAGTTTTGAGATGGTTTTGGCCTAATACATTTGGATTGGTACATGCAAGGTATATTAAAAATTTTCAGAAAGAAAAACTGAAAGAAAATGTATTCCAAATTAAACACTGTTTTACTGTCATCCCTTTTAAACACTCAGGAGAAACATATAGATGGGTTTCGATAATAAATAAAATGGTTATCTGTGTTATAGACAGTATGACCTCCGGTTCCATTCACTACCACTAAGGAAAACCAGATCAGTAAGATTCCATTTTTAAGTCAAGTCTAGTCAAGGCAAATAAAGTCAAGTCAAGTCAAGAATAGTCAACTAAAATCATCATCTCTGCTCAAGTCAAGTCAGCTCAAGTTGGTGTTTGTGTACCTGACACATATACACCAGCGCCCCACACACTACCAAATACTGACAGTGGTTCTCCATCCAAATTTCCGGTCTTTGGTTCTCTCATGGTGGTCCCAAAGGGACGACAGTCAATAATAATAAACCTACAAAGTGCAGCTGTAAAGCAGTCTTCTGTACTCAGTATGTTTTAGATAAAATCAGTGTAGATACAAGGTAGATGCACCTCATAAACTTGCGACTGAGTGTATACTAACAGTGATTTCACCCTTTCAGCAGGGCGGGTTTATAACTGAGGCCGAAATTGTAGGTTTAGGTCTTCGGGGACTGTTGGGCCTTGTCTCATTAATCTCAAACGCTTCTCCAGAGAGGAGCTCTGAGTGATGCAGTGCTGCCTTCCAGCTGCCTCCCCTTATATTTAATCACATCCTCTTTAAAAGGCATCAATAATGCAGGCTGCTATATTAAAGGGCCAAATAAAAGAGCCTTTGAGGAACCTGCATTGATGACCCCTATAACTGTAAGAAAAGAACTTAAAGAAAGTCTTGAAGGCCTTCGGTTTTGTGGTTGGGGTTGCTTAAAGGAATGTTTTGGGGAGAAAAAATGAATTGACACAGATTTCTCCCCACCCTACATGTCGTCCATCAGCCAAGCTATGTTTGGTGTGGTGGTGGAAGTTTGCTTCTTTAGTTTTCACTGGAGCGGCGAGGCTAATGTAGCCAACAATGGAAGGAAACTTTTAGCACTTTGCAAGTTCCAGGCCTCAAACTGAAGTGAGTTGTTAGGCAATCTAAAATAGATGTGCTTACGCAGTTGTGCTGGGCCCATGGTGCAGGGAGGAGCCTTCAATTCTTTTTAGGCCCCTCAGATTGATTCTGACTCGCAGAAAGATCTGATCTCTTTACAAACCTCAGAAGGTATCTCCCATCAACGCTGCACACACATCCCCGACGTCTGTTTATCTTCCTCTTATTTATAATGCAGCTCATCTCTGGTAACTGTTTTCAAACAGGTCCTTCATAACCTGCTGCACTATATGCATTATTTATAACTCCGTAATCTTAAATAGGGAGGCTGATATAAATGTGTACACTGTCAGGGGAAAAAAATGGCACTGCACAAGTACATGTTTGCTCATGAAGGTACAAACAATGAAAATGTACTCTAAAAGATACAACAAAAGTCTGAATGTAAGGGGTTTTTTAACTAGGGAAAGGGGCATATTTTCAGAGTAAGTAAAAATTTAAAATGAGTTTTAAATGTGAAGGAATGTAACAATTTATAATGTGTCAATTTACAAGGGAATCTAATTTACAAAGTAACAGTGAAACTGTTTACAACATAACTATATAACCATTTACAATGGAATTAACCATTTTACAATGTAATATAACAGTGTAATTATTAAATGTAATCATTTACATGGTAACAATGTAACAAACCAACAATTTACAAAGAAACAGTTTACACGAGACTGCTATAATGTACATGAGATGTAAGAAAGTAACAATTCACAGTGCAATAATAATTTTTAATGGAATGTAACAGTTTACAATGGAATGTAACAATGTAACAGTTTACAATGGAATGGAATGATTTACAAAGGAACAGTGTATGTAGCAATTTACAGTGGAACATAATAGTATACAATGTAACAATTTACGACTGAATGTAATGTTTTACAAAGTAACGGTGTATCAATTTACAACAGGAAGAGTACTGATATAGAATACTGTAGACGGTCTCTTGTGTGAGGGACCACCTCACGGACAGTTTAGTACCTTTTAATTCCGGAAGTGTAGGTTAAAGCTGGTGGGTGGAGTAGCTTGCACAGCAGTTTGTTTCATGCATTATTATAATAGTGAGCAATCAGTCAAATAATTTTACTTTTCTTTTATTAACTGAAAGTAATTTTCTATGGGGGGGGCTTACTTTTGGGCACATAATAGCCATTGTTTGGGATACTGTATGATATAATTCGGACTTTTAACTGGCTGCTAGTACTGATTTTAGCTACATTCTTACATTTTAACAACAGACTTTTAACCCCTCCCCACCACCCTCCTTTTCCAAGCCTAACAAATCTACCCGCTTAATAGCGTGTCATAAATGAGTGATGTGAGAAACCCATAGCTCAAATGAGAGGAAGCCTCCAGATCATTCACGGCGTCGACTGTGCAGCTTTACACAGATTTGCGGCTCATTAAAGCTGACTTTTTCTTTGCATTGGCTTCCGTCCGCCTGTTTAAAATCCATTGATCGATTGCAGTGCTCAGAAAACAGTACCCCCTTTTATTTCTGAGGCTCTCTTGAATTGTGGCCGAAAGAAAAAGGAGGGCGTACGGGAGAAGGCGGGGACGATCCTTCCGGCCTGCATGGGGCTGGGCATGAGTGGCAGGACTGATAAGGACTTTGGAAATGTTTCTAAAGCCTTTTGACAACTCTGTGACAACCACATTAATTCAGTACAACTCGATTACTAAAACCGCTGGTGAGCGGCCCTTTGTGCCCGCTTGATTATCGCCACGACAAACCGCCACGGCCCGTGTCTTCTCTTCATGAGGAAAAAAAAAGGCTTTGCTGTTTGACCTTTTGCTCCAGCGCTCGAGATTGGTTTGTCAAAAAAAATGAATTAAGCTTCTGAGCGAAGGAGAGCGAAAGGACAAGCTGCTCGTGTAATGTTCCGCAGTTTGGCCTTCTTCTGATGCTCCTGCGTTTCTTAGACGAGAAATTTCACCTGCAACACCTTTCCGTAACTACCCATTACCATTCAGGTGGAATGGGCAATGTGGCGAAAATGTAATCAATACTTGAAGGTTGTGCCTGTCATACAGTTAAAGATTTTCTTTTGCTCAAATTTGACCCTGAAAAGGATTTCCATTTTAAAAGCAGTGCATTTTATTATAGCTGCAGGAGAGGACTAATTAAGCTCCATTAGACTTCATATTTTTGTATTAGTTCCTCCTGAGTGTTATTTTTCACATGAACCTGAACATGGCAATTGCAGTGAATACTCCTTTTTCTCACTTTCATCCATTGAGAGTGTATAAATGAGACAAGATACAGAAAAGGAGTGCATATATCTTAGATCAATAAGTACACAAATAATTGAGATGCTACAAACAGTTAATGACTGTATAGATCATATACATCATATATATATACACAGTCAGAGTGTACATATGTTTCATAAATAAAATGAGTATGTATGTATGTGTGTGTGTGTGTGTGTGTGTGTGTGTATATATATATATATATAAAAAATGTATGTATGTGGTGTGTTCATATATACTATGAATGTATATATATCATGTATGATATATATACGGTCAGTGGTTCCAACTTCTCAGCTTTAGGGAAAGTCTGTATCTTCAACTTTCATGATGTAAATTATTGCGATAAGAATATACTGTTATGTCTCCCACCTCTGCATTCTGGCATTTTAATACCAAAGTCACTGAACAGAGCTATTGCGTGTTTTACTGCATGATATGAACAGTTGTTTTGCTGTTTGTGACCCTTCTTATTGTTGTTTAAAACAGAACAAAACGATGGCGGCGTGACTATTAGAGTAAATACCTCGAAGCACAGAGCATTTCGACAGTCGCTGAGAAGGAGCGTTTTGTCGTTGTGCGGTGATTTACTTTGCTGACTTACAGGCAGACTCATCATTGTTTGCAGCAATTTACAACAGCTCCTCTGCCACGCTCACCGAGGCTCAGATGCCGTGGGTTAGAGTTAGAGAGACATATGTAATGGCCGGCTATTACAGAGACAATAACAGCAGCACTTTGCTTTGTAATGTCTCGTCTTTGCAGATCCCATCACGACTACGCGAGGCTCCCTGTCCCTCAAGGCATGCAGGTTAACACCCAAACTGATGGAGATCTCTAAAGAAAAAGACTTCTCACTGGAGGGGTAAGCAGTATACACACACACACACACACGCGCACATGTGCAAGCACACACAAACACAAAGACACACACACACACACACACACACACACAACTGAATGCAATTTTAAAGGGATCATTATTTCTTTGAGGCACACAGAGGTACAACCAAATCAAATCGCACATGCAGGGCCAAACCAGGGCTGTGTGAAGCGAACAAAACAGTGTTTAGCATCTTTGATGTCAATCCGCAGCACCTGAGTCGAGGTGGGAGATTGCAGGGGGGGTCCACAAGTTCCAGTGCAGTTTGCATACATAACATTCATTTATAATGATGATGGCTTCCACAAATACACACTTTCCATTTACAGGACCGTGTGAGAATGTTAACTACACAAAGCTACTGATAAATAATAATAAAAATATATTAAATATGTAAAAATATGTAAATATGTAAAAATATAGAATTGTGTATATAATTGTGTGTGTATATATAATATATATTGTGTATATAATTGTGTATATAAATGAAGCCACTTAGAAGTGCATTCTGTGTAGAGGGTGTGCACTTATTTACATTTAGAAAAAAATGTTTGCATATGCAAACTTGTCCATATTGTAAATACTGAGCGAACATCATTCTTGTAGACCAGTTTTTTAAACTAAGATGGTATGACCTGACGCACCCTGCAACGTGCTGCCGACCGTCCAGGGTGTACCCCGCCTTCGCTCACAGCATCTGGGATAGGCTCCAGCCAACACCACCCCCGATCGCGAGTGCGGGACAAAGGGGTAGATGATGGATGGATGGATGGGTGGATGACCTGATGCACTACGCAGGTTTAATAGGTCTGTTTGTATCTGCCATCTTTGTTAGTGGTGTAAAGTTTTTGATTTGGCATCAGTTAAGCTGATAAAAGAGAATATGATTTATGCATCACAGTGTAATAGTGGTGTGCACTATTTTAGGCATATCAGTTCCCTGAGTATTAAAGGTCCCATAACACGATGTAACAAAATTGGTGTTCTCCTCCAAATGCGTTGAGCAGTTCAGTGACATTCAGTGATGCTAGTTATCAGTTCATTGCTTCACATGTGTGACGTGCAGCTCCGCATAGCATTCTATACTATATGGACAGAAATATTGGGATGCCTGACCATTACACCAACAGGGACTTTAATGACATTGCATTCAAATACATAGACTTTAATATGGAGTTGGTCTCCTCTTTGCAATTAGAACAGCTTCCACTCTTCTTGGAAGGCTTTTCTCAATATTTTTGGAGTTTCTGTAAGAATTTGTGCCCATTCATTCTGTAGAGCATTTATGAGGTCAGGCACTGATGTTGGATGAGTCCTGGCACTCAATCTCTGTTCCAGCTCATCCCAAAATGTGTTGGATGGGGTTGAGGTCAGGGCTCTGTGTGGGTCAGTCAAGGTCCTCATCCAGTCATGTCTTTATGGACCTTACTTTGTGCACTGGGACACAGTCATGCTGGAATAGAAAAGGTTCTTCCCCCAAGCTGGCATGGCATGGCATTGTTCAAAATGTTTTGGTCTGCTGAAGTACTAAGATTACCCTTCACTGGAAGTAAGGAGCCTAGCCCAAACCTTGAAAAATAGGTGAGCCCTAGTACTTTTGTCAATATAATGTAGGTTAATCAGAGAGCAGAAAAGTCTACAGACTAAGAACAACTACTCAAACAACGCTCAGGCATTTTTTATTGCAAATATCCATTTTTCTGAAAATTTTGAAAGAGTCTTTTATAGGTTATTCTGTTTTGGACCTGTCTGACAATGCAAGATTTATGGCTTAGCCAGCCAACTTTAAGCTTTAGGTGTGATCTAAATCTACAATTCAGTCCACGTTGAAGGCTCTTGGTTACTGTCTCTGTTGGGTTTCACCCCAAGAAGGCAAGAGCAGAATTCCTTAGTTAAATGGATAACATAAGCCTTAAATGGACACTGACAGAAGATTTTTTCTACTGTCAACATTAAAAAAGTCTATTTGAGATTACAGTGCTTCCGGAAAGTATTCACAGTGCATTACTTTTTCCACATTTTGTTATGTTACAGCCTTATTCCAAAATGGATTAAATTC
>JBBPCY010000001.1:2388270-2419237 GCA_037974405.1 Brachyalestes nurse
AACAGAAGGTTGTACATATTTGTTTTCTCTTGCACATGAAACTTCAAGGTCTTAGCTTTCAAATGGACCGACCACATACAAAAGGACCAAAGTATGAGGGAGCTGTGAGCTTTTAAAGTTGGGTACACTTAAGGGGTTAATGGAGGTGACACTTAAGGGGTTACGTAATCCAAAGTATACAGAATATGTTACTCACATTGAGTAACTTAATGGAATACGTTACAAACTACAACCTTCCCAACACTGTGGGCCTATAGTGTCCTGTATTGTCTGGTAGTATCCTGTAGGTCTTGTGGTGTCTCCTAGGGCCTGTTGTGTCTTGTAGGGACTAGAGTGTCCTGTGTGTACGGTAATGTCCTGTAAGCCCTGTAGTGTGCTGTAGGGCCTGTAGCGTCTTTTCTTTAGTCTTAAGCCATGATCTGGATAGAGTAACATCATTCAGTTGTAGCTCTACACAGAAATGTCTTTATGCATTAAAGTGCCTAAGCAGATAGTTCTTACACAGTTGGCAAGCCGACTGCACGCTTGGCGCGACTGGCAAGCAACTTGCAGACAGAATGGGCAATTTGCTTGGCTAATTGTGGATTGAGCCGAGGTATTTTCTTTTAACTTGAATCTTTGAGAGACGTTACATGCTGCAAATTGGGACAAGCTAAAAAAAACCCCAGAATGCAACTAAATAAAAAAAGGAAAGGCCTCTTCCTTCCTGAGTCAGTCAGTCTTTCATTTGTAATTCAAAGCATTCTAGGACCTGGCGTGTCTAATGAGCCCACTCATAGAACTTCGCAGCCTCCCCATTGTCAGGTAGATAATGATAATGTATTCAGGGTGTAATTTCACTCTCACTGTGTACAGCGATGCCCTTTTCCTTTCTAGGCAAATACCAAGAGGTCCGGGGAGCATATGTGCCATTCCAGAAACACTGCACCTGTAAGCGTGTAAATGGGGAGTGTTTAGTCGGTGGATGTGCACTGATGGTTACCTGTGGCTGAAATTGGCCATATCTCTGCAATTTTGAAGAAAAGGCATGTTAAACAGGAGAAGAACTGGGGCTTTTTTTTATTATTTACCCACTATATTTCTGGTAAAAGGACATTGTTGATAGAGGCTGATATGTGACATTTTGGGAAATGATGGATGAGGAAGCAAGGCAAGGGTGGTGTGGTTGCTTCACAGCAAGAAGGTCCTGGGTTCAGTTTCCAGCTGGGGCAGCCTAGGAGATTTTCTGTGTGGAGTTTGGCTGCTCTTCTCATGTCTGCCAGGTTCTCTGGTTTCAACCCACAGTCCAAAGACATGAGTTTGAGATGCTAAATTCCTCTTAATTGTGTGTTTGCCTGTGTTCCTGCCTAGTGATGTCTTGCCGACCTGTCTGGGGTGTTTCTTAGCCTTTTGTCCATATAAACACTGGGATACACTCCAACACCCCTTTTGACACTGGTTAGGATAAGTGGCTCAGAAGATGGATGGATGGAACCAAGCCAAGGCCTGCTTGGAGGTTTTAGATGGCCTTTTCCGAGAATGCTGGAGTGACTAGAATTGTCTCTTACCTGCAAAATACAGCCAGCAGTTCTTATCAGCTGGATCTTAATTTTGTCTGCTGGGTTTTTTTAATTGAAGAGGATATTGCTGTGGGACAATTATGCATGGGTGTTCAGTCAACCATTTATTAGGCTCATTTTGTGAACTGGGTGTCAATCTGCCACCATAGTAACCACCTGGAGGAGAGTTTGCAGCTGCTGATCGATCGTGTGGACGACAAGACCTGGGAAATCATCAAATACAACACCTACTGATGCAACCCTAGCAAGATGCAGCTGCAAAGGCGCCAGGTATTCTGAGGATATGTTAAAGTGATTCTAGGCTCCGTACCCCTCAGTGGATGAGTGGGTGGGGGACAAATATGATGTGTAGCAAAACAGAAAAGGCTAGGCTCCTCCGAAGGTAGTTATCCAGAGTCGGTCTGTGCGTCATTTCCCCGTCCATCCTGTGTCACTCTGTCCGAACTGCTTTGTCACAGTGGCTTCTCTGAAAATGGCTGAGTCATTTTCGCCTGTGCGTCTTATAGAGAGCCTGAGAATTTAGTGATTAGTTATTTACTGCCATCGTCTGTCTGTTTATCTGTTTATCTTTCTCTGTGTCGGTCTGTCTGTCTCTCCATCGGCATCTCCCTGGTTCCTCAGTCTCTGCTCTCTGGTTTCACACTTCGATCTCTGCAAATTGCTGCCATTTTAGTTGCTCTTTAGGGTACAGTACTGAATAACATTTACTCTCTTTCTCTCTTTCTCTCTCTTTATCACACCCTTTCTCTCTCTCTCTTTCTATTTCTCCTTCTCTCTTTCTCTCATTCTTTCTCTGTCTTTCTTTCTTTTCTATATCTTTCTTGCTCTCTTTCTTTTTCTCATTCTCTCTCTCCTCTCTCTCTCTCTCACTCTCCCTCTCTCTAATTACGTCATGCCCAACACATTCACAGTGTGTTCTCTGCAAACTGCTGTGTCATTTTAGCTGCAGTTCTTGCTCAGAGGGTATTATGTCAACATTATTTTTGAAAAAAAAGCTTAGTTCTGTGTTCCCTTAGAAAGTTTCTGAAAATGTGCAGCCGCTGACCGTGGAGCTTTGAGACAATGCTGACAAACACTAGAGCGTATTAGTCACATAACCTGTTCCTGAAAATACGTCCCTAAAGCTACATACAACTCTTCGATAAAGTGAAATAGACTGGTAGATGGGGTTTAGGACACAGCATGACTGCCAGTTTTAAAAATGAACCTGAACGCTACAAGCCGCCTTTTAGGTGTATAAATCTAAATGCCTGTATGTGTTTTTTTTGTTCATTTTTATAGCTCAGTAAATCATACTCAGTCATAACCACACCCACAAGTCTACTCCACCTTAATGAAGGGCTGGATGCAGTTTGAGTGAGTTTAGAAGTTTTGGGGGTATTTACGGATGCAACTTGAGTAAATATATTGACTTTCTTTGTTAGCAACATTAGCCTCATAACGTGAGCTGCTATGCTATGTGTAAGAATCCCACAGCCCAGTATTAAACCTGAACCTCAGATCAACATGCGAGACTTAGATGAAATGTTTCCCTGTATGTTGAGATATTCCGTTATTTACGATTCTTTGCCACTAAGATATAAAATATGTTGTGGTTGGGGAAAAATACATTTATTTTAAACCCCATGGCCATGGCTGATTACTTTTTGTTTTTTAAATATGATGATGGCAAACTTAATTTCATTTATTTATCTTTTATTTATACTTTTATTTATTTATCTATTGTTCTTCCTAACTTTCATTTTTGTTGTTGTTATTATTCTTTTTATAGCTGGAATTTAGTGCCCCTTCTCCTCCTACAATTTTTGAAACATTGGCATGGTTCCAACGCAAAAACTTTTTTTTTGCCCCTAAAACCAATGTTTGTGTGTCTTCAAACACTGGTTATATAGCAACCACACAATCACACTTTGCATTATCTTATATAAATGCAATCTAGTAAATGATTTCTTGCAGCCCACCTGCAGTAGCTTCACAGCCCACACTTCAGGAAACACTGCTGTAACAAATCCGGACTGAAATGTGTGCGCACACTTGCTCCATGTGAGGTCATGTTACTAGCTGTGTTTCTTCCTGTGAGTGTTTGAATAGTTTGATAGCTCTAGAAGATAATCTAAATTAAAACAGCTCAAATAGATTGAGCTAATTTCACTTATCTCAGCTGATATTTGGTGAAATTTGTGTAGTTTTATTCCCCAAAACACACCTAGTTCATTTTAGCAATAATTTTCCTCTCTAAATCCATTATAATCAAACAGTTTACTGTGCCTTTAAGACCAATATGATTAACTGGTTTGTTTTGTAACTTATTCAAAAAGCAGTCCAGGCTGAAACACCACTTGTAACCTCAGCATGAATGGGTGAGGATAAACTACTGATTACACTGAAATTTGAAAATGCGAGACATCACAAAAATAGTGGTATGAAACGGGATTTAAATACATGGACTGTGGAGACTAATTGGAACATTTTGAAACATTTAACTGTTTTTCCTCCCAATCAAACTCACGAAATTAGCTGTTTTCAAAAGCTAATGTATGATGATAAGCATGATATGGGCCTTCTTACATAAAAAAACGGGTTAGTATAACCAAGATAACCAAGGTACCAGTCCTGGTGTTGGGAAAGAAAAAGTGACATCATGCCATCTCTGGTGACAAAGTGAATGAACGTGGTCTCTGCGTGTAGAATCCCTAGGACAGGTTGCCATTAAAAACGTAGAGCCTTGGTCACGGTGGCTTTGTTATTCTTTTAGTTCATCGCTGGAGGTTCATCGCTTTTAATGCACGTGTGAATTATTCATCCCTAAATCAGTCTATGTCCTTCACATCTATGGCAGATAAGGCTGGCCAGCGAGCAGTTAGTCCGGGTCGTTCGCAAGGACATTTTAAACAATGTTCTCCTTCGAAATCAAAAATTTCTGCCTTTTGTTCACAGTGACAATGCTGCTAAAAAAAAAAGCCTTGACATTTACACACGCTTTGGCCTGCTGGCAGTTAGGAGATATCACTTGTAGGAACTACCTGGGGAGGGTTTGGGAATGAAGCTCACAACCGCGAGGAGTAAGCAAAGGTTTAAAATGCATTGCTTCCAATTCATCTGTTTGACCAGCTGTGAATTTAGCCTTTTGAGGACAAGGCAATCTGGAATGCGAAGTTTTAAATGCCTCCGGGATTTGGCCGGATCAAGGTTAACAAGGCTCTTTTTTGTGGAATTTGAATGAATGATGCTGCCTATTCTATGCCAAGGAGTGTCAAGAAATGTCAAGAACATGTTGTTTTGTATTCTGTTGGACAGAGGGAGTGTGTGTTTGACCTCAGCGCTGAAATCATTGTCATAGTGCAAGAAAACCCTTCAGTCTTCTGTATTATTCAGCTCCTGCTGCCTATACAGTGCTGTGCAAAAGTCTTGAGAAAATACTCAAAAGCTGCTTGCCACTGGGCAATAGTTTTAAGTTGGTGGTGAAATACTAATATTACCATAAATACATGAATACAGGTAAAAGTATTTTTTATGAATAGAAAAGCGTTCACTTAACCATTTCCAGACCTCTCCTTAAGGAAGCCCAGTATTACTTGTAGTTACCCACAAATGATTGGGTTGGCTTTTTTTAGGTTTTTTTGAGGTTTGGTGTTTATGGAATTTTATAAATACAAGCAGTGATTGGAGGCATAGAGCAGAAACCAAACCTGTATCCTTCTACCAGCTTACAAAATGCACTATGTGGACACACTTGTTTTTCACGGTCTGGGCTAGGCCCTTTGTTTCCAGTGAAGGACAAACTTAATGCTTCAGCAGACCAAGACATTCTGGACATTGTCATGCTACCAACTTTGTGGACCCACCTTTTCTATTCCACCATGACTGTGTCCAAGTGCACAGAGCAAGGTCCATAAAGACATGACTGGAGGAGTTCAGTGTGGAAGAACTTGACTGGCCACTCAGAGCCCTTTCCTCAATCCCATCCAGCACCTTTGGGATAAACTGGAATGGAGATTGCGAGCCAGGCATTATCGTCCAACATCAATGCCTGACCTCATAAATGCTCCACAGAATGAAGAGAAAAAAATAGATATCTCGATACGTTTTACTGCTGTCTTGTTTGTTTGCATTTATTTTAATGCTTGCAGAAAGAAACCCACTGCTGATACAAATGGCTTTAAGCAATCTGCATGGGTGCCTAAGGTTTTTGCATTGTACTGCATAGTAGCTTCTCTTCATTGATATACAATGGCGGCTTCAGTTGCACTATTGTGGCCTTCGTCCCACCGTGTACACCGTGAAACACCTACACAACTTTCTACAGAGGGCATCGGAGCCGTTTGGTCTGTGTTAGACTATTAGGTGCCCTATTTTGGCTGGTGGGCAAAAAAGCCTTTGAAAGAGATTTAAGGGCTCGCTTCAAACGAGGCCTGGCCTCAGCGGTGGCCGCATTCAGGTCGCCACAAAAGGCCCTTATATCAAGCACGATGAAAATCCTCAGTAATTACCTCCGACATCAATCATCTCCCTCCTCCCCCAGCCACCACCTCTCACCTCTCGCCTCCTGCCCCCAACCACCCCTCCTCCCAAGTGTACCATACACGCCACATCAATCACCATTTAAGATCAAACCGCCCGAATGCTGTGTCGGCAGTGTGCAGTCCTAAATCATATCCACCAATTTGAACAGAAATGAGCAGTATCCTCGGTGGTCATATTACAATTCGCGTTAACAGGACCTGGGAATGAAAGCGCTCTTTCTTTCCTGCTGCCTGTTTATTACAGTAACCACACAGCAGTCGCCGCTGGTTGCGAAGCGTGGTGTAAAATGATGTTACTGCTCACCGAGACCAGAGGGCTACGGAAAGCCAATCTGTATCATTTGTAAGAAAAGTATGAGGTGTTTATATAATGTGATGCAAATAGGACGTCATTTTTACTGTATTATGTTGTTAGATTATTAGTGTACCTGTTGATGTAGCGTTCAAATATACCATATTATCTGACTGTCAGATAAATAATGTAGTTTTTAGTGTTATAGTTTTTTATTGTTTTGTGAGAGTTTTGTTTGATTTAAATGATTTTTATAACATTGTTTTTCGCAGTGTGGTAACTGATTTTAATATAAGTTTTCAATTGACATTTTCAATTTTGTTTTTAATTTTTTTTCTAATTTGTTTATCTCTTTGATAAATATAAAAAAGATAAATGTCATATTTATGTAGTTATGTGACTTTGCTGACTTAAAAAAATGTCTCTAATTCAAGAAAAAATATGTTACGTAAAAGTTACAAATTGATTTGCATGTCAATGAGTAAAATAAGTATTTGATCCCCTACAACCCAGCCAGACTTCTGCCTCCCACAGACTGGCTGTGTGCCCATGTAGCACAGAGATTACAATCAATCTATCAATTACAGATACTCTGATCTTAACTCGTTATGTGTATAAAGCAGCCAAGAAACCTAAAGGATTTAGAGAGTTTCTGTAAAGGTCTTGATTTTTGGTTGATCTTCTGTCTCTCTCCATAAAAATGAAACTACCTCATATATTAGAGATTGTTCAAGTCAACAAACTTACAAATGCAGCCTAGGATAAAATAATTACTTCCCCTACTGTATATTCTAACTCATTCATACAGCTTAAGGAGTCTTGTTCTATTGAAGGGGGATCTGAAAGCCATTGCTTTTGTCAGTTTGCTGCTCATTGATTTTTCCTGGAGGTCTCCTGTCAGGGTTATGCAGCAGGTATTTCGCAGGTGCTGAAGGTATCACTTTGAAAGGTACAATGGAAAGAGAGGTCAAGGATTCAATCAGAGCTAAGCCTGCACTACTACAGATGATCTGAAGAGCCAAAAGAGATACACATCTTAACATGTTAACTTTGACAGCCCTAGTAATTACACAGTTCAATTCTAATAACACTACCCTCGACATCTATGGGTTAAAGATGATTCTGAGATTAAAAACACTGATTGGAAGAAGATGGGAATTATGATGAAATAGAAATGCAGACTCAAACATGTTGACACGATGTAAATGGAATGGAAACATGCTTCTTTAGATGTTCATTAGAATTATTATGTAGTTACATCAAATGAGCAATATGATATGCTTATTATAATTAGCATAAAAAATATGCAATTAAGTCATTATGTTGACTGTCACAAAGAACATTGTTTACATTTTTTACAGACTTTGAGAAGTTTTCATCTTAAATGAAAAGTAATTGTTACATTTTCTCCCATAAACATTATAACAAAGAAGTTGAAATTCTTTGTATTCTTTGTATTCCTGGATATAATCAGAATTATAGCTAAAAGACTTTTGCTTCCTATTTCCAAGGTTAAAAGAAGCCCTTTTGAAAAGCCCTGGTGCTTGAATAGCCCAGGTTGCAAAACTAGGATGATAAAAACTCAGACAGTGTGTGTGTTTTAGATGTTACGTGTGTATCCTATTATAAGTAGACCATAATAAGTGATACTTAAACATGCTTTGACACTTGAAGTGTAGCATAGCAGCTTTGCGGGCAGTATTTGACACCTTAAAGGTATTAACTCTGAGTGCCGTCAGAAGCTTTGACCTTTAGATGTACGTCTATAATGTACATGTAATCGTGTTCATGTTTCTGTCCACAGCCTGAACAGCCTTATGAGGCAATAAGGCCAGCTGTTCCAGCTGACTGTTCTTGTTCACGAGCAGTGGTTGAATTGTAAAAAAGCATTGTGGGTCTAAATGACTTGGGGGTGGGGTTGCTTACGTGCTCTAGCTATATATTAAAACACAGAGGAGAAAACCATTTCCTATGTGTGCCGTTACACATCTTGATTCATGCTTTTTAATTCACTATATGCACCGAGATCACTTACCCACTGTACTTGACGACAGGATGTTTAACCTCCCCCAACACATCTGACCATGCTTCCCATAAACACTATTTCTGAACATGCGGTTGGTCATGTAACCTTCTTTTCTTTTAAGATAAGATAACATAAGATGAACCTTTATTAGTCCCACAAGTGAGAAATTTGCATTGTCACGGCAGAAAATGGACAGGACAAAGGTAAGAGCAGCAAAAATAAAAAAACCCAATAGAATAGAAACTATACCAACAATATAAAGTATAAAATGTACACTATACAAGCTAGATATATAAAATATAGATGTGTGTATATATATATATATATATATATGTGGGTGTGTAAACTTAGTATATGTATGTATGTACGCAACTTCCTCACTCACTTTCTTTCTCTTGTCTTACCCCATTTTTCTTTCTCTTTCCTTGTCTCTCTCTCTGTCTGCAGTATCTGAAGTGGTGACAGCAGGCGAATGCCCAGCGGCAGAGTTGTGGTGAGCCGCCGTTACCAAAGGAAGACATCAGCAAGATGTTCAAGCGTCCGCCGCCACGCATGGACACACTCCTCATCACAGGTGCCTAAGGGGGCCATCTCGGCCATTCACCTCCAATTATACCCCTTTACTCACTCCTACTCCAATTGATTTCCACATCTGCATCTCATCTGTGCTGATTTATACATGATAGAAAAGGTTCCTGCACTCAAACAACGGCAACAGGAGTGCAGATCTCTGACTTCCCAATCATTCAACTACCAAGAGGTTTGGGGGGAGTTTATATATGTTTAATAAAAATCTGAGAATTTTATTTTGACCAAAAAAGAAGCAACAATTAATTGTAATGTCTCAAAATCAAATTAGCACCTTCACACTCATTAGCAGTTTCACACTCATAACATCATAGCAAAGGTTCTATAAAGATGTGGAACTGCCTGCTAGTACATTATTTAACCACCTGTCCATGATTGTCTTACACAACGTAGACTGTGTGAATCAGATCTTGCATTTTTGTACAAGCCTGGTGAGAGTCTGGTTTATTTCTGCGTCCACTGGGCCCAATTGTACTTCTCAATCAGTCATACTTTCTGGCCCCTTGACTCAGAAGTATGAAATGTGTGTGTAAGGGAAAATCAGTATATTCACTTGATTCATATAGAGTTGATGACTCTTTTTATGTTATACTCATATAAGTGGAATATTAAGCAACTAAATCATTAAGATTGTGTAACTAGTCCTGGGGGCGTTAGGGCAAGGGACCTGTATTTATGAGTTTGTTATTTTTGTGGGAAACTTATGTTCATTTCATTTAGATCTTACATTATCTCTTTGCGTCATTCCACTGAGCGTGTTCAAGGTTGTTGTCATGGGGTCGTACCAACGCATAGCATCCACAGCCATAACATGAGGCCTCTGACGCTTCCTTGGTAAAGATGCTAGAATTTATAGTGGGTTCTGGTGCCTGGAGGCCCATGACCTACGACTTGGTTAGATAATGTGAATGAGGTTTTGAGGGTATATAGGTCTTCTGCGAAGGACACATTTTCAGAGAAACTTCAGACTGGGACTGCCACGGAATGAATGGTCTCTCCTTCTAGCGAAGAAAATAAAGTCTTTGAGCTGAGCGAAGAATCTTTGTTAGTTTGCTGATTTTCCATGACGTGCAAACTGAAAAAGCAAAATAACACGTGAACAAGTGAACACACTACATTTGGAGATTATCCATTCACCAAGTGAAGCAGCGGGATGCCACCAATGAGGAGCACCCAGAGAGCAGCGTCTGACCTCAGTGATGACACTAGCAGTTGGGATTCGAACCCACAACCTTCTGATTGTAGGGGCAACTCCCTAACAACTAGGCCACCCAGGTAGTTTTTCTTTGACCTGTGACATCTGACAGCCTATTTTGCCATGTTGAAAAATCTCAAAATATACTTAAATCTTGACTCTCACCATCTGTGGACTAGCTTATGTTGATGCACCACTTAACAATAAGATTTCTTAATAAGAAATGGCATACATTTGAATTTTTGCCATACTTTTTTTCAGCATTATACCTGCCAGCGTCATCACATCCACATTCACTAGAAAGAACAGCCTTTCTGTTGATATGTAATAACCGTTTTTTAATGATTTCTAAAATGTTCACAACCTAATTAATAGCTGGTAATAAAATCCTTTTGAAAACATTCATATGTATTCATATGTGTCATCATATGCGTCTTAAGGTAAACTGGCACCAATGCTAAGCACCACTTGTTTTCACAGTTTTTGTTATTTTATATACATCTGATGTACTAATGTGTACTAATGAACTTTGCAGGACACACATGTCCTGTTGTCGACACCTGCATGGTCTGCGAGCCTCTGTACTATTTGGCTGGTTCAGTTTGACTGGCTTGTACATGGAGGTGCATCTGTTGTTGCCATGTTGTCGAGTAGGTGAGTAAAAAAAAAAAGGAATGTTGTTTTTCTCATTTATCAGCACAGTGCTTTTTCTCATTTCTACTTCTCTTACAGTTTTTTCTCTGTTGTTTAATGGGTGACAATAGCTTGCCTCTACATCCTGTAATTAGTCCAAAAGTCTGTATCGTCCAAAAAACTTAGTCATTTGGTTTGACAAAATTCTGGTCCTTGATTCAGCCAGTGGTCTAAGGCACCTTTCATCTTTCAACTTCTAAATCATTCTAAGTCTAAAGGTCAAACCCAAATGAGGTTGGTCTGAAAGCATCCTTAGACAGGATTGCATGAAGAGACCAAAAGAGTAAAGTGCTTTAGAGGGTGTTCATGTTTATTATTATTATTGTGGAAAGTTAGGGAAAACCAAAAAACAAATGTTTAATCATCGGCATCATTAATGTTTTTTTTTTAATAAATGAGACCTCTTATCCTTTTGTATTTCCATTTGGGTCTCGACTGCTCCTATAAACACTCCAAGTGCAAAAAAAACATCCATCCGTTTTCTGTAAGGCAATTGAAAGATTTTGGTGTCAGGAATCATATGCTTCTATGTGCCATTTGGACGGCTCCCTTATTCTGACGTCAGGATGAGGACATTTGCATTGAACCACCCCTCACCTTTCGAGCCCCCACTCACTAGATTAGGTGAAGTGTCGTGTTCATCTTGCTTTGTGTCCGACTTGGGGTTGAACATATAGAGCTGGATAGCACCTCTGTTTTCTGCCATTTTCACGTGTGGTAAACACGCAGCGTAAGCATGGGATGGGTGGGGCGGGGCCAGCAACAGCTTATTTGCATAAAAGTGACAGAGCCCTTAAACGGCTCATTTTGAAAGGGACTGAAACTGTCAAGAACAGAGCTAGTGAGATCTCTTTATGTGAGAGTGATTTCGGGGAAAGAACCTCATGAACACGTTTTGTATAGCGCATAGACCTATTATAACTTGTTTTAAAAGAGGTATAATATGTCCCCTTTAAAAGAGATAAGATCTCTTAACAATTTAACCCTGGGCAACTGTAACTGCTTTCTTTCGCATTCTGAGAACACATCATAGAGTGCTTGGCACCCTCAACTGCTGCTTGCAGCTATGCATCTATTATTCTTGTGGGATTTTATCCTTGGATTCCAATTCAGATGGCTAATTCTGGCACAGACACTTTAATTGGGGGAGTTCCAGTGGAGTCTTGATTGAATATCTTCCAGTTATCTTACACAAAAAAGCCCTCTTCTGAAAACGACACTGCAGATCCAATCAAGATTTACATTTGTAAATATGTTTTCTTTCCCCTCGTAAGAACAAATCAACAAATACTGCCAGAACGTGAAGAGGTTCACCTCACAGAACCTCAACAGGCTGTTCATGTCGGAAGCACTACGGGATCACAACAGTTATAATGCACCTGGAGGAATTGGAGCTCAATTAAAACACTCACTGATGAGTGTATCCTGCCAAACCCGATGCTTGCCTGATCTCCAGAGTGCAAATGAAGGCTCAATCACATTGACCTTGAAGGAGTCGTGGTAGCTATTGTTTGTAATGGGTGCATTGGTAATAAAAACATGGGTTGTCTTGCTGCTGCCTGGTCTTCAGTGTTCTTGTTATTGAGGTGTTTCTCCATCTGCTCAGGTATATCTGCTTGGGGGCCTTAGGTCTTTAAGCAACAGTTGTTCTGTTCTATTGTTTCTGTTCGACATCTGTTTTTTACGCATGTCATAATGTGAGCTACAGCTGCACCATTCAAACAGAATGTTATATTCGACACATCTTCGCTGAAGCTTCCACGGCAACTTTCAAACTGTATATTAAATCAAGGGCCCATGACTCATGAATCAGAGCTTGATTGGAAGTCAGCTTTGAACCTACCCAAAGTCCCAGAATCTCTTAAGTCGTGATAGTAATAATGAAACAGTTCACAGGCCCGGACCCCCTACTCACGCCAACATGCTGTGCCAGACCCGGCTGAACTATTCCCTTATCAGCAGTCCTTAATGAACCTGTCAAATCAGTTTCAATCACAAACAATTATGTCTTCTGCCTTTGCTGGCCAGCGTGGTTCTAATCGCTGTTTTACAGCACGCTGGTGGCTGATAGTGTTCTGGAAGTTAGGAATTTAACCTCCAGGGAAGATAAACAGTATTGGGAATAGAAACAATAAACAAATGGAACAAACAAATGCGAACAGCGGTTTTAATGTCAAAAACAGCAGCAATGAATGAAAACTTTAGACAGGCTGTTTTATTTTGTGTCTAACAAGAGCAAAATCTAACATGTAACATGGCCAGAGGGAACTGAACTGAAGGCCTGCAGGACTTTGAGTGCACAGACTGGAGCATCTTCAGAGAAGCGGCAACCACTGGCCAGCACACAAATATCAACGACTATACAGAGACAGTGATGGGATACATCAACGAATGCATTGCAGATGTTACCGTCATCAAAGCTGTCAAGACACGTGCAAACCAGAAGCCATAGTTTACAGCAGTATTTCACAAACTGATGAAAACAAGCGATGCTGCTTTCAGGGTGAACAACGCTGAAGCACTCAGAGCAGCGAGGACCAACCTGTCTCAGGGCATCAAGCTGGCAAAGCATGAATATGCAAATAAAGAGAACACTCGTTTCACCTGTTGAGACGCAAGACACATGTGGGAAGACATCCAAGCCATCACCGACTACAGGACCCTGCCGTGGCTGTGTGACACCGACAGCTCTCTTCCTGATGCACTCCTTTGCCAGGTTTGAGACCCAGAACATCAAGCCAGGGCGGAAGACCACCCCACCACCAAACAACCGAGGGCTGTCCCTATCTGCAGCCAACGTGAGAAAGACTCTCACCAGGGTAGTCAACCCAGGCAAGCTGCCGGAGTGGCTAGTCCTGAGCCACATCAAGAATCCTCACTGGATCCACTGCAGTTTGTGTACCGGACAAACATGTCAACAGACGCGACCTCGCTTTCACACCACCTGGACCACCGTAACCCCCATGTAAGAATGCTGTTTCGACATCAGCTCAGCATTCAACACCATCATCTCCCAGCAGCTGATCAGTAAGCTGGAGCAGCTCAGACTGAACACCTCTACCTGCAACTGGATCCTGGTTTTCCTTACTGGAAGAGCCCAGACAGTCCAGATCGGCAGTACCAGCTCCAACACATCACGCTGAGCACAGGTGTTCCCCAGGGGTGTGTACTGAGTCCACTACTCTTCACACTGCTGACTCCCAACTCCAACCCCAGCTCCAGCACAAACCACATAATGAAATTCAGAGACAACGATGACATGGCATACAGAGATGAGGTGCCACGCCTGGCGGTCTGGTACAAGAACAATAATTTGTCTCTTAATGTTGACAAGACAAAAGAGCTGATAATTGATTTCGGAAAGACCCAGGCTGGCCACCTTCCATTCAGCATCAATGGTGCCACAGTGGAGAGAGTGAGGACCCCCAAATACCTTGGTGTTCACATTGCAGAGGACCTCTCCTGGACCAGCAACACCATGTCCCTGACCAAAAGAGCCTAGCAGTGCATGCACTTTCTGAGAAGGCCCATTCTCACCACCTTCTACAGAGGCACCATTGAGGGGCGTCCTGACCAGCTGTATTACAGTCTCGTAAGGAAACTGTCACGCCTCCTACTGCAGAGCCCTTCAGAGGATTGTGCAGATCATCAACAGTTCTCTTCCAAGCCTGTAGGACATTTACACTTCTTGGTGCATCTGTAAGGCCACTAGCATCGTGGATGACCCCGACCATCCCCATCACTGAGCCTAAAGTCCATAAATGAGTAGCAGTCCAAAGGCCCCGCAGGGCTGCCGGAGTGATGACTTGGAGTCCCACAGTCCGATATGGAGGATCGAATCCCCACAACGATGTTCCTAGGAGGAAGAGCTAGTGGGTATAGGCCAAACCATCTAGACAGCTGTTGCACAACATGAGAGGGCCAAAAGGAAACAGATACACACCCAAAAAGAAAAGCACTCCAAAAGAAAAGAAGAAAACTTCACAAAAGCAAATGGTGAAAACACTACACAGTAAAATTAACTTCTGGCCCAAACCCCACCCACAGGGCCGAAATGACAGGCACACCAAGGGACAGGTTCTTCCACACACTAAGCATACAAATAAATAGAGATAAATCAGAGCAGTTTCAGTCATTATGCAGAAAAATTGCAGATCTTGGAGCCATGGTTCTCTCAGTCTCCCAATTGCTCCTCACAGATGATAAAGGACACTTAATGAGGGGTAAGCGTCCTCACCCTCCTTCTTGGTCCCACAAAGCATTACACCAATCCTGTTCACAATCCGGGACTCTAAATCCGACTGCACACCCATCCTGTCACCGGTCCTCCCCTTGATTGACCCTAGTCACTGTTCCACTTTCCACGAGCCATCCTTCTCAGCTTGTGCTGCTCACTCACATTCCCTAGTCCTGCTCCTGAGTCTGAGATAATTAATTACATGTTGTTAATTACATGCTCTCGCCTCATTTGGCTATGGAGTGGCCATTTTCCCTCTGTTCTGTGTCTCCAATTAAACATTCCCCTCAGGAACTACTCGCCTGGACAATAGTTCCCTTGTCACCCCGTAACACTCCCACAGTGTAAAAACTGTTCAGGAATGCTTGTAGACATGACAAAGAGGTCAAGGTCTCCAAATTTCACAGATATCAGTCATACCTGAGCATCTGTGGGTTGTGCTGGACAATCTAATCCAATCTGTGCAAGTTCTTCCTTGCAGCTTACAAGGCTTAAAGAATCTACTGCTAACATCGTGGTGCAAATACCACAACCCACCTTCAAAGGTCTTGTGGAGTCCATGCCTCGATGAGCTGTTTTTGGTGGTGCAAGGTGACCTGCACAGTATTAGAATGGTGGTTTTAATGTTATGGGTGATTGGTGTATGAGACCTTATTTAAAACTGTCTTTACCTCATGGCTCATTCAAAAAGACAATGTTTGTTTTATTTTGTTCTGATTGTTCATAATAAACTGTCATTCTGTTCACAGAAATCATAATCTGCATTCAAAACCAGTGAAAATTTGGTTTAAAGAGGCATAAGTTGTCAGTGAAGTGTTTTGTATGGTGGGAAACCAGATGTTTCATTAAATGCATAATACTGATTATAAGCTCTGCAATGAGAATGCTTAGACTGAGACCTAGATGTATTTACGACAATCACATCTTTCAGCTAAGAGCAGATACTCCATATGTAAGGTAAAGTTAAGCTTCTTAGGAAAAATGCACTTTTAGCTTTTGAAATATCCACTTATTTTTAATGCAGGAGATGAACTAGAGTCAAGCATCTGTTGGTTGATCATAAAAAAAAGCCATGAACAGGGAAAAACAGCTACTGGCAAAATCTGCCCATTTCCAACCATTTTCCATGTGGAAAATGGGTTGTTTTTCAGTCCACGTTAACTATCCCCAATCCCTGCCTGCCTTCACGCATTAAATATCATCTTTGGTATGGAATGGTGACTCAGAGGCTTTCGTGAAGTCAGCTCTCTCAGGGAAGGAGGATTAATTATGAGTGCTCTGTGATCTGTGACAACGAGAGGGATGGGAGCTTGACTTATCGACACTGAAGCATAGGCCGCATTTGTAACGGACTTGCCTTGGGGTGACTGATGATTTGTAAGTGGTATAAACTGCATATGTACATCAGATGCTTTATATATATATGAACGCAGCATTGCTTACAGATCGGTGGGCAGCCTGAGGGTGAACTGGTTTTATGAATGCTGCCACGGCCTCAAAACCCTGCTGAGGGTTGAAGTCTAAGATTGTACCATGACACACCTTTTTCTTTACTTTTACTACTGTTTGAATAAAGAAGGCATCAGATATATTAAATAATGCACCCACCAGGAGTAGAACCAACTAGCACTTCAGTAATACTACAAACACCACAAGCGTGAAGGCCAGCAAGCGTGAAGGCCAACACCACCACATCTTTTCGAAATCACTGAACAACCCAACGTGCTTGGAGGAGAAGAGCCAATTCTTCATTCAAGCATAAACCTAAATGATGCAAATACTGCAGTGAGTCTAGTGCTTTATGTGCACGAGAACTTAGAATGTGCAAATAGTGCTCAGTGTTGTTCGCTCAGAGGTTTGGTCAAATGAAGATCTGATGCCAAATTACGCCTCCTTTGGTCTCCTTTGGAGACTATGTATGTGTCTAAACCATTAAAACTGAGCCAGATCTCTTTCTTCTTTTCAGCCTGACATCCGTCACTCGGTAACCAAACACTTTTGGTGACTCAACAAATTTTCTGCAAATGTTTAGTCTTTTTTCTGTTATGATATTGTGCAGGCAAGCAAAATTTGATAAACGACATAGACTGTTGGATACTATTTATTATATCAATCATTTTCAATCATAATCGTTTGCATATTCACTGGCCATGGAAGCTTTAATGGTTGATTTTGTGTCACTAAGAGTGGTCCATAAACTAGCACTGATTGATGATGCTGTGGACTAAAACAGTCTGTGGACTGGACGCATCACTTGATTTATACCACATTCTGCAGTCATGTGACACATGAACGATTGGAATGTATGTGACTTCTATGAAGGTCGAATGACTCGGCAAGTCCATGAAATTTTAGTTACTCAGACTAGTCTGCCTTCACCTTGACACAGCTTTGCAAACTCTTGGCATTCTCTCAATTCTCACCACTTGAGATTCTTCCTGGAGAACGGAGCAAGATATGCTGGGACCCTACTGACTGCTGATCTAGGATTTTTGTGATGTCTAAGAAGGACACATTCAGTTTGATTTTCCCAAACTTTACAAGTCCATTATTTAGTACTAGATTTTCATTTTGGTATATGCACCCCAGCTCCTGGAGTGCCAGTTCCCTGCTGAGTTCAGATCCAATCTAACACATCCTGCTCTGGTATTCAGATGAACCCTAAGCCGTTGATTGGGTGGGGGCAGGAGTGCTTCACCTGCGAGGCAGGGCAAGACTCAGCAGGAAAGAATCTCTCCAGGTGAAGAGGTATCTGGCCCAAGTGCTTTTTGTTCATGCAGAAGATTAGATGGGTCCTAGTTTGAATTTTGGCCATGCTGCTGCTTGGCATGTTTCTTCATGACGCAATCATTTTGCATGAAATGTATTTGCATGAAGGACCATCCGCATTCCATTAAGTGTACCCCTGGAATCTAAATGATTTAATTATGGGAGAAGCCTTCCTTGACACACTGTGTAGAACACTGGAGACCTAGTGTCCTTCATCCTCCTTGATCTGTGGCTCAGCCTTGGCTATATTTGCCTTGAGATGTCCTATTTGCCACCCTTTCCTGGCCGCTCAAAGGATTCAAATCTGCCCTCTCCCTGCGTGTGGCCAGGAAAAAGTGTGCATTTCCACGGACCATTGAAACGCACCATGCTGATTACAACCAGCGGCAGCTGCAGCAGCGATGCTGAAGATCAGGTTGTCAGCTATGATGGAAAATCCTCTGGCTTAATAAAATGAAACGAGTTATCTTGCTGTTAAGTCATGACACTTCTGTTTTTTTTTCCCTCCATCCTTTGCTAAAATTGCCATGGCAACAGCACATTCCGAATGCACTATGCAAGTGCTAACCCCCACACCCACACCCCCCAACCCCACCAACCCCTCCAATCCCCTCCCCCCCTCCCCCTTGCAAAAGTAATCTTGTAAATCCTTAAAACCTGAAGAAAATATTGATTCAGCAAAAGGTGTGGGTGGATATGATGAATGACGGATTTGTGTGATGCTAGAAAAACAAAAAGACCGGGGAAGATGGGAGATGAGCATGCAGTCGAGTTTGGTGAGGGGGTGCAGATTACACAGCTAAAAGCACAGTTGTACTTCGAAAACCTGCAATCTTGGAGCTCCTGCGGTTTGTCAACCAAGACGTGCGTCTAATTTGTTCCTAATTACGCAACCGGCACCGAGACTATATAAATAAATAAACCTCGTTTTTTTTTCCTGCCAACCCACGTAGTTTTGGGAGCTGGCTCCAGGGAAAACGACATAAATCGTCCATCTGAGGTCTTTCGCAAACAAGCTGTCATCAGCACATCCTGACTTATGACAGTTTGGAACAGGTGTTTGCGGCCTGCCAAGGTGCTTGAGACAATTTATGCAAGGCTAATGCCGCTTCTCTCCAGGCTCCACCATAAAAGTCCTCTGACGTGGGCTGACCTGAGCTGTCTGCGATAATTATGACGAGCGTCATCTTGTCCACCTGAGGAATGGGAGCAGGCAGCAGCAGGTGTCAGGAAGCAAGGATAAAGCGGTGATTGACCAGGCTTCGCGACTGACCCCCTTTTCCCAGCAGTTGCTGCTCCAGAGCACAAGTGCCGCATGGATTACTCACAGAGTAGAGGAAGAGGCTTAGTCAGGGGTGGGCACGCTGGCAGTCACAAAGAACACCAGTGCAAAAATAATGGGCCCGCCATGAGAAAATGACCTTCAGTGGATGAAGGAATATTGAATTGTCATTTGCTTGCGTCTCAGCCGCACTAGTACGTGGTGAATGATTGAAGAAAGGCGGGCCAGTGACTATATAGTATATTAAATTATTATGACCCTTGCATCATTGGATTTAATTGCTTATGCAGTGATCTAAGGGGTCTATTAAACATGCTAAAGGGCCACCACCAGTGTGACTGCAGTGCCTGAACATGTGCTTAGACATTAAACAACCATGTCATCAGCTCCTCAGAATGCATTATTGCTGGGTGAGTAGAATGGCATTTTGGAAGATCTAATCATAAACAGATCTCATCAAACATATTGAACCTGTAGGCAGTTGTGGTGGGGTCCCGTCGGTGCTGTCATGTTTAAATGTCCCATGGCGTGCTACAGGTAAGTGCAGGTGCACAGGACCCTGTTCCCGTTTCCCTCTGCGTTTAACCTTGAGGGCTGAGTAACTCGTTCAAGGCCGAGAGGCTGGTAAATTCTCAGCATTTTCAGCGTTGCTTACTTCAGACAGGGAGAATAAATTCTCAGGCCATTTGCAGAGCTGAAATTGCTCGTTTCCTCCCACGGCCTTCACTGAGACCTCTACGGCTCTGAAAAAAAAAAGTCGCCGCCCGAAAAGAATAGAAAAGGCTGGAATAAAGAAAGAAAGATGAAATGAATGAAGGCAAGAAAGAAGAAAAGGAAATGAAAAAAAAGAAAATGGACGGTAAGGGAGAAAAAACAAAAGAACAAGAAAGAAAAAAACAGTACAAGAGGAAAGAAAGTCAAAGACTGAAAGAAAGAAAGTCAAAGACTGAAAGAGAAA
Organism: Brachyalestes nurse; assembly: GCA_037974405.1. Lineage (NCBI taxonomy): Eukaryota > Metazoa > Chordata > Actinopteri > Characiformes > Alestidae > Brachyalestes > Brachyalestes nurse. The sequence continues at coordinate 2,408,393 of JBBPCY010000001.1, forward strand.
GTCAAGACAGAAAGAAGATACAAAAGAGAGGAAAAAGAGAGAAAAGATCAAAAAAAGAGATGGAAAGCTAGAAATGAAAGAGACAGAAAAGTAAAGAACAAAAGACATAAAGTAAGAAGAAATATAAGAGAAGAGAAAAAGAACAGTAGAGAAAGAAAGAGAAGAGAAACTGAGAGGGGAAAAGTAAAGCACTGAAGAGCGAGCGAAAGCCGGTTATTGTGAGCTCATTTGCATTGTGCTATGCTAATGCTAACTACCAGCTTCCATTCCGATTAGCATTTTAGGGGCGAAGTGCTCCATTAAAGCAGAGAGTGCTGCCACAGACGCGCCTTTTATTTAACACACTAATAAAGCAGATTTGCATTTCAGTGGTCATCTTTACACAGAGATGAACTCGAGGCCTTTATCCGAGCGCTAAACACTGTGGGTACAAAACAAATCCTTTCCTGTTGTCGTTTGACCTGGTGACACCGATATTAGCCATCTGAACTGGGCTCAGTGCTCTGAAAACTACTGCACCTTACACACACACACACACACACACACACGTACACACAAGTATACACACTAATGATCTGATTACAGGGAATAAGAAATCACATCCACTGACACATTTTAGGATTTTATCACACTATGAGATGTGCACGCTTGAATCGTGGCATACCAGCAAATCTCTGAGCAAATCTGATTTGCAGGGGGAGCCGGTGTTGGGGTTTCACTGTGATCCGGTTTAGAGATGTGGCTGGGAGCGAGACTGCTGGATTGATTTGATGGCTTCTAGCCCAACAGATGTATAGAAACTGAGCAAAAGCATAAAGAATATACACTAAAATGCAAAAATGTGTAATATATGTTTTCAAAAGCAGTGGAAATGGCATTTTTTTCCATTACATAGCATAACTGCTCACACTTGTGCTCTACAAGGTGTCGTCTTAATGCAGCCATTAAGTCATCTGTCAGGTTTACCTCAGGCTTCCAGCGGCTTTAGTATCCTGAATAATTAAGCAATAGAACACGAGAGGGAGTGTGGTATCACGAATAACATCACAGACATTGACCCCTGGTTCCATTCACCACCACTGTAAAGAAATACGTTACTGTAAAGTGAACTGTTTGCATCTTAAGCACTAAATTATGCAGAAACTTTCCAAATAAGGCCAAATTAGACAGAATTCTGAGATTTTAAAATGGCCCAAGCACTTTTTCACATGTTTAAAACTACTAAAAGTGCTAAATCTGGCAGTTTGGAAATGTTTGTCACGTGCGTGTGTTTCCACGGTTGATTTCCTTTGATCTGATCGTTTATCCACCCAGGCCTCTGTCGTTCTGGAATAAATCGCCATGGCAGCAGGAAACTAGAAAAATCAACAATGGCAGTTGCTTATTGTATTATTTATGATTATTTATACTCAGTGGCCTACGCACTCACACGAATAAACAGGAATGGGAAGAAAAGGAAGGTTATGTGTACATGCCCGTGTGTTTGTGTGTTTGAAAGAAAAAAGAAACAATTTCTTCTTTTTTCAGGCATGTTAGTCGCACTGAACACACAACTATAACAGAGGCGCTGAAATTTTAAAGCACCCACTGCATTACATCCACATAGAGAGTTAAGAGTGTCATTTTATTGAAAGGGTAACTCAATTAGTAAAAATGGTTCCCAAAAACTACCTCAGGCTTCACTGGACCTTCCATTCCGAATCAATCAGCACTAGAACTGAAGTCAGTTCATCTCTGTTCTCCTCCTTTTGGTCTGAAATCAAAAGCTAAAGCTCAAAAGGGAGCAAATAAAGCAGTTCAGAACCTGAAACCAATAGTAAGAAAATAATCCCCCACAGAAGAATGAGAAACTAAATGTGGACGAATAAAATGAAACTAAGGAAATTGTATATTTGATTAATACAGGTGTATAATACTGGTATACATGCACCCAACAAAGACTGCAAGGTGACCAAATTCCCTAGATCTCAATCTGCTTGAACATCTCTGGGATGTGCAAATGAGTCTAATCCATGAAGACCCCACCACAGTCTATAGGACTTCAAAGAAGAGGATCTATTTACCTGGGTGCTATAGCTGATCGTGTAAACATCCCAGCCCAGCCGTCCATGTGATGTAAAGGAAAATGTGATTAATCAGACCAGTCACTTTCTTCTATTGTTCCATAGCCCAGTTCTGATGCTCTCATGCTTGTGCACATGCTTTCAGGGGAGGACACGGGTCAGTATGGGCACTCTGACTGGTCTGCAGCTACACAGTCTCATTCGCAGCATGCTGTGGTGCACTGTGTGCTCTGACTCCTTCTGTCAGAGCCAGCAAGAACTTTTCAGCAGTTTGAGCTAAAATAGCTCTTTTGTGGGCTTGGACCAGATGGGTTAGCCTTCATTCCCCTTATGCATCATTGAGCTTTGGGCGTCCATGACCATGTTGCTGCTTCACTAGTTATCCTTCCTTGGAGATCTTTTGGTAGATACTGGCCACTACATAATGGGAACAAACTACAAGACCTGCTGTTTTGTAGATGCTCTGACCCAGTCTGTCTTAGTCTGGCTTAGATCTTTATTCCCATTTTTCCTGCTTCTAACACAACAGCTTCAAGAACTGACTGTTCACTTGCCACCTAATATCTCCCTCCCCTTGACAGGTGCCCCTGTAATGAAATAATGATGTTGGATGCTATTCATTTCACCAGCCAGTGGTTTTAATGTTATGGCTGACTGGCGATAAATTAAAAAAAATATATAGTATATGAGCCCTTACTGTTAAATTATTATTTAATAATTTAATTATTATTTGATAAGCAATAACTTGCATGCCCCTGGGAATTTGTTTCGGGGGAATTCAGACTTACATAAATGGACAATACACACACAAATTAATTCAGAGATACAAAGACAAAACCCTTATACAACCAATACATGCAAATGTATTACCATGGCCACTAAAACGAGCCCTAAATCATCAGTCATGATCAACCTCCACTCGTGCATCACCGTATCTCTTCCAAGAGGTGCAATCAGCTCTGGACTGGAGAAACTGAAAGACCGTCGGCTGATTATCTCTGAGCATCGGAACCAAGGACTTTTGATTTCAGGTGGCTGCACAATTTAATAGCAGCAGAGCTGATATTAATGACATCATTATTAACAGTGCTAGTTGTTGCTATGGCAGCAATGCAGTTAGGAAAGTAGAGGGATAAAAAAAAGGAAAAAAAGAAACCAATACGCACACTCAGAGCCCCTTGGTACAAATGTTCTGCTTTTAAACCTCATGAAATTTGAATATCAACTGGTTAATTTGAATATCAGCAGGTTTCACATCCCACGGCTCTGGAGGACTTTGCTCTTGCAGCTCACGAAGGACGACCGTTCGAAAACTTCATGTTTTTTAAAGAAACTTTAAACGCTCCAGCCGAATTTTTCCAGCCTCCGAATTCATGAACACATGTATACAGCTATGGCGCATGACACAACAGATCTGAATGGGCCCTGTCGTATATAATTAGAGGAGTTCGCTACTGGAGCAGGAAATTAAAACTCTCTCCTTATCAAATAAATAGACCCGTGTTCCCCCATTGAATTGCTTATGCACTCAAAGCCTCAGGCACAAAGCCTACCCACTTAGACCACATTGTCTTTGGGGCGTCACTGACTAAACAGTCTTTTATGGGAAAGGGAGGCGTAACTAATAAAGGGCCCACTCACTTTAGGCTTTAGCTATATTTGTAAAGGTTTATATAAACAGAATTACAAATACGTTATACATAATTTACAGCACAAACAACCCAGAAAACGCATGGTGTTAAAAAAAAAAGCAGGTCACTCATGAAACAGACTGATAAAGGCTGAGACAACTTGAGCGTGGTAGAACACCCTTGCATAACTGCCAAGCAAAGAACATATAATGTGTGGATCTTACAATTCTAATGGACTGGAAAGAGTACAGTGTGTCACTTTATCAAGTAGAACAGATACGTCAAATAAAGCATAGCAATGTGATTACAATTTTATACCAAATGACTGTACAATATAATACCATGTAATAGAGGATGATCCTACCACATAATACCATATAAAATCATAATACCATATAATATCATATAATATAAATTGATCAAACCATATAATACCATTTCATACTATACTATAGTCATACTATGTATCCATCCATCCATCCATTTTCTACCCGCACAAAGTGTGTGGAGGTGGGGGGGTGGTGTTCTGGGGGTATACTATATATACTATATATGTAAAATAATTCTACCATAAATTACCATATAATATAAAATGGCCATACCATAAATTAGCAAATATTATAATATGATGATACCATATAATACCATATGATCTAAAATGACTAGACCATTTAATATAAAATCACTAAGCCAAATAATAAAAATTTTCACATGTCATTTGACCAGGGCTGCCTTGCAACTGTGCATTTTAAGTGTCGAAATATTTGACTGTTCTGTAAGGTGTGGCCACTTTGCTATTTTAGAGCATATGTATTATCTGTTTTTTTACAGTAAGTATCATTTATTAATTAGATGAAGAAACTGTGCTCATTACCTGTGCCAACACTACCTGGACCAATGTGAGCATCCATGTGTAAAAGCCCATCTGTGCGACTCACTGTCAGCAGCGTAGAGTGAGATGGTCTAGGTGAAGAATATTTAAGCAAAGAACTTCATTTACGCATCTAATAATCTTATTACATGTGGACGTTTGGCAGCTCATGAAGGGAAAGTTGGAAAAAAACAACAACAGACAAAAACAAAGAAACATTAAGCCTAATTTCAAGCCAATTGGGCATTTGTTCAGTTCACACTCGAAGAAGCTTCTGCACTTCGATTTTCTTCTCTCCTCACCTTATGTTGTTTTGCCCAAAGGAAAACTTCTTTTTTCCACCAGATTCCTGACATTGTTTTCTGCACCATGGTGGTCCGGCTGAGTGTCCCACAGCAGAATGGCTTTTGCCCTCTCAAGGAATGTGTCACCAGGTGAATTTTAATGTCACACGTGACCTTTCTTGCAGTGTGTGTCCTGCTGTCCGCAGTGACGAGTGTTTTGTTTGATGTCTCGTGCATGATAAGCGGCTCTAGGTGGAAGTGATCGGTAGTGCTGGCTCCTGGCACAGTTTGATTCCAGCTAATTTCACAGTTTTATCTAAAAAAGGAGCAAGAGATGTCTTTTTTCCCCTTTAGCTTAATCCTTCCAGGGCTTACTGAGAGATTTATCAGCTATTTAGTGGGTGGGAAATATTAATAATGACTGGCCATGACTCAAAGTTCAAAGACGTTATTCTGCGGCTTGTTTTGGGCCCGCTTGACAGAATCCCATTTCAAATATATAGTGGTTGCCATAGCGATAAACACCGGAAAAAAATGATCGAGGGGACAGATTTGATTTAAGGCCAATTTTTCAAATCCTTAATTTCAGACTCTACCAATGGATGCCGTAGATAAAGCACCCTTTTAATAGCGTTTATATAGTTTTGTGCATTTATACCCCTGAGTCAATGACCATAAACATATCAAATTTCTTATGGATTTGCCAATACTGAGCTAATTATCCTACCCAAGACTTTTTTATAACCCTGTTATCCTTACTGCTTAATATACACACACTGGCCACTTTATCAGAAACCTCCATCTGTAGCTGTAGCTCTTCTATTTCTGACCTCAGAGCTACTTTTTATTGGGGCGAATGTGGACCACTCTTGACCAAACAGTGCCTCTGACATGTGTGACCCCCTGCAACACTGCCATGCCTGAAACCAGCACCATATACACTAGAGGCACTTTCTATATGCATACAGGAACCGTGCTGTACATAAACCATACTGTGATGGCACAGAACTTGAAACATGCTTTGATTTTCCAGTGTATCTCAGTTCAGTAACAGTGTTTCTGACATGTCAGCAGAGCAATTCTCCCCACACAGTTTATGGTCGGTCGTCATCCATGGAGCTGAACCTGCTGAAAGCTGCTTAAATGTATCTTCAGCTCAATTAGACAGTAGTGCTCATATTTCATCAACTTTATTAGTTTGTATCTTCATTGTTGTTTTGTTTCATAGACAGTAAAAAAAAAAACTAAAAACAATGACCTCTGTCCATGTTGTGATAATATTTCGGTCTGGCTGTGGCGTGTTTTCAGCCCTGCCATCGAGCAGCTTGGGTACGACTTGATGCTTCATTTGTAATGGGAAAACATTTGTTTGCCGTACGGCACAATTCTTTTTTCCAGTGGGAAAGGTGCATGGCATCACCACTACCATGTCATGATGTGCTGAAGTTATTTTTTTCAGTAGAAGTCCTGTGGTGAGAAACTGATCAATGATAAATGGTGTGCTTGGGGGGGGCGCAGTAATAAACTATACAGCAACAATAGCCCTATACAGTAAACCTATAATGTCAGCCATAACATTAAAACCACTGACAGGTGAAGTGAATAATATTGAATGTCACATTAGGGGGTGGGAGATATTAGTCAGCAAGTGAACAGTCAGTTCTTGAAGCTGAGGTGGAAGAAGAAGGAAAATGACTGAGCATTTGAATCTGAGTCACTTAGACCAGAACTAACTTGTGATGGCTAGACAGCTGTGTCAGAGCATGTCCAAAATGGCTAGTCTTGTGGGATGAACCCAGTATGCAGTGGTCAGTACCAACATGTACCGCCTACCTAAACACTGCTGCAAACCAAGTACACCTCCACACTGCAAACATTATTGAGGAACGGTTTGAGGAACATGACAAATTCCCCAGATCTCAAACCAGTCGAGCTCCCGGCTGGAGGCCAGTCCATGGAGGCCCCACCTCATGACTTATGGGATCTGCTTCTAATGTCTTGTCATATTTCTTGATTATGTTCTATTCAGTCATATGTAAAAACATCATTCATTCATTATTAGCAACTTTAGAATTAATGATTGAACTATTCCTGAAATATGCAAAAATGGGGCCCTTGTCTACAAACATTACTTGCTAGCTTAGCACTACTACTGAACAAAGTACTGTGAATCTGAAAAGGACCAAAAACAGCATTATTGTAGAAGGTTTTTTTTTCTCATTTTTGGTACCTGCCTCTAATAGTCACAGTTTGCTGCATGCCTTAATTCCTATACTATATATAAAACCTGTGGACTGTGAAGTGTAAGTATTGTGTTTTGTGTGACAGAAACAGAGCTGCTTTCTAGCATTTAGTGCAAAACCTCAGGAGCCTCAAGGTCAATAACAGCAAGCCTAATAATTGCTGACAGATGACTGACTGGCATGTCAGCGACAGATCTCTACAGCAGGCCAAGTTTAAAAGGAACGAGATTGAGGAAGGCTTTGAGCTTTCACAGCACCAGCCCCAGTCTCCAAGATGGTCCATCAAAAGCAGGGTAATGTACAGCGTGGCTCCCTCACATGACTCACAGTGATGGGAGACAGTCATTTCCACCTCGAGCCAGCCAGAAGCACAGCCAGCACCTTTATAGCCCCGCCATGATTAGTGTTACTGCGCGTGGCTGATGAATGACGGGAAGGGTTCTGTTCAGCCAAAAAAAAAAAAAGGACCCAATTCCCTCCTGAGTGGTGGAATTTGCCGCTCTTTGAAAAGCCTGCTTCTTTTTGGGACTGAAAAGGCCTGTCTCAAAAATGAACATGGAATATAGTACATGTAGGGAGGAGATTTCTGAGTTGAGGAAGGTCAGGGCAGTTTCCAGCTTTTTCATTAAACAATGCAAATGGATCCACTGCTCAGCCGCCACAGTCAGTAGGATGATAAAAACTGCGATGATGAAGTGGAGTACCATCAGCAGGTTCAGTGCAGTTCTTATCTTGAGTCAAGTGCCATTGATGTTGTGGTAGGAATGGATGGAGGGAAGTGCTTAAAGTGATAGTTTTCTAAAAAATTGCCATCAAATGTCCTCTCCCACTGCTAAAAAATCCAGCTATGTGGCTCGATTCAGATGGTCTAAGCTAGCCTTTGACTGTCTAGGTATTTGAAAACCCTTAGCAGAAAGTAGTTTATTCAAGTGTACTACAATTAGACTTATTTTATACTAAAACTGAGGCAGTATACTATACTGTATTTTATATACTTAAGAATAGTATAAAGAAAGTATATAACGGATACTTTTGTAAACTTAAAATGACCTTATAAAGCATACTTAAGTATACTTTTATAAACTTAAAAATGTTCCTATTTAGTCCGAAGAAGTATTAAATTGGTATACTTTCTAGTACACTACAAATACATGGTCCGTATACTTGCTATACTTATACTCAAGCATACTTAATAAAATGAACTTCAAGTATACTACTATTTGCTAAGGGCAGCGCCTTAACAGCTTGTGTGTTATGACCCAAGACGCCCATTAATTGATCTATTAAGATTTGAAAAATCAATTTAAAAATAACTCTACTTATCATAACTGTAGTCCGTCAGCTAAGACACGTGGTGTCCAAAGTTGCCTCTTTAATTTTGTGATGAAGCTAAGAGGCAAACGTTATGGAAGGTATGGAAGCTTACATCCCACCAGTTAGCAATGTGCAATCTGTATGTCTAAATTATTACACACTTGCTTGTTCACTATTTTTAGCAAACAATACAGTGCTCTATATTTCCATTGATTTAAATGTGTATTAAAATAAGGTAGGGACAAGTTGACAACATTTTTCTGTGTTTAGACACAGACATATTCAGACAGAAATAAGGGTTTTTGTATATAGCATAGTACATAGCATAGTACAATCGAGTATAGTTCAGTAGATACTCCCACTATTGGTAAATTACATTTTTGGTACGATAAAAACCTTGAGATGATGTAACAACATGGTTGAGGCAAGTGTGTGATGATGGGCAAAACTAAAGAGGCAAACTTCAGATTGTTGTGGCTAAGTGACTGTATTTAGGGCAGATTTTAGGTAAGTAGATTTTTTTTTGCTAGATTTGCTTTGCATGCATTCCCTTACTACACAGTAAGACACTATATTGTGCATTTACTGCTTTATTTTATGCCATCTATAGAATGTCTGACATTAAAAGGACAAAACAGCCTAGCAAAAAAGCAAAACCACAAATGGTATTTTTAATAACCCAGCAGTCAATCACTATATACTCGACTATATGCTCCTTACTCTGCAGTGGAATGTGGATGTACTATATGGAACAGGTTACTGCCTATCAAACTGGAGACACTGGTTCTAACACTTTTATTTGCGTTCGTTTGAACTGCACTCTGCAAGTAGCCACGCCTGACAGCTTAATCTCTTATGTCTAATTCTGTTCAGACAGATATTAAAACAATTAACAACCTCCCTCTCAGATAAGACCAGAGAGCAAGTGCTTTCTTGGTGCGTGTGCGTCAGAGAGGGAGATGCAGGTTTGACATTAGAAAGCGTGCAGACGGTTAGGGATTAGAACAAATAAAAGATGGCCTAATCCCTTCTAATTAACACCCTTTACCCGTGCTCTTTCACTAGACTGAGGGGACGTCAAGGCCTAGACTGTCAATTTCCCACACAAAACTGATCCCACCCACTAGAAATCTAAATGTAACTAGTTAATTCAACTGTTGGTTTCTAAATATTATAGTGGGCAAACAAAAAAAACAGTAGGCTTTCGATTAGTGCCTGAAGGGCTAGCCAGAGGTGGAGGCATTTAAAAAATGTAACCCTACTGTTTCTAAATAAAACTCAATGATGACTCAAAAAAATGACTGTACTGATAAAAAATGAAATAAAAATTAAGTCCATTAAAGCTTCTGTGAAGACCTATTGAGCACTGAGGGTTCATTCACTTTGTCCAAATCAGTCAAGATGTGGTTAGTTTGCTAAGGTTTTCTGAAGTGCTGTAAATGTTTAAAGTTACAATTGTGCAAATAGCTTGCCTAAATTATCACACACTTGCTTATCTCAAACAGACATGTGAGCACATGGCTATGTGACACACTATTGTCAATAAAAATGGCCAAAAGTACAGACAACATTTGAGATCTGAGATTCTTAACAACTCAACACAGTTTGAGGTGAGTGTGTGGTGAATCGGGGAGGATGTTTGTACAGTGCTACCTGGAAAAACTAAAGAAACAAACTGACGCTAAACGCGTTTTGCTTGATGAAGAACATCTGGGGTGTGGAGAAAATCCTATCAATCACTGTAAAAGTGAAATGGGGAGTGAAAAGGGAGAGAGAGACAGACAGAGAGAAAGCGAGAGAAAGAGGAAGCAAAGGGCTCACTTCTTCTGTCCCGTCTGCGTGCCCTGTGCAGCGCAAGAGTAGTTTCCTAACTGGCTCCCGAAACGCACAGCCATGGCGATATCACAGTCATCCACAGCAACCACCGCCACCTTTTCACCAGACGGGCCATGTGGAACCCCCAGCCGCCCGATGTTCGGCTGCAGGAGAAAGAGAAGGAGAGAGAAAAGTCATATGATCAGCCTCAGCTCACAACACAAAAAGCTAATATTAAGAGCAATAAACATAATCACATAAATACACGAACAGAATTATGTAGAAAAAAAACACTGCATAAAAACATGCCTCAGGAAAATTCCCTCATGTAACGTCAGCAGTTATAATTCTTCAAAAGTCTTGCAAAAATAACACTAAGAGTATTAATATCTGATATTTGGTTCAGATTAGCTAATACGATTACACAGAACTCCAAATCTAATCAATGCAAAACATTTTTTGCTACTGGGTGCTTTATGCCCTGAAATATTTCCTCCTAAGCTTCGGGAGAACAGAGCCTTCACCTTCACTTCACAGTGATTTCAGCATGAACATATAGGCGGAGAGAGCTAAACAGTGACTCTCTCTGGGGCACCCTAGAGCCACTATCCCCCAGAAACATAT
>JBBPCY010000001.1:2425330-2436808 GCA_037974405.1 Brachyalestes nurse
GAAGATGTGATAAAGGGGCCCCCCAACACACACACACACACACACACACACACACACACACACACACACAGACACACCAAATACACTCTAACATACTATTACTAGCAAATAAACAGTACCTCTGCATTAAAATTGCATAATATAATATTTGGCACCCCCCCACTATCGACACGCTTCTGTTGTGTGTGTGTCAGAATGCCGACTGAGTTGTGTAGAACAGGTTGTTCACACTGTATTGCGTTCTCTGTGTCTTACTCTGCCATTCTAATCAGTGACTCATTGAGAGTAAGTGAAGTGTGTTAAACCGCACCAGTTGGCTGCAGAGCTGTGATTTGCTTGCTGGTTCTCTGAGGCTGGTCATCGCGTCGTTCTGCGATGCACCGTGTTATTACTGAGCGCCAGGGGAGACAGGAGCCACTGGGCTCACTCTGCTAAAGTACAGGGCACTGATCACCATCATTCACCATCACTGCCAGTGCACTGCGCTTTACTGGAAAGCATCGCCTTTATGAGTCTGGAGTTACTGTTATTTAGCTGCACTATATGGACAAAAATATTGGGACCCCATTACACCAACAGGGATCTCAATAATATTACATTCAAATACATAGACTTCAATATGGAGTTGGTTTCCCCTATGCAGCAGCTTCTTAGAAGGCTTTCTACGAGATTTTGTAGTTTCTGTGGGAATTTGTGCCCATTCGTTCTGTATGGGCAGACACTGATGTTGGATGAGAAGACCTGGCTCGCAATTCCCATTCCAGTTCATCCCAAAGGTGCTGGATGGGTTGATGTCAGGACCCCATGCGGTCCAGTCAAGTTATTACACTCCGAACTCATCCAGCCGTGTCTTTGTGGAACCTGCTTTGTGTACTGGGGCACAGTTATGCCGGAATAGAAAAGGTTCTCCCCCAAAATGTGAACACAACGTTGGAAGCATGGTGTTATCCAAAATGTCTTGGTCTGCTGAAGCATTGCCTTTCACTGGAAGTAAGGGACCACTTGAATTCAGGCTGTATGGATGCTCTTGTTTAAGGGAGTGGTAAGTAATTGATCAGAATGCACAAACAGAGAAAAAAGGGGTCCTGTGAGTCCTAATTTGATGAAAGATTGATGGTTAAAGTTTTAGTGGTAGCTTCACAAGCTCATTTGTTTTACTGAGTAGAAGTACAAAAGCTATGGCAAAAAAACTTTTTTGTCTCTTTTTTTCCCACCAAACATGCAGCATAACAGAATAATGTGCTGTGAAAATTCATGAAATTATGTATTATAAATGTACCAGGCCTCTGTTCCCAGGGTCTAGCTTCAAACAGCATGGCAATATTTCACTAGACTTTTTTCACATGTGCTGCTGAATTAATTTTTTGCATCGCATTAGCAAACAATGCTTCCTGGTTTAAATAAATAAATAAAATAATACATTTTATGGACCGATTAAGTCAAACCAGGTTTCTGGTGGATACTGGACTTACATAAGGAACACTGAATATACTGAATATATACTGAACAAAAAATCATAAAATAATTATTTACTGCATAATATTGTGTGCATTTATTCTTAGGTTATTTAGTATATTATGTAATATTAATGTATAAATATACAATATGGACAAAATACTATTATTGCTATTATATTACTGCATATTGTGATTTCAGTAGATTGCACATTGTATAACTCTTGATATTTTATGGTCAAAGGATCGGCTGCATCTTATACTTGGGCTAAACCAATAATTCAGCATAAAAATTGTCAGTCCTTCATTTTAAAGCATCTGCAATGAGTTCACCACTTAACTTGGAAAGGGCAGCACTTCACTTATAGTAAGCACGCAGCTAAAGAAAAACAACAACTGCTCACAAAAGACGTTTTCTTTTTTATAAAACAATGCATAAAGTAGATCATAAATAACATAACATATGGACATTGACAGCATCATGCTCCGTCATCTGAAAAGAAAACATCCTGGTGCGGGTTCTGAAGCAGCGATAAATAATATCTTTCTCTCCATTCTGGTGTTCTGACTATTGGTTGACCGATTAGTAGTGTTGGCGATTATTGGATTCAATATTCAGCATTTTTATGATTATCAATATGATTTTAAATAAATTAGTAAAAAAAATGTGCTACATTGGCTTTGATGCAGCTGCCTCTTATGCCTTTAGTCAACACTGTGGTCCAGAGCATGTGATGGCACCTGACGGTTACATTTCAGTGACGGTTACATTTCAGTGTTGAAATTTACGTTATTCTAAATTTTGACAAGCACTCATTTTCACTGCAAATGTGTATTGGCTCCAGATACTGATTATGCATTTTAAATGATCAGATCAGTTTTGTGGTTAGTTGTTTGGGCTTATAGTTGGCTTTGAGAATGTAAATCCAATAAATGAAATGTTTCCGTGCATTTAGTGCTTGATTTAAACCTGTTGAAAATAATGAAGTCCACCACATTTTGTAAGAAAATGCAACTTTCCTAGTGCATCTCAAAACTGCATGTGGGTGGTTTGTAACAGCCTCTTGCTGAGACAAAATCAGGAAGTTTGGATATAAACACATTAGAGTTGCATGGGAAGTCAGAAAAGCAAAAGGCCACCAGCAAATGCCTGCCGTGACCCAATTAGTGGAGACGTGTAACATGGAGGAAGACACTCTTGTTGGACAAAACAGTTGGGGGGTGTTAGCAAGATACTCCTGACAGAAGAGCTCCTGACTTCTGCGGCATCAAGCAGGTCCAGATACCATGTCCACCTTGATCAAGAAAGAAGGAAGCAGTCTGACACACATGGGTGTCTGGGGGAACTTGAAAAGCAAAGGAAAGCCATAAAACTGTTTTCCTGAACAGAGACATGGACAGGTTTGCAGAAGAGGGTAAGAATTGCACTCCGTAGTCTTAGCTCATAATGAAGTCCAAGGCTCTGAAGAGGAGCTGCCAGGAAAAGATGAGCCCAAGAACATGACGGCCAAGGGAGAAGAGCTCAGATTAATGTAGACTAGTTCTTGTATGCACACGCGTTACATTTGCTTACACACAGTTTTGTGTGGTCATTCAATAGCATTTTCTTTGCAAATAATTGAGGGGTTCCTTCATATGCTTGTAACATTTTTGTCAGTATGGCATGAAATAGGTCTTCATTTACATTCATAAGAGTCTTAAGTTGTTGAAACCCTGTGTGTAGTGCACTGTATTTTTAGGAAAATATTTGTCCAATTATCCCAACCCAGTCGTGTATGTTATTGGCTTTGGGGGTCCTGGAGAAGAAATCTATGGGAAACCCTTGCATTTGCATGCTGTGGGATATCCATATCCCCTGAAAATGATTACCCAGTGATAAAGTGAGCAGCCCTATGATAAACAGAAGCATATTCTAATGAACCACAGGGGTGCGTTACGCGCTCCTCTGGTTGTTCATTATAGACGGCAGCAACGGGACAACGACTGGGCCTCATTCATCCATGAGATAAACTCCATATGGGTGAGAGTGTGTGTGTATGTATGTATGTATGTGTGTGTGTGTGTGTGTGTGTGTGTGTGTGTGTGTGTGTGTGTGTCTGTGTCTATGTCTGTGTCTATGTCTGTGTGACCTTTCGCAGTAAACTCTACACATTTATTTTAAAGCAAAGGCCATGATGACAAGATTATTATGGCCGTATCGTAAAGTACCGTGATCCCTGCTTTAATGAGGAGAGTGTATAGGTTATATGGGCTTTTACAGGGACATTGTGAAACAGTTCGAAACTGCACGTGGGAGGTTTGTAACAGCCTCTCGTTCAGCTCGTCAGAGTGCCCTCGTCCTCGTCCTTTCTCTTCAGAACACACTACTTCAACACACGTCCCACAAACACTTCTGCAGTAGTTGGGACACAGTTTATCGAATGTATATTTTTGTAATCATAAACACATGTTCCTCTAAAGGCTGTTACAATTTGTGTTAGACATACAGAAAGAGCAGAATGGATGAAGTGCTAAACATCTGAGAGATGCACCAATGCTCTCGTAAGATATCATGCGCGTGTACCGCACTTTCGGTTACCACTGATAAGGATTTTGACCAAGGCAGTAATTATGGGTTGAGGGGGGCCAACATTCACATATGCTCAAAATTTCCCCCACTATATTGTTCAAAAATGGTATTGTTATATTAAAAAAAAATATGTGAACTTCCATTATAATATTTTGTTCTGCTGAAAAGTTGGTGATAGTATGAATTTATTACCAATCCAAACATTTTTTGTTAAAAAAGTTGAATTGCCCCTGCAAAGTATCAGGTTTCAATTATTTCACGTTTCTATTATTTAAACTGTGAAAATAGAAAAAATAAGGAAAATTCTTTGAATGAGTGGCCGTGTATTTTCATACCTATGAAGTTAAGATGGCCCTTTGGCAAAATGTTTAGTCATTAGAGCGAGGACTGTTCTAGTACTCTTAAGTGCTGCGCAGGATCATTTCCAACTCTTGGTGGAACCGAGCGAGAGCACTCAGTGGCTTAATCAGTGGTACGACGCTCTAAAAGGCCATAATTGACAGCGCGATCTGTCATAAACCTCTCCGATCTCATCAAAGGTAATTGGCTTGAAAGGTTGCTCACGTGTGGGGGGTTCGGTTCATAATGATGATTGGCTCAGATTAGCTCAGTTGATGAAATTGGGGGAGGTAATCAGTGGGCTGCATTTATTTGCTCTCAGGCTAACGTTTTAGCCCTTTAGCGTTTGTTATGCAGGTACCGATTGCTCGGCATTTTTCCCAAATTCACCATTCCAACTAGTCTGTTTTCACTCTTTTTAAAGCGTGCCGAGGCTCGAATCATGCTCTTTCTCCATTATTGAAGAGTAATTGCACAGTTGTAATTATGAACCCCTAATTAGCTCGGCGGGGTGGCGTTATTTGGAATGAGGCTTTAAATATAAGTGATGGGACTGGATGAGCATTCTTGTTCAACTCATTATTCGCCCCTAATTGAATAACTAAAATAAATATTGAATGTACAGTACAAACATGTATCTAAATGACGAATGGAAGTTGGGGCGCATGGCTTGGGTGTATAACAGAGTGACCGCCTGAAGCAGTACATTACAGTGTGATGGTTCTGTTAGTGGACTGCATGCAAACACAATGTTCCAAGGAAGATAAATGCATGGTAACAGTACATATGCCTTTTAAATGGGTTGTTTGTAAGCACCAGTGTTTGCATTGTTCTGTACCCTCTACTACAGCATAGCCAGATATAAAAGTTTAAACATCCCCAGTCAAAGGATTTTGTTGATTTTTTTTTCGGTGAAAACACCAAAAGGAGTCCTTGCTTTCTCCCAGACCGTATTTGTGTTACTGTACCTTTAAGGCTGATTTATGCCAATGATCTATGCCATGATTGGCTGCCTTGTTTTTGTGCCTTATAACCTTTGTCACCAGCCCTCCTCCTGGAAATCTACTTGTTTAGCTCCAACCTAACATCTAACCAATTACCCCCACCCCACCCTTAACATAACGATCCAGCCAATCAGGGACTTCTGAAGAAGTTCATCAATCAGTGCTGATTATATCTGGACCTAGAGGAAGGTATATCTCCTTGTATGACTGCTGCCTTATAATGTCATTGTGAGTGTGTGGGGCTAAACTGCTTTAGGCTGAATAGGTGGATATATATATATACGTAAATATGCTGGTTTTTGTGATGTCACAAAACAAGAAGTTCAAAAGAGGCTTTTTTTTTGTACGTTTTGAAAATGTTTTTGAACTACACCAAAGCCTTTTCAAATAAAGTGAAGCAAATTTGATTTGCCATGACATTGCCCTTTAACAGAGCCTCTGTAGAGAACATACTTTATTTAATGCTCAATTTCAGTTTAACCCGAAAAAAATTGATATTTATATATTTGGTATAAGCAGGGTAGATACAGTAATAATTGAATTTACAGTCATAAAACACAGGGCTTTAAGAAGAACAAAACGATGCTCAGCAAAACACTCCACACTTTCTTCATTTAAACAACTTAAAGAAGGCTCGAGGGCCAAAATAGACACAAATTCCAAAACACAAATGACTGGCACAAACCTAAGGGAATGGGTGAGGGTAGTGTGAGGGTAATGTGAGGGTGGACTGACAACCAAACAGGGCACAGGGGAAACTTTAATACAAAATCAAAACATTTAATACAGACACAGACAGGAACCAATTAAAACTAAACATCACTTATTACTAAATCACACACAGTCGTGTCAAAATACAATTCCCACATGGCGACCTCTAGCAGCTGCCGGCCGGGACGCAACAGCAAGAAACTGTTATGATGTAGGAATGCTGGACTGCGTCTGTCAGAGAAGGAAAAATGGATGGGACAAAATACTGTCAAATTCCTGAGGAAAACCTGCTGCCCTCTGCTGGAAAGTTGTCAAGGTTTGCATTCCAACATGACTATGACCTAAAACAAACAAGAAATTTGACCACTCAGTAGCTGAAGGAGAAAAAGGTAAATGTCCTTGTCAGAGCCAATACTTAAAAACTATTTAAAAATTGTGGAATGACTGTAGTTCACTGATTGAGATTGAACAGTTCTGTAAAGTCAAGTGGGCCGATATTGCACGGTCTAAATGTGCAAAGATGGTGGAGAAGTACCCCAACAGACTCTAGGCAGTAATTAAAGCAAAAAAAAGTGGTTCCACAAAGTACTGACAAATTGGGGTGATTCTTTACTCATTTCGGTGTTTCTGTTTTTTATTTTTGCATATATTGTCATCACATCTTTCATGTGGATGTTATAAGTTGATTTTTTTATTTGTGTGTCTTCATTTCAGGCGGCAAAGCAACAAAATGTGTATATTTTGATGGGGGGTGTTTCTTTTCAGAATCAGAATCAGAAAACGTGCTTCTACACCCACCATAACCTATATAGTTAAATAGTGTTATATAACTATCTATAGTTCTAATAAAATGTAACATATACCAACATGGAGGCTATCATTGTGATAACACTATATATAGTGTTATTATTAGATATAGTCATATAGGTCATACAATTATAGTATTATATAGTGTTAACACTATATATAGTATCATAATAATATAGTTACATTACAGTACATAAATTGTGTTTGTGTTAACACTATATAAGCAATATAACTCCATATGCAACTCTATATATAGTGTTAACACTAATACTGTATGTAGTTAAATTGGTTATATAGTGTTAACACTATGTACAATGTTATACAACTATGTGGTTATATTGTTTATAGTGGTTATAGACTGTAAGAGTGCGTCTGCTAGCATTACAACCCGGTGCTATCTCAATGACTGATACTCCTTGTGAGCTAATTACTCTTTTGTGGACTGAAGCTTTCCAAAGTTTTTCCTCTAGAAACCTCCAGCTCCACAATGGAGGCCCGTCTCTCCAATTTAATAACAGATGGCAGACTTGGACGGCAGTCGTTTTTCGGCGGCGAACCGGCAAAAAGCTTTTTCATGTATTAAACTGATCAAAGCTGACATTAAAATCACAGCGAATCTGAGCAAGACAGGAAATGTTGTTAATTGGCCGTGATAATGTTTGATTATCTGCATTAAGGTGTGTGATGTAATGTTCCTGGAGAGAGCTTGGGGGATTTCAAATGATTAAAGCGCTCTCTCTCTCTTATCTTCTGCCATGCCTAATGTCTGTTGTGTTTTAGGATTTTTTTTAAATTTATTTTTTAAGCGTCACCATGATAGACATATGGGTTTGGACTTGGCTGTCAGGGGCTTGTCAGGTGAACTGCATGAATGTGATTTTCTTGACGGAGTTCTTCCCGTAATTTGGAAATGTATCAGATGAAGTTTATTTTTGAGTACTGTGACAAAAGCGTGACAAGTCAAAAGAAGCCCAGACTTATAAATACTAGAAGGAAAAACAAGATAATCCTGCCACTCGTTTATGCACCTTTTACTTACAAAAATAAACACGTTCTTTTGAATGTAATCGTCACTACCCACAAACTTTGATTATATGGAGACACATCGATACTGAACATCTCAATACAATATAATACCCATTTCCCACAGTATCCATACTGCTTATATCAAATGTACTTTCCCACTTATGGTAGAAATGTTGTCATCACAACATGGAAACATGGACTGTCTGTGGAAAAAAACAACCATGGAGATATAAACTAACAACTACAAGCACTACTGTCTGTTTGGACTGAAGATAAATTTCAATGGGAGTTTTCTATGATGGTAACAAATGTATCTTTAACACTGTAAGAAACGTCAAGGTGAATGTCAAAATTAAAAAACCCCGTAAACAAAAGACTGTAAGACCACAACATCAAAAGCAGCTCTGAAAGAAAAACCTTCTAGTGGTTCGACTCCATGAACATGGTTTTGGGACGATGACAGTCCATCTGTGGGGAGAGAATCGAGCTGCTGACGTGTCAGAAACACTGCTACCAGGCTGAGATACACTGAAAAATCAAAGTGCGCTGCAAGTTCTGTGCCATCGCAGTCCGTTTTGGGTACAACAGGGTATATCTATGGGAAAGTTTCTTTAATCACACACATGGACTTGCCTACCGTACCACTGCTGAGCCACTTTCACCAAAAAAATACAAATATAGACAGGCTGTAACAGGCTGCCACTCGCTGGGTGCACCGGAAGTATATGTGATATTCCTGTTTTCAGTAGCATTTACCGAAGCCCCGTTATTGGTGAGGGCTTGAACAGCCATTACTATAAAGTAGCTGGCATTGGTGGTTAGGGAGTTACCTCTGTGATCAGAAGGTTGTGGGTTCAAATCCCAGTACTGTCAGTGGGACCACTGAGGTACCCTTGAGCAAAGTACCGTCCCCACACCCTACTCCCTGGGCGCTCCCAGTTGGTAACAGCCCACTGCTTTAGTTGGTGGATGGGTTAAATGCAGGGAGAGAATTTCACATTGTTCACACTGTGTGCTGTGGTGTGTATGGGTTTGAACTGCTCTACCACAGTAGGATTGCTTATTAATATAAAATTATTTACTTTTCTGTTCAGACTGTTCATACAATTGACCTTCGAGAGCTACATTCTGGGTTAATGAACGAGAATGTTCTTGTTCAAAATGAACTGAGGTGAAATCTTGTGTTTATTTGGGAATGTTTATCTTGGACGTCCCTTAGTTTCTAAAGTTTTACTTTTATAGGTGTGATTTTTCAATCCTGAAAAAATGAACATAAGATAAAACAAAATAGAACATATTCAGAATGTCATTAGTGCAACACCCTTTGGATGTGGACACATACCCGGGTTCATTGTGCAGCGTTTGGGAGATTGAATAGGTGAGTTAATTGGCCAGTCAGTCCCAGAGGGTGTCCTGTTTATTCCAGCGGCGTATACTCACTTTGCTCTCCATCCCTAGATTGCTCAACAAGTTAAGACATAAGAGGAATTAAATAAATAGGAGATAAAAATAGACCTTCTTAGATTAACCCTTAGAACACGAATGACACGACAACTAATGCTAAATTGTTGTCATAATGCCAAACAAGTCCTTAAATGGAAGTTTGCCCAATTTGTGTTGATGCTCTGGGTGTCAGAAACACCAAACAAGGCTCAGCATGATATCTGTGTCAAACCAAAGTTATTGTAAGTTAAAAAAAAAACATGCATTAAAAATAACTACTGCTGGGGTTTTAAAAATGGGGTCACATGCAAATGGCCATAAAGAACAAAAATACTCAGATTTCTTTTATTTTAGGTGGGAAAAATCTGCAGGGGGGGGGTCCTGAGAGCGGCTAAGCGGCGGTGCGCGGCACGAAAGAGCAGCAAACAGTGAGCGCGTGGGAGAGCAAACACCTGTTTTAGACTGTTTTACATTTACTCTGAGGTCTAAAGGTTAAATATCAAGCCTGAGTGACCGTGAGACCAATAGCAATGCTACACATGCGGCAGCCTGTGTACTACTGTGTACAACACTTCCTACTCAGTCTTTTAGTCTGATGGACTGCGAAGAGGAAGTCATTGTAATCCAACCCCTAATGCTAACCCTGCTCCCTCCTGAGCCCTGATATGGAAAGTGAGGTGCAAAAACAGCCTGTTTCGAAGTCATTGTTGTGATGTCACAAAAACTGGCACATTGACTTATATCTGCCTGTTTAGCATATAGCCGCAAGCTAACCTGAAGGAGCCCTTCAGCACAAACTGCTTTTTGAATGATGCTCAATGCATTAACATATATCTGTCTTAAAGTCAAGGTCACAAAAATGGAACATTTCTTCCTAAAGAATCCAGAAACATTGGAAAACGGTCATGTAAAAATGAATTATGACTGTTACTGATGACATAAACCAACACTAATGTTTCAAGTGGACCTCAGGAGGGACCAACAAATCACTACAGTTTCATAAAGAAGGTAAAGTTTAATTGATTATTCGCCCAAGTCATCGAGCTGAATTGATTAACTGTGACGTATAGCAGCTTGTATTTGACCTGCCTGTAACAGTCTCAGAAGCACCTTGTGTTTCATTTTTCCGTAATAGATTTGCCACGAGGGCCCCTACGTTTGAAATGCCCCTTCAGCAAGCCATGCTCATGGACTGAAGGAGAATAATGAGTGCCTGAAAGCTGAGTGAAATGCATCCAAATGCGCTGCTCCCCCCCACAGTGTAAGGTGGGAGGTAAACAAGGCGCAGACTACACAGAGCTCCTGTTGTTTAGCTATCCTATGTCGATGCGAGGAGCTCATAGCTTGACCTTTTTTTCCCGCGCTTCAAAGGGCTAGCTGCTCTGCTTTGATCAAGGCTGACTCACATAGGGAACCCCGTTGGTTAACTCACCTGCTAGGTTCGGCGCCAATCAATACTGGATTTCCTCTCTGGCTGAAAACAGCTGAGACCCCATGCCGTACGATAAGCAGTCTTGAACAATGCCAAACTCTGGGACCAGGGGTTTATGAGGGGATGATTTGGGTCCCCTGTAGGCCTCAGATCTATCTATGCTAATCAGGGGATGAATTGCAGATAGTCTGTGGTATTAATAAAACATACCAATACAATACTGGAACAGGACATTCAGCAGTACTGTGCCACAGTGCCAGGAGCCTCAACCTTTCCCACCTTTAAGGCCCACTTGTTTATAAGCATAACAGCCCAAAAGAATCTATTAAATTAAGAGTCTTTAAGTTGTCTGTATAAAAGGTTTTAAAGTGTTTAAAGTATATGTGTATATATATGTGTGTACTGAACCACTGAACAGCTATGCCTTAGTTTTGACAATATCTCTCCTAATTTCCAAATAAAAATATTGTTCTTTAAAAACGAGCTTTCATTGTGTTCTCTGGACAATACAAATGTAACTAAATTTACATTAATATTTATGTTACAAAAGTAGTAAATTATATTTTTCTTAAAAATTTAGAAGTAAAATGCATAAAAAATTGTGTGTGTGTGTGTGTGTGTGTGTGTATATATATATATATATATATATATATATATATATATATAGCTATGTGTGTGTATGTGTGTGTAGAT
>JBBPCY010000001.1:2437466-2454829 GCA_037974405.1 Brachyalestes nurse
AAATATTGTTTTTATGTTTGATATTTTTGAACTAATTAGAATTATAATGTAAATAAAAACTGGCAAAACATTTAATCCCCAATTTATACATAATAATGTTACTGTTTTTTCCATGTTTATAACCCCAGATTTGCAGGTGTTTCTTAGTTTTTTTTTAGGCTGGGCAGAGGCACTAGTGGTGCAGTGTCACGTCTCTGTATTCACTGGGGGTTAAAAGTCTTGTTCAAGGACACCGCACCAGCAGCAAGGGACTTCACACCTGTGTTCTTCTAGCATTCAGTCAACATGTCTTGATTACAAATAGAGGACCAGGCCTCTCACTTTCATACACTCCTGAGCATCAGAAATGTTTGTGTTATGTCGAATCGACATGTACTAACATGAGGAGCACTTATCATTAATATTTATGGCTGATTCTGAATTCTCCACAGACAAATTGGCTGTTTTTGGTCCAGATTTTATTAGATAATTTCTTTTTTACTTACTTTTGAAGAAACAAGCAACACAGCCCATATTGTCTGAAATTATTTAGAGGACCTGTCTCATGGAAAACCAAAGATCCCTTGCTTATTTGAGCAAAAAGAGTTTGATGTAGTGTGTAATGTACTGTTCACACTCAAGGCCAACCATTCTATATAGGAAAACCAAGCTTAATGAACACAATGTTCTTTTTTGTGACGTCCCAAAGAACCTACACATTTACATCAAGCCTAATCAATAAGAGCCTAATCTAATTTAAAAGCTTAGCTTTTAGATCCATTTATGTTGAAGTTAGGAGGAGTGGTCTGCTTTTTGAATGAGGAACAATAAAGGGCAGTCTGTCAAAGAAAAGCTCGTTTACATACAAGACACAAGTAAACATAATAGAGCTGTTTGATTCAAAAAAGAGATTGGAAAATGGTTATGTAAAGACTAATTATGGCTGTTTTAACACATAAAACAGTAAGAATATCAAAAGTGAGTCTCAAGGAGGAAAATGTAAAATACAAGGAAAATGTAGGTCCTGTTTAAATAAATTGCAGGGGGGTAATTTGGCCGGTTCCGTTGGCAGGCAATTCGAAACTCTCAGGAGACTAATCTACAACCTTCCAGAACCATGCCATGTCAGACCTACAAATATAGTGTTAGTTTGGCTCAAATCATGTAATCATGTTAACCCTGTTCTTGATCATTGGACAACACTGGTGAGGAAAGTCACGGATGACAAAACTGCCAATCCAGAATCTGTTGAAAATTAACAAAAAAGAATTTATGTCAAACAGTTTGAACCGAAAAAGGATCAGATATCACGAAAATCAATAAGAGGCAAAGACCAAAAATCTCTCCCATGACTGCACACTGATAACTGAAGCAGGAGCTGATTCCATCATAGTTGGTTTCTCTCAGCTGTAAATCTTGTCATACAGCTTTAGGCTCCTGTAAAACCATTCCAATTCCATCAGGTCTGACCACTTTATGAAATTCCTGACCGCTCAGTGCACAGAGGCCCCATAAAGAATATGACCTGAAGAGTGTTTTCCTGGATGTTGCAGGTAAGCTACAGTGATCTACACCAGCGAACTGTAAGTTTTCCAGATGTTGAGTCACTGGACCAGGTGTGCGTTCCAGCGCCTGCCTTGCACAAAGTGAACCTAGGCATAGCCACAGTTTACCTTCATAATGCATCTGAAATTAGGATTTTGTGGAGGACGGCATGTACTCATGAAGGTTTAAACCGCAGAGGAAAAGTTCTCTCTCAAGTTCTTTTTAATTTTCTTAAATGTTAAAAAATAAATAAGTCATTGTTGGTTGAATTAAGGTATTCATGCCATTTTGCCACAGAGTGCAAGATAACTGCTTCTAATGGTTTTGTTTTGACAATGGAGTTTATTTTTGTGATGGGAGCTGTTTAAGTGAAAAGTGTAGAAAAATGCTCAGCACAAACTTTAGAATTAAAACTTGGTGTGTATTTTGATTCATACAGGCAAGCCTGAAACTATAGAAACTCATCAATCCTCCACTCAGCTCTAGAAATGAAACAGTCATTCCAATTTGTTTCACCTTTACAGTCTGTGTGACTCAAAAGGGTTTGTATTTGAATGCGAGACTCGGCTTGTACAGCAACGGTGTTGTCTCCTATTGGATATGTTCTGAACAGCAGTACTTTTTATATTATGTAACTTTAGAATCACAATTAATTATGAAAAATAAATACCTTAATTCTATTGGGCCCTGGCCTAAGTTTGTAATCACTGTTAGCAATATAAGAAACAATTTATTGATTCTTATCATTTATTGCATTATATGGTTTACTTCTTATAATTTTAATTTGCTTGTCCTAGATACATTAATTTATTAAATTCTTTATTAAATTCTTACGTATTTATAGAGAATCTAGAAATGCTCTATACAAGGGAAAATATATGATCATGTTTGTTACAAGCATGGGATGTCATGTGTAATGCCATTAATTTAGCACTAACACAAAAGAGGCCTTAGAAATATCATAGAGGTGTTTTAGACATTTATAGCCCAAACTGAAGACCTAGTTCAAATAGTCCTGGCTCACCATACCCCTAGGCATGAAAGTGCATTAATATCCACTCCACGCAAGCACTGACTGACAGAATGCTCCAAAAATTAGTGCCATTGCAGCTCCACCTTCCTAATTGCATGGGAGATGCACCTGCAGTGAGGTGTGCACACAGGCGACTTCATGAAGCTTCCAAATACGGCCGCTGTGGATGCCTTACACTTCATTTGTAGGAGTTAGATTTGCATGTGAAAAGAACCATTCATGTCAAGCTCTGTGGTGTGGCACTTGGTTCCAGGATGCTCTAAAAATTGCTCCTATAGTGCTGTTATGCCATCATTTCTAAAAGGGTTAAACACTCCTATTTTGGGTAATCATGAGATACTTCTCACTTTTCAGACACTATGTTAGTAGGTACACATAAATAATTGTTTCTTAGTGAAACTACCTTTTACTGAGTCCATGAACAGCTGCCTCACAATAGTGTCTGATTATAAACTTATTTAGAAACCTATGTGTTGGGTGAGGTTACATTAATTAAAACTGCAAATGGTATGTCGTATAGGCATAAATAAATTATTCATATTATTGCGTAGGCTGGAGGATGAAAAAAATTGCATTTCACATTTTTTCATATCTTTGAACATTGATAATTATTTCTGGTTATTAATTACACAGTTTTAAGCAGAATTAGTATTCTGTGGTGTATTCTGTGGTGTACCTCAAAAAGGTGGAGTATAAAATAAGTAAGCATTGTTATCCTTTATCATTTCAACACTGAAGTCAGTGCAGCTGTGTTGTGCTGTTGTGAGTGAAAGGCTAGACTTTTTCTCTGCTGTAAAAGCTGTACATTACCATCTAGAGTGTTGGACTGTTCAAACACAGTGTGAAGCAAGTGTGTAAATTTGCCAATAATGGACCAAGGCCTACTTCATATGGTAAAATGGCAGAATATTGCTCTCTAGGTATTATAATTAATAGAGATAGCACAAGAGAAAAATACTAAGCTGATGCATTACACCACATCATCTAAAGTTGTACTCACTTTAGTCAATTCATACAATGCCCGAGCACGTTTAACCCCCAAAACCCAGTCCATTCCACCCCATAATATGTCTAGGCCTAAATGAGGAGGTGGGCTTGTACAAGGTTCAGTTGGTTCATGGTTTGCTGGAGAATTCGGCAGACAAGAATATAAGAACAACATGAACATGTAAAATGAAGTAGAATTTAGTAACATTTCCGATTATCTTCATGCTTGATCTTCACTCTGTAAATCTGGCATCACACTTGAAAAAAGTATAAAACATTTTATGTTGTGATGACATAACCAGGCCTGGGACATTAAGCGCAGTCAGTGCAAGCCAACTAGGAAGTGGGAGGGGGGTTCAATCGTGCTTGGGCACAGTACAAGGCCTAGTATGAGTACACCCTAAAAGTAGGCTTACTTACTCACTCTACTGAGAGACTCCACTACCCAACAGGAAGACATACACAGTCAATAACATTACCTTACACCATGTGAGTGCATTTCCACTGATATCCACCTGAAATAATGCAGATTGGTGGAAATTTTAGTGTAACTCCATCAGCAATCACACTACTGTTCTTCTTGTTTTATTGATATTATTTTTATAGCTGAATTTTGGTGCAGGTTCTCCTCCCACAGTTTGTGAAATATTGGGGCCATCAGGGGCCAATTTTTTATTCAAATTCAATAATTTCCCTATGGTGGAACCTTCAACTTGCGAGCTATAGGCAGCAGGATGGCTGGAAGTAATGCACTGCAGTACTGCACAGAACAAAACAGGGTTCTAATGCTGGGTTTGCATGTGAATATTTGCCCACAAACTGCATTTAAGACAAGAAAGCACAGGTCAGTGATCAAATAAAAGACATTGTGTCACTACAAAAAATAGCCTGTGAATGTGTGATTTTGGCCCTGAGGCAGCTGTTAGTTAGCCAGAAAACTGCTAGCCAGCTCAGTAGGCCGATTTGAAGCTGTAAAGTGTGTGATTAGTGGCAAAATAGAAAGACATTTAAGTGCATTAGTGAATCTAAGTGAATCTGCCTTGTAACACTTTTTTTTTCTTTGAGCTGTTTGACATCCTGCTTGTTTTTAGCTCAGAGGCAGCTGCTAGCCTGCTCAGTTAGCCCATTTTAAAACAAAAAAATGGCTTCTGTGGGTGATTAATGTGTCTATATTGGGCCTTAATGACACTAAAGTGCACTAGTTTGGCAGTTTAGGTAAGCCAACCATTTGTTTTTTTTTTTTTGCTCGGACTCATTTTTTCTCTGAGCTGTTTGGATCTTTTTGTTTCCCCACAGGCACAGACATTTTTCCCCATGTTTTTGGGCTTGCACAATGGAAAATGACTATGTAAGCAGTGGAGAGCAGTCAAACATTGCATTCTAGCTTGTTAATGCCATTCTTCATGAAGCCAGAGTAAAACGAGCATTTAAGTGTTTATGGGAACAGCTGTTGTCTGGTGTTATTTGGAGGTAACTAATGTATAAATTATAAATACCAGTTCTACTGACACTGTACAGACCCACCTATAAACAGTATTGGTTTCAACACCTTATAAAATTGAAAGCTTTTCGGGTGATACAAGGGTCACCAGTATCTTCCACAAAGGGCTTGACCAAAATCAAGTAGCTAACCTGATTCCACTGATCTCAAACAAGAAAGTTTCCATGCACTGAACTACTGCTTGCTTGGAATGAGACCTGCAAACACACTGGTCCTTTGCAGGAAAAAATGATGATCCCTGCCCTAGAAGAAGCATGTTGAGTTTATAACTTCAGTCCTGGTTTCAGATGTTCCCCCAAGCCTCCTGATCGAAAGCTTATAATGACCTTATGAGGTGAATCGGGTGTTCTGGGAATAGTTTAAAACAGTGTTTACCAAACTTGGTTCTGGAGAGCTACCTTCTGAAGAGCTCATGTCCAATCCTTAGGGATCACCAATTCATTTGATTGGTCTTGAATTTGAGCTGGAGCTGAGTTCTGCCGGAAGGTAGACCTTCAAGACCAAGACGACCTCTGGTTTAAATTCAAAACATCTTCAACACCATTCTAAAACTCTTCTTGGATTGTTGGAGAAAAGCTTTGGCTCTAATTAGCTTTTTTTGTAAGCACCCACGCCAGGCTGAGTAATGATTATTGAATTATTCAGATGCTGAATGATTGAATTCTATGGATGGTTGTTTTGAATAAGTTGTTATTTTTTGCCTTGATGCTCATGTCTATAGTTTAGTCTTGCTCTTAGCCAGCTCTGCTCATTGGTGAATAATAGAGATTTGCATCAAGCGAAATATGATTATATCACACAAGTACTATTGAACAAATGAAATGAATCACTGTTAGACTTCCAACATTTTGTGTTTATCTGTGTGTGTATGTGTGGATCTGTGTGTGTGTGTGTGTGTGTGTGTGTGGTGTTGGAAAGAAGATGATCTGTGGGCGGTTGTGAGTCAGCGTAGACCCCCTCCCACCCCCGAATCCATCCTACTCTTGGACGACGAGAGAGGAAAAATCTGAAAGAAGGAAGGAAAAAAGGCATAGATAGAGAAAGAGAAGAAAGAGTGCAAGAGAGGGAAAGGGAGAAAAAGACGGGGGAGGAGGAGGGGGAGAGCCAGAAGAGTAAAGAAAGAGTCACAGAGCGAGAGGAAGAAAGATGCAAAAGAAAAAATGAAAAAGAGAGAGTGTAAGAAATAGAGAAAGGATGGAAGTAAAACGGGAGATAGAGATAAGAGGAAGAATAAAGAAATGTGGAGATGGAGAGAAATGGAAAGACAGGTAGAGAGAGGTGGAGAAGGACAAAGATTAAAAGAAAGACGGAATGAGATAAGAGCCAGAGAAAAAAGAAAAGCAACAGTAATAGGTGTAGAGAGAAAGAAAAGAGAGTATGAAAGAGGCAAGAAAAGAAGAGAGATTGGAGATGGAGAGGGGGAGACAGGGCAATAAGAGAGTGAGAGGGTGGAAGACTAAAAGCTAAAAGGAAAAGGGGAAGTAGAAGAAGAGAAAGAACCCTCTGTCTCCTGCAGTCGTAAAAGCTAATTACTCCTTGAGGGAACAGAATAGGGTAAATAGGAAATCTCAATTAATGTCGGTTGCCATTGCCAGCCTATTTACTCGCTGATAACCCCCCCACCATCACCCTTCATGGGTTGCCAGGTGTGCGTTTGCTGTCGTACTGCTGCTGAACTGTGAAGGAGAAGAAAAAAGTTTCCATTTCCATTCAAATCAGAAAGCATGAAATGAAACCTGTAGCATAGCCAAATATTGTCCTGTGCCCATTGTGATTCATTCATTGTTGTTGGAATAGATTTTTCTGCAAACTCTTTTTTTTTTTTTCATTTTGCACGTAGAGGCCGTACTGACGTTTTTTTTGTACCTCTGAAAAAATGACTAAAATGACCACAGCGGAGAGAAATGACTAACGTGAAAGTGAGGAGCGACAGACAGCGGTGGTTTAGCTGTTTTTTATGGTTCTGTGCATGAATGGCAGGACGTGGGAAGGCATTATCAGTATTGAGCTGAGGTTTTGGTGTCTACAATAATACATTGTGCTTTCTGTCTCTCCATGTGTTGCAGGTTTCATTTACACATGTGGCGGGATATTAAAAGGAAGGAACGGGACCATAGAAAGCCCGGGGTATCCGCACGGATATCCGAACGGAGCGAACTGTACTTGGGTCATTGTGGCCGAGGAAAGGAACAGAATTCATATAGTTTTTCAATCCTTCGCTGTAGAGGAGGAATATGACTTTTTATCTTTATACGACGGGCACCCACACCCTGCCAACTTCAGAACAAGGTACGTGCCTTTACTCACGTAATTGTGTATTTGTTTTGTGTGAAGTGATTTTCCTAGGCTGAGTGACAACAACAACAAACATGAGGTCCGACATGTGTTCAGAACCTGAACGACTGGTCTGCTGCAGCAGAACGAAATGAGTCATGGAGTCTTGCTGTTCTGTGGACCGCCTAAGGAGGAATCCTTGAAAGCTTTCCAAAGGAAACACCTGTGAATCTTGAGACAAATGCTGAGGTTTATAAGAATGTTCTAAAGTGCAAACCTACTACCAAATATACTACCTCACTACCAGATACTCTCAAGTCTTGATCTAATCATCACAAGCTATGAAGTTATTTGTTGAAGTGGCAATTTTAGAGGCTTATCTTCTTAATTTTTAGTTAAAATTAAATTAAAAGTTTAAATGAACAGAATCTCAATGTGAATATTCATTATGGTCTCAGGCATTTGGCCCCACTGTTGCTCATAACCCACTCACATTTAGCAGGTTGAAACATCTCCACAAGGGGGCACTGTAAGATCTGTGCTTGTCCAAATGTGAAAAGTGGCACTGTGTTGTTTTGTCTGCACAATAATAAATTGCTTACAACTAAAAAAAAATGACAGAAATTAGACAATTAAAACAGCATGGGCGCATGAACAGGTTAGCTTCATGAAAATTTAGTATATGAATATTTTTTGTGCAGATGGTCGTTGGTTATAATTCCTTACCTGGCTGATATTTTCTTTCCACTGCTGTGTATTTTCAGCAGTGCTGTCTCTCAGCCTAGCTGTCGTTAATCTGAAAGCCTCTTCAGATCCCCCAGAGGCAAAGGTGTGTGAGGTGAACTCATGCTAACATATTGGTGTCTTCAATAAAAGCTACACTTGGAGTGAAAGAACCAGCCCATGATAATGATTGCTAAGTCTCGCAGCCAGTAGGAGTTGCGGCCCCCTGCTGGGCTAACTAAAGGGTGGGAGCGATAGTGGTTCCTGCTCCAGCACTCTGAAACCGAGAATCCAGGCCAACAACCCGATTCTCCAATTTCAGCCTCGTCCTTTCTTCACACTGAGAAATCCTCCCTGTCTCAACTATCAAAAAATCTTTCAGAAGGCAGTATTAATAGTTTGAGTCATTTTATACCGGACTTTATACTGTAGATTTCAACACTATGAGCAGCACTATTGGTTTGATGAGTTAGAAGAAAAAAAACACTTCCCCAAAATTACTATAAAAGCTATGAATACAATCATTTGTACGAAACATTTTAACACTACATCCAGTCAAACTGATTATGCTTAATTTGTATTGAAATATGCCGTGTTCTGATGTACTGACAATATCCCCACTATGCTGCATTGTGATATGACAGTTTGTCATGATAATGAAACATTGATAAGTATTCTTATACTGCTGACACCTACACAATATGTCGTGTGCATATATTTTTGTCAATATTTCTTATATTTCTAGAACAAGATGCTAACAGTTCAACATTAGAAATAATGCCAATAAAGTACTGTTAAATTAAACAGACAATGAAGTTAGTTCTTGTTTGAGACTTGAACAGAGTTCATATTCTTTACCAATTTTAAAGATCAGTTAGAAGTTATATTTATTTCTAAGTGACTTATTTAAGGGGACACAATATTTGAAGCTGGGAGCATAACCATTACTTATGTCTGCTGCAAAGCTGCCCACTCACCTCCTTCAGTGGTGCCACAGTGGTGTCCAGAGTGAGATTTTTAGCTTTACAGGCTAGGAAAATCCCCTTCTGATGATGGGTCTTGAAGGTGCAGGTCTACTGTTTTAATGTTCTACAGAGGGATCCCACATGTTTCTAATGTTACTGCTGGACGGGTGAACATCGTATCTACATTTTAGCCTCTACTTCAGCAGCTACACTAGCAGTCAGGATTTCTTTATCGCAGTGGAAGGAGGGTTCCCAAAGGTTGTATGACATATTTGCATATTGCATGCAGGGTATTGGAGTGAGAGAACAGTGATGAAGGAAAGCATGAAATTGGCATGAAATGAGTTCAAGGGACACAGGTATGAAATGAGTTTGAGGGAGGCAATGATGCGCCACGAAAAATTACACAACATGACAGATAGCATTAAATGGTTGTTTAAGGCTGGAATGCCTCAGAATTTCTGCTGTTAGAGTAGAAGAATTCGGACACTGATAATCATATTTCACAAATTCATACCAGTCAGTAAGGTAGTGTTCAACTGTGGGATTCTGTTTAATTTCTGACCATAACTACATTGGCTGATCTTATCAGTAACTATAATTACATTTTAATTTGTGACACAGTGTTTATATCGTTCAGGCCGTAATTGATATTTTATCTACCTGAGGTTCACACATCGAGAATTCTTCATATTCTTTTTTGATGTCCTACATCTTTCTCATTTCATCATCATTCTAACATTATTTTATTTTTTTTGCAAGTTATAAAAACTCAGATGTTGTCTTTTTTCTGTTATGTATTTATTTATTATATTTATTACTTTTTAAAATGTAGACAATGTCAAACACTAGTATTCACATTAATATCCTTTAATATGACTTTGATTACTCTTTGATTAAAAAGAAGAAAAATACATTCCAAATAATCATTCTAAGAAATCAGTGTTATCAAAGCAAGTAAAATTACCTGTGTGTGTGTGTGTGTGTGTGCGCGCGCGTGCATGATGATCCATCAGCCACATGGTTACCTAGTTAAAGTTTCTATGAAATGCCTGATTAGTGATTTCAGTATTTACTGACATTTGACAACCGTGCCAAAAAGTGAAAGTGAAAGTAAAAAAGAGACCACAGTGTCTGTAAAAGGTGTAAATCAGGTTAACAAACCACCATAGCAGAGAATCTACTACTATATTAGAACTTTGTCTAATCTTTAAAATATGTGTGAGTAATAATGGATTTTATACTGGGTGATGTCTATAGATGTTGAAAGGGTTCCTGAATATGATAGATTATTTTTTAACTGAGCTCTGATGTCCTTGGTTTTGGCTATTCAGATGTGGTTTACTTGGTTTGTAATAGCAAGATCACATCTCGATTGATTTATATGTTGTGATTATAAATGACTAAACAATGACTCTTTGAATATTTTTATATGATTTGCGTGCCAAGTATGGGCCATATTTCAAGAAACTGCTTCTGGGACTAGACATTGAATTAACAATGCTTAACGCTTAGTCAATATATATTTTATTTGCTGAGAATGTGCCGTCTTCTAAAGCAATTATTCATCTGATTGTTTTCCCAATTTTATTCTCGACAATACCTCTTAGCGGTGCTCCAAGACAGAACCCTCGTCTCGTCGAAACAGCAACAAATAAGCCTCTACCCCCAGACTGAAATCCTCCGAAGGCTTAAAACCCACACACTTCCATGCAGTCCTAACTTCTTCCTAATTAGAGGCCAATGTAATTACTGTTAAGCCTCACACTGCAACAAGACTTAATGCCGACAGTGAGCGGAGTTAGACGAGGCCCAACACGCTCAGTATTGGGGCGAGCCTTTACAAGCCCCTGTCACTAATGGGGAAGGCACTGTATTCAAAAGGAAGTGCTGGAGCATTTGAAGGTGCTGGTATTACATCAGTGTGGCATTTCCCAGCTTTCTCTCCACATGCTGTTCACATTTGGAGGGAACTGATGGAGCTTGTATTGTGCCAGATGCTGTCTTTTGTGGTCCCCCTTCTAATCCCTGTATTTAAATGCCTTGGAAATCAGGATTATTGTCAGAAAAAATAAATAATGATTCCTGTAAATCTGTTCATTCCCCCCCAAAAATAGCAACATTTTGTTCTTTTGTATTGCATGTCACATCTCCTTTCGAAAGCCAGAGGCGTTCGTCTCAGGGCCACGTTGTTTGTTGTGCCTGTAAGTGCATGACAGGAACTAGAGTGCCGGTACCCGCAGTCGTCTAATGGCGACGGAAATAGAATTCAAGCTCCTTTTTAAGTGTTTGAGCACCAACTGATTCTAAAATGAAGAAAACAAGACTTCCGAATCAATTGACCTCAAATATAAAAGCTTGTCACAATGTCACAGGAATGAGTGACAGAACAGAAGTATGATGCATTAACTGGCCTTCCATGATGTAGAAATTCGCTTTCTTTGCTTGTTTTGAAACATATGCAGTTATCTACTGTTTGAAAGTACTTTTCATTCTCTTTTCCGTTCAAACTAAATAGGGAAAAACAACACATTTTGAATTCACAGTGGTAGTGAGGTCACACCCGTAACTGTCTGCCTACAGCAGTTTAGTGGCCCATTTATGGAAGGAAGGGATGGAGTGTTGTTACTGCAGACAATCTGTAGCAGAGAGAATTGAATAGGTCTACATTGTATTATTCCCAGAAGCAAATGGATTATTGGAGCATTCTAATAGATACGTCCATTTAAAAGGAAAAAAAAAAAAACAGTTGATGGATATATTTGACTGACTGGTTGGAACGAAACTCTTCTGTAATTTGATCATTTTCTGGTTTTATGTACCTAAAAAATCTTAATGCGTGTTCTGTTTTACAGCCTCTTATTATTCATGAAAACCTTTATTATACATTAAACCTACTGCTTTTGTTACTGTACCTTTAAGACTTGTGTATGTGGATGATCTGCATTCTGATGGGCTCTGATGTAAATTAGCTTTTTTTCTGATCTGCCACCAACATATTTCACATTTTTAGTAGTTTTTTGACAATTCAAATGCCTGTGACCACATTTGAAATGCAAACATTCTGGATATTCATTTTCTTATAACTTTGATCACTGTATTGTAAAGTTTTAGGAAATTCTGTATGACCCTATTCATCAGAGTGAACACGTTGTTGGTATAGTGCAGTAGAATAATCACAGAATCATTTCACTTTGATGGATTTAAATCCAGAGGGTCAAAATCTGAAGTGATTCCAAACTTTTTGTCATATCAATTTAAAGTTTGGAGTCACAAAAATAGAAGTTGAAAAATGCTAAAAATGAAATGTGGCTGTGTTTGGTAAGATATAAACATAAAAAGCTATACATTTACTCCAGCAGACAAAATAAAATGTAAAAAAAAATGGAGAATAAAAGAAGAAAACAAAGGCACACTATCTGATATAATCTAACTCACCTTGCACATTTTGACTACTGTGACAGGCCTTTGGGTGGGCACGACCCACTCTCTAGATGTGGCTTGGAATTCTAAATGGGTCTTATTAGCTTTACATAAATCAATGGTTTCTCCACATTTAATGCGGGCATGGCAGTTCATTATTGGGTTATTAATTCATTAATCTCCCAGCTCGCAGAAGTGGCAGTGTCAGCACTGATGCTTCTAATCTTGCTGAGGTCTAACGTGGACATTACTCACCATTTGATTGCCTTTTAGTTTTAAGCATGTACACAGTGAGTCTGAGTGAAGATTGGAAGTTGCTTTAGAAGGCATCTAGTAGGTAACATGAGTACATGAGGACTGAAAAACACCAAAAAACCCAAATCTCTGTTTGTCTGCATGAAAAACTGAAGCTCGATTAAAGCATGAGACATCATCTTCTCATGGTTCTCTCCCTGAGAGCTAGCTCTGTTATGCCTTTTGTTCTAATAGTGCCTCCTCCAGGCCAGCTCGCCTTAAAGTTCTCACTCGAGGACACCTGTTGCATCACCATTTTCTCTAATTGGTCCACTTCACAAAACTTTTCTTTGGTTCTTTCATAAACACTATGCATCAGGCATTCACCCTTGGCAGCCTTTATAGCCTACAAAATATAACTGATGTCGAAAAGGAGAAGTAATTTTGAAGGAGTTTTCTGGACCAACATTATGCCTCCTCTGGATTGAATTGCTCTGCTGATGATGATTGCCCAAGTAATTCAGGTAACAGCTCCTAAAGAAGAAAACCTCAAATAGAGTTTTGTCGTTTTTTGTAGCCATCTGCTCATTCAGGGTTCTGAAATGAAGGGTATTAATACAGAGTTTGGGGCTAGATGGTGGAACATTGCTGTGAGAATTTGATTGCAGCCACATGAGCTTTAGTGAGGTCAGGTGCTGATGTTGGATAATTGGTTCTGGATTACGAATTATGCTTAATTTAATTCCAAAGGTATTGGACGAAGCTCCATCACTCCAGAGCGCTTGGATCCACAGACCAAGGCTTGGGGTGGGGGGCACTGGGTTGAGTGACCTTAGGCTTATTTGTGGCAGCTCTTGGCAATGTTTTTTATGGAGATTATCCAAGCATTCATCCATTTCCTGAGCTGCTTATCCTAACCAGGCATGATGGGGAGTGCTGGAGCCCATCCCAATGCCAATAGGGCAGAAGGCCTGGGATTGAAACCTGGACCATGGTGGCACCCCCAATTATACAAAAATTTTTACCCTAAGTAAAGAAAAAATATCACAACCTGCAGTTTACATACTTGGCAATGGTGCAAAAGAATGGAAATTCTTGGAAAGCAATACCAAATTCAGCACCCCCAGTACTGTGCAAGCCAGGCACCTGTGAAAAAAGTATATATAAAAACATTTTAGATAAGCAGTGACTGTTTTTTTCATATTAATAGTACTTTAACAACTAAAAAAACTAAAAAGAATAAAAACTAGTAATATAATACAGGAAATAATAATTTTATGTGCAGTGTATGAATGTGTTCCTTGTGGAAACCCAAGTAATTGTAATTTTTTTTAGTATTTTTTAGTATTTTTTGCACTTTCAGACCCCTCTCTTTATTGCTTTTAGAGTTTTGATTTGTATGCAAGGAGGGAGTGATTCTTACAAATAAAACAGTTTGTTCAGTGGTGTTGTAATCATTGTGTCAAAAACAGAAGTATAATAGTAAATAAATACCGGCTCTGAATATCGGTTATCGGGCACATAAACATGCAAATAATTGGTATCGGTATCGGTAATAAAAAAAAATCAATATCGGTCGATCACTATACAACACACAGTGAAATGATTTCTCTGCCTTTAACCCATTCACCAAGTGAAGCAGTTATTATGCTAGCATCATGATGCTAGGATAGTCAAGCAGTGATGTTCCTTTTTCTGTCATTTTACTGTATATCAAGCCAGGTGTCACTGTTTTAAATCACTGTTTCTCAACTGGATTTTCGTACTTCATTTTTGGTTCAAATTTCCATCCTTCTGCTCTCTTTCAACCCATTTTCAGAGGCTGAAATGTTGCCGCATCTCAGGCGATGACTGTGTTAATGTGATGTACTTTATTCATGTGGAAATAAGATTAAGTTTTTCCATGTAAAATTCAAAGTTCCCTATACTGCCGCATACATAATTTATAACCTTTTAGACCACTTTAAAATACATATACAGGAAATTAGAAAATTGCATATTGCATATTGGCCTTTTTAAAGCAAAGCAGCGCAGCCCTGCTTACCATATGAACTCCTCTGGCTCAGAAGGCCTCTGCTAAAGCCATTAGACAATATCAAGCAAGAAGGGAAAAAAAGAAATATTTATCTTTCATCTAGTGACCTCCCCTCTCCCCCCTCCCCGCCACATTTCACATTTCTGTTCGGGAAAAATCCATTTATCAAAGCAATTCAGACAGATGCTCCTGACACGTCGCTTATCCAATAGTTCCCTGACATTGCAATTTGTCATTCGTTCCTTTTGGTAACGTCGCATCCCAAAATAGCATTCCATCGACATCACACAGAACTGCATTCAAACTAGCACCCGGAACTGCGGCGAAGCATCCAGACCATTGCGGCTCGACTTCCGTCCTGAGTCAAATCTGAAGCCTCCTTCTGCTTTCAATATCAGGTGGCAGTTTGTTAATTGTGTTTTTTTTAAGTGAAGGAATGTGCAGATTTAATTAATTGATGGCCCATTTTGACCCGCAATAGTTATTAAAACTAAATGTCATACTCTGGCAAGCATAATATCTCATAATATGTCAAAGCGTAACAAGCAAATTAATCACATCCCATTGTTTTGGTGGTTGCAAGAGCGCCTTCGTGGTAACTCAAGCTAATTACATGCTCCAGTGCTACTCCTATTGCGAGCGAATCCAGATTTGACTTATTCCAGGGTCAGTTGTGTATGTCAGGATGTGTCACCAATATGACAGTTTCATTTCATCACACCAGCATGGTTCACCATCTGGGAAGGCCAAGGCCACACCCTTCAAGGAGTTCGATGAAAAAAATCGGAAATATACAGCTTTACCACTAACTCAACACAGCCATGTCCAATCTGGCCCCTGTAGTTTAGTGCTAGAGCTATGAGGCTAGTGATGCTGACAAACCATAAAGTTTTTCCTCAAATGTCCTGACCGGTTGATCACATCTGTAATAAGTAGAAAACGTCTTAGGCACCTATGCATATTGTTTAAAGCCAGTTTTTTTAGTGTGAAAGTGTCTTTCTGCTAGCAGAGTTAACATTCAAATAAATGCAAACAAACAAGAAAGCAGTAAAAAGAATCAGGATTTGTTTTGTTTGTAAAAGTAGTTGATAGTGTATGAGCTGGTGAGGAGAACACAGGTTCAGTTCCAGATTCCTCCTCGGTTCCTCCAGCCGTTGTTAGGATTTGTGAAATTCCATCAGCAGCTCCTGATTTAATTTAATGAAGGACTGGTTGAGTCAAACCAGGTTTCTGATGGAAACTACAAACGATACTGGGCTTCCACAAGGAACATCCTGATATACTGTACAAAAAGTAATTTTTAATTTTCCAAGAATTTATTTGTATTTTTTCTTAATGATGTGATACAACATTCACTGTACTTTTTTTAGCAGGTCTCTAAGTGTGTGTGTAATGTATATGCATCAACATGGGCAAGTTTGTACACAAAAATAATGAAAATTAATTCATATTCAACATGCCTAATTCATTTCATCATTTATATTATAAATGATAATTATAAGCCTCTTCTTGTCTTCAATCAAATGTTTTACACCAGGAAAAATAAATGTGCTGCATAAACCACATAAGCAAGTCTATTTGAGACTGGTTCTCAACTGTGCTGTTTTTGTACCCCAAATCACACCTGAGGCTGTGCAAAATAATCTTAAAATTACTTAAAGAGATAGGAAAAAAGATTATTAAATATGATAAAAACTATTCCGTGTAGTAAAAGAAATATATATAGAGAGAAACAAAAAATCAGTGCATGGGTGACGTAGGTGAGAAGTGAAGTTACCATATGGGCAAATGCACATCTGAAATGAGCATATTGTGCAAATAGACATATTCTACAAGATAGACATATTGTGCAAAATAGACATAATTGTGCAAAATAGACATCTGAGTTTATACTGTACATGTAAATCTGCTGTATGCATGATAAAGTGCAGGTTGCCATATTTTGATGATTAGGGCACATAAACAGATGGGTATAAATACAAAATATATATATATTTTCTGAGGAGTTATGTACAGTTTACTAGCTGTGGTGGCATGTCTAGTAAACTGTATATAACTCCTCAGACTGCGGGTTAAATGAACGTACTCCACCTGGTAAGACTGACATCCAATTTCCAACATGTTAGAAATAAGTTGAAGAGGAACTCCCATCAGGAGATTTCCTGAAGGAGCAGTGATTACTATGTTAAGTGTACATTGAAAGATTTTGGACTGTCCCAGATGAAAGATGATAATCATGAAACAATTGTGTTGATTTCCTTGGTCGTGACTCCTAATTGGTGGTCCTACGTCATACTGTGAGACAGGTTCACAGTGACCAAAGACAACCTGCAATTATTTTGACAATGTCTGAAATTTAGAACTACCATCTCACAGTGTGTGCTGCTATGTCTACTGACCCGGCAATAAAAATGCAGCATGAAATGACACGCTATCGTCCGTCTACACACCTTAACACACACCCTCATACATCTACACGTCTTCATACACACCATCGTACATCTACACGTCTTCATACACACCATCGTACATCTACACGTCTTCATACACACCATCATACATCTACACACCTTCATACACACCATCGTACATCTACACGTCTTCATACACACCATCGTACATCTACACGTCTTCATACACACCATCGTACATCTACACGTCTTC
>JBBPCY010000001.1:2454929-2467900 GCA_037974405.1 Brachyalestes nurse
AGAGAAACAGGCCCACAGCATCACCGATCCTTCCCCATACTTCACAGTGGGCATGAGGTGCTTTTCTGCATACTCATCTTTTGTGTTCCACCAGACTCACTTAGAGTGTTTGTTGCCAAAAAGCTCTATCTTGGTCTCATCTGACCAAAGCACACGGTCCCAGTTTAAGCCCCAGTACTGCTTAGTGAAATCCAGACATTTGCGTTTATGATTGTATGTGAGAAAAGGTTTTTTCCGTGCATGCCTCCCAAACAGCTTGTTGGCATGTAGACTTTGTGAACCGAAGATGCTACCATTTATTGCAATTCTTTAACAGTGAGCTTTCGAGAAACTTTTATTTCTTATCTTCCTCACTGTGGGTGGAGGCAAAATAAACTTGCATCCTCGTCCAGGCTTGTTTACCACTGTTCCCGTTGTTTTAAACTTCTTAATGATTGCTCTGACAGTGGATATGGGCAGGTGCAGGCTAGTGGCTATTATCTTGTAGCCATTGCCTGACTTGTGAAGGTCGACACACATCTGCCTTTCTTGAAGACATCTGTCTTTCCCATGTTGAAGAGTGGATAAGAGAAAGGGCCTCTGTGTCACGTCACATTTATACCCCAGGAAAACAGGAAGTGATGAATTAGTAATTAAATGTTCCTAAATACTTTGTAAACTACTGTAGAAATGACAGAAATACTTCAATTATTGTTAGGGGTGCCAATAATTGTGGAACAGGTGATTGTATGAAAAATAATTATTTCTTAGTCAGGGTTCCCCTTATAATTCACTTGAGTTGAAGGTTACATTTTTCTACAAAGCAGTGCAAATGTGAGAGTATGCTTCTGCATTAAAAATTAAATTTATTTTAAGGCTTTTAACACATCTTAACCAGGGGTAACCAATAATTATGGACGGCAGTGTACACACACAAACCCCTACATAAACACAACCACTGCTCACACACAGGTGACCACACAGGTCAACAACTCAATGGAACTGTGAGTTTTTTTTATCAAAAGAGAATAAATTGCTAAAGAAAACGAAGAGTACTGATTTTGTTTTTGGTTCCTGTTTTTTGTGGCACAAAGCTGCCAAAATATTCTTTCTCAATATTTTTTCTTGGTTCCCAGGCATGCTATGCATCATTCTGAATGGAACAACATCGTCCTGTCTGCGTGGGGTTGTGTTCCATATGCAACACCCATGTTGCAGTTCATCAAACAGACTGAGCATGGCCATACTGTGTGAGCATATAAACTGCAGGCATTAACTGGAGCCAAGCAGTGCAAATGAACAATGAGTAGTCACAAAAGCATACAGTATATTTCTGGTTTTATGTTGTGCTTCCATGGAATATTAAGTTGGAGTTACATTGAAAATGCTCCCAGGCTTGCTGAGTATACCTGACTGACAGAACGCATGGAATAAATGGATATAATGTAGACACAATTTCAGTTTCAAAGTCAAACAGCCCTTGATGTATTTTTCTGTGTGTGATTGAGATCTCTCTCTTTCTCTTTCCCTCTGTCTGCCTCTCTTTCATTCCTCCTCAGGTTGACAGGATTCCAGGTGCCAGCGCCAGTCACGAGCACCGGCTCTATTTTCTCCCTTCGCCTTACCAGCGACTTCGCCGTGAGCGCCCATGGATTTAAAATCTATTATGAAGGTGAGGAGTGTTGTTTTTTAATTTCCCCTGCCATCGGTCTCGGGCTTTACGTATGCAGATGGCAGCAGCCCCTCGAATCACACCCTTTTGTGGTCATTTAAAAGAGCGGCAGCTCGCTGATAT
This sequence comes from Brachyalestes nurse, assembly GCA_037974405.1. Lineage (NCBI taxonomy): Eukaryota > Metazoa > Chordata > Actinopteri > Characiformes > Alestidae > Brachyalestes > Brachyalestes nurse. The sequence continues at coordinate 2,456,704 of JBBPCY010000001.1, forward strand.
TGAGTGCTATCGACAGCAAAGTCACCAAGGAAAAGCTAAACAGGCAGAAAATTAGTTCCACGCCGTTGCCTGAATGTCATCCCGTTCTTTTGGGCTCTTCAGGTCTGGAGCTGTAGTTGCAGTGCAGAATTAAACAGAGCAGCTCTGAATGGCAAGAGTCGGCGTGAATGCTGGCAGAGGTGGGGAGAAAGGCTCAGCTGAGAGCAGTAAATTTTGTCTTGTCACACATCTGTGTTTATTTGATTTGCTAGAAAGAAAGGACTTGACTTGAATTCGAAACAAGCGATATGTATCTCAGGCTCACTTGGATCATGCTGTGGTAGAAAACACGATCGACCCCCAAATTCGTTTGTCTTCTTTCTAAGCAAAAGATACAGTTCACGCAAAACGTCACAGATTTTTTTGTAAAGCACCGTTTAATACTGGAAACTGTAGAGTGGAAACTGTCCAGTCAGTAATCGAAGGTGGAAACAGCCATTCAGGAATGAACAGGCTCAGTCAGCATGTTATGAATAAATTAGGTATATGCATTGGTAGAAGGATTCAGATCATCTGGAGCAGAAGGTGAAACCTGGCCTGTCTTGAATGGAAGGTGGCATCAGCCAGTAGGGAATAACTGATGTGCTCCATTTGAGAATTGTAGATGGTTTCAGATCTTCAGGAGCAGAAGGTGGAACGTTGCCAGTCTGGAATGGAAGGTGGAATTTTTCACCTGGGAATGAAGGATGTACTTGGTCATTTTAAAATGATAGATGGATTCAGATCATCAGGAGCAGAAAGTACCTGGCCAGTCTGGAATGGAAGATGGAACTGGACCATCAGGGACAGACAGCGGAACTAGCCAGCTAGGAACGAAAGGTGGGACCTGCCAATTGGAAACCGAAAGTACCAGGTCCAGTTGTGATGGAGGATGTCGCTGACGAATCAGGGAAGGTAGATCTAATCAGCCGAACGGGAATACTAAATGGAACTGTCCTACTGGAAAAGGAAGGAGACATGGATTAATCGGTAGATAATCAGCTGTAGGTAATGGAAGAATGAACTGGATAATCAGGAACGGAAAGTGGAATCAGATAATCAATGGAATGAAACATTTGCTAACATGATGGATCACTGGCCTGCTAGACGTACTAACATACACACACACACACACACACACACACACACACACAAACAGACGCACTCACAAAGAAACATGGAACAGGCATGCGAGAGAATGACGAATGGGGTTATAAAACCAGCTTTCCCATCATTCTCAGCTTGGTCAGTAACGTCAGAACTACGCAGTTTAATGAAACATCAAAAGGAAAGCACACCTGCAGTGATCCACCTATTAAGAGAATAGCTTTGGAGTCCTGATCCATTCGTGTGATGCAACTTCTTGAGTCAGCCAAATGTGTCTACTGTCGGGTTCCGGAGACAGTTCCCGAACAGCAAAGTCTGCTTGCTTAAAGTCTGACATGAAGCAAAACCAGGTGTTGTGAGGTGTGAGAGGGAGTTTATCTCTGCTGCGGGCTCCCAAACTTCAAACAGTCATCGGTCCTCTCCAACCACACACACACACACACACACACAAATACAGCCACTGACAGTCACTATATCTTGATCTCCCTACTGCTGTCTCTCTCTCTCTCTTTCCCCCCTCTTTCTCTCTTTTTCCACCTGCCACCCTCCTGACCTGACCACAGGACGCTTCCCCCATCTGCTCCATCATTTACACACTGAATAATTCAGGCCCGGCTGGGGCTTTGGCTCACACTTTTCAGCTTAATGTTCTCTGGAATTTTATGAGCTTTGGAATATTAATCTGGCAAGTTATTACACACTGGAGGGCATGGAATACCGCCGCATGCACAACGACTCGCCTGTCTCGTTATCATTCATCGCTGCAGATTAAGATATGCAAACGAAGGACCGCCCTATCAGGAGGATCTCTTAATATCAAATTTGGAGAGTTTTCCTTTAAGAGGCACCAGTTGCAGCGACAGGTGTGAGTGGACGTCACGGCTCCATGTCTGTTCCAAAGCATCCCCAGGGAATTTATCTAGGCGTTAGTGATTTATATTTTGCATGAATGAATGCATGGAGCTCTCGGTTAAGTGCTTCCACAAACTTAAGGTTAACTTTTACTTCTCTCACATTAAAATCTAAAAAGCCTGCTTTAACTCTAGCCTACATCTTCTGGCTTGATTAATTCAGCGCCATGCGCTGCCTTTAAGTGGCTTCTGTGCACTCTCTGACCGCACTCCCTCTTAACCGTTTGTACATTATGAATTTGTCGGCATTTTAAGATCGTTTCAAGGGCCGTCTGGTCGGTGGTGCAATTGCGATTGGAAATACGTCCCAAAGTTTCCTTCTTGATGCTCTTCTCTGTGTTCCATCATTGGGCCTTTGGGTGCGTGGGTGTATGTGAGAGAGAGAGAGAGGAAAGAGGAAAGGAGTGAGACAGACGGGCCAAGCACAGGGGAAAAGAAATCTCATTTTAGCTCCTGTCAGTCCTTCATCACCCCGAACAAGCGAAACCATGTTTGACAGTCACTGCATTTGTGTTGATTAATGTGTCTATTGCCATCCGCTGCAAATCAGCCTCCGCCGCCTGTGTTTATCAAGAGTAAGATACAGAAACCTGACCTTTCCATGCAGGGTCACTTCTGCTCGAGATGCTCCTCAGAGCACTGGAACACGGAGGCATTTAGGACTCGAGCAGCTCACACCGCGTTTTTAGTGACGTTAATCCTGGCATGTGGCCCATGGTGACCTAGCCCACTCGTCTCTTAGGCCCCTGAAGACTCAACTTCAGGGCTGTTTTACACCCACTCATGCAGAGCCATGATAATAATATACCTCTGAATGCTGCAACATGACATTTATAACACTAAAAGCCTCAAAGATGTACTTTTTTTTACTGTATATATTAACCTGTGGGCTGCATGATGGTATTCCAGAATGTAGTACTAATGTATCCATATCCAAACTCCAAAGCTTGGATAAGTATCCAAGTAAGACATGCATGGTCACATTCATGGTGGTTTAACAAACTATCTGTTGCAACTCAGCGGATTATCAACAGAATTAGGTTTAGGATTAAGATTAGGGTTAGATTTAAGTCTTGTACATTCAGCAAGGATCGATTATATTTAGATATGTACTGGTGGTTCTATTAAAAAGATTAACTACAAACCATCTATAGTAAACCACCCAAATAAAGTATGAACTACTTTGGAAATCTTTGGAAATGGTTCAGATTCATGGTTGTTGGTAGGGGCTTGTAATGACGAATTAAAAAATTAATTGTAGATTTTTGCATTATTTACCTGCTTACTTGAAAAAATGTTTTGTTGAATTTTATAAGTAGCATTAAGTGTCAAAACATGGTTTCCATCCATTTGATGGAAACAGGTAAGGTACAAAAAAAAATGTTTTAAAAAATGAAAATGTGGAAAATGTCGGAGCATCCAATATCCAGTTATACTGATACCCAGGTATACCAATACCCAGCAAAACTGATACTCAATAATAGCCCGGTATACAGATACCCAGGGATATATACAGATGCCCAGCAATTCTGATACACAGGGATACAATAATCAGCAAAACTGATACTCAACAATACTGAGACCCAGAGATGCCAACACCCAGTGACACTGAGATACCATTTCTAGCTAAAGACCACCTGTCACACTGCACACTGGCAATCTTTTGTAGCTCTATGAAAAAGGATATGAAAGCATTGGTTAACTGGAAAAGTTCCATTGGTGAATGCAAATGTGAGCAAAATGAAAACTGCCAAAAATGCCCACAGCCTGTCTCAACCTTCAGATTTGATAAAACTACTCTTGTTGGTTGATCTGCTAAATTTGTCTGCCATTCGTATTCCGTGGGCCTTCACCTCTGCTAATTTGGCACGTATTGTGTTCTGCTTCCGCTTGGCTTGGATGTTGTGGAGTTCAGTACCGCGGAGCGCCTGCTAGTCTAGCGCGTCTTCTCCCGGGGATGGAAGGCAGCGTGCAGAAATGTGCTTAATGCTTCCATATCCGAGCTGCTCCGACAAACTTCCATCATCTTCAAAGGCTGCAAATTCATTAGACATACCGGAGAATAAATAGCTCTTCCCTTGGGAGAAGTCTGCGCCAACCACTTCCGTTGTTTTGCTCCTCCAGCATGGCACTATGTTTCTTTTCCTCACTTTTTTTTTATATAGCGAACGTGTACATTTCTTGCCAATGATATGGAAATGAAAAGTAATGAATTGAAATGTCAGAATCCAACGACTTTGTTTGCTGCCATTATTTCACACAACATACAATTTGATTTGCCAGTGTCTTTCAGACGACTCTAAGGAATAGAGGGCCTTGTCTTCATCCTAGTTTGATATGAGACTGACATGATTAAATCCTTGACTCTTGTTACTCGACAGAAAAGTCATTGATATGTTCATTAAATATTGAATTGTCATTTACGTCTTTATGCAAGATTCACAATCCTTTAAGGGGCAAAGACTTGACAACATAATCCTGATAATCAGACACTCAGTGTAGTTATATTAATGTAGGTTTGGGCATTATCCACTTACTGCAATATGATGTAGTATTATTATCAGGGTGGGAGGTGTGTAAAAGTGCCATAATGAGCGTCAAAATGGATATGTCACGTTTGTGTCATCCTGTCCTGCCTTATCTAATAAAATCAAATCAAAACACAAAGCTGGCGTACAGGATCACAAAATGAGTAAATGCAGCGCATGACTATCAATCCACTATTCAATAATTGTCAACCTATCTATCAAAAAACGTGGTATGCGGATTATTGTAATTTTCAGAATGAGCATTGTGTTATTTTTAGAAGCAGTTTTTGTGTTACATTTTAGAAAAGGCATTGTGTGTCATTTTTAGAAAGAGCATTGTGTTAATTTTAAGTAGAGCATTGAAATGCTAAGAAATGCTAAGCTAAAGGTTATCTAAAAGCTGCTGTATGGTAAATGACACTGATAAAGAAAATCTTCTATTTGGAATGTGTTAATGTTCATGATATATGTATATATAATCCTGCACAATCCTATGGATCTTTGGAATATTTAGAAAGAGCATTGTGTTATTTTTAAAGTAAAGAGGCCCGTTATAGTCACACACCAAAGCACAGCACACTGTAATTCTTTCTCTGCATTTAACCCATTCACCAGGTGAAGCAATGGACTGCCACCAGTGAGGGGTGCGTGAGGAGCAGTGTGTGGGTATGATACCTCGCTCAATGGTACCCCACTAGCAGTCCAGGGATTTGAACATGACCCAAATTCCCCACACTTGTTCCCTGCTCCTGGAACAAGTGTAGACAATAAAAACACATTTGTCTGAGAGAGGAAGGGAATTTGTGTGACAGGCAAAATAAAACATCCGTAGAGGTCCGTAGGATCCGTAGAGTCTTGGCTAAGCTAACAACAGCTTAGTTAGCAAGCTAAACACGTCACATTTGATTCTGACTAACAGGCGCTGTGCTAACACTCTGAAGAAACTAATTCCTGAGATGGGTAAAGTCAATGTTGAATAATGTTGCAGTGATTGAGAGCCAAAACTACCATTATATGGTGTATCTGTAGTGTTATAGCTAAGCTAACAGCTTAGTTCACAGGACAAAGTGCCACACCATGGGCTCAGTCCCAGATAACTGAGGCTAAAACGACATTTGTGAAAAGAAGCATATATGAGAGCGCAATGTCAAGAGACGGGTGTTGGAGAGATGCAGGCAATCAAGTGTGTTCTGTGGTGCATGTAGCTGTTAGTGGTTCTCTGGCCCTGGTTTTTCTCTTCGAGGCTGATTTTCTCTTGGAGGCTTCTGGCTGTGTTTTACCATAGTTAGGATGATGCATGCACAATGTGTCCAGTGTTGTGATCAGGCTAGATACATTAGGGCCACCTGCCAACACACTGTACTTGCAAAGTGCAAAGTTCAAATTTTTTCTGCTGCTTTTCATAATTACTTTCTTTACTGAAAATGGTTTGGTTTATTGTACACACACAAAATGAATCGGAATTATTTACAGAGGTGGTCAACGGAATCAGGGGTATCAAAGCACAAATGTGGCCATTTTATTTAACACCTAAATCTACCTAAATGTACCTGTACGTGTTCTGTACGTGAGTTTTTTTTACATTTACATTTATATTTATGGCATTTAGCAGACTGCTCAGTGCCCAAGCAGTCCACATCTTTTATTCATACCTGTAAAGCTAAACTTGAAACAACAACTGCTTTTCAACCAAGTTAATGCCACCTAAGTTACACATCTAAACAACTCCTGTCAAAGAAAAGCCAAAAGAGAGCAATAGGAGATGAGGTCACTGTTCTTAAGAGTTTTCCTCCATTTTCTTTCGGCTGCTCTCAGTTCCCTTCGGTTGCTTCGCAGGGCCTCAGACAGGCATGGAGCCGGGGAAGAAGCACGCCTCGGTCTGGAAGACAAGGGGCAGAGTTGATTAAATGAGCTGTGGAGAGATAAGAGAAGGTCATGGGTAGCAGATTCAACAGAAGATGTGGGTATGAGTAAAACGGGATAAATCAGAAAATAAAAACCTTAAAATAAAGGAGCCTTAAATATAAAAAATGCAAAATCAGTGACAAATAGATAGACAGTTATTTCCCATCCGAACATTTTACATGAGTTCAGAGAGTATTAGCTTGTTGAAAAATTGTTAACGCTTTTAGAGAATATTCTTTCAATTCTAATCTTCTGTCTGTCCACCTGCTGCTTTTAAAGCAGAGTCCAGCTCTGGTCCAGCACAATTTGGTGATTCTCCTGCTCAACGCACACCTGGTTCAACTAACCTGTTATCTGTCAGGTTCGGTCAGTGGGTTTTAAGAGGAGAACTACCAAACTTGTACTGGAAACCAGCCCTCCAGAGAGAGATTTAGTCACCTTTGTGCTAAAGGAAATCTCTCAGTAATATGTTTTTGAGACATTGCTGCTTATTTCAACCTGATTTCAAGAGGCTGCGAAACTGCCTTAAGTAAATCGAACAGAAGCTTTTCCAGTGCCCACGACATTTTTGTGCAATCTTCTCATGGTTTGCATATGTATGAGGGAGAGAAACACATTTTGCTTTTTCCCATGTACATGGTGCATAAACTGTGTTTAGGCTCATATACGGGTTTCATATGACATGCCTTTCTTCCAGGCAGAATGCATCCATATTTATGCCTGAGCACTAGTGGTAAAACCACTGGCCTTCACTGTTTTTCTGCAGTCTTGCACACTCTAGCTCTATAGCAGTGGTCGAAGATGTCTGGAATAGGTAATAAAGGAATCGGATGCATTTTTTTGTTTGGCATGGAACATCACTAGGTGCTTTACGCCCTTTATAATGCTTTATGGTTTCCTAATGTTGTTGGGACATGCACACACTGGAATCTGCTTGCTTGCCAGTCAGCTGACAGAAGATGTAGTGGTAGTTATCTTGGCAGAGCAAGGTCGTTTGTCAGTCTGGAAGTTAAACTACCTTGAGCTGTTGCGGAGGGTGTCGCGTCACATTTATGAGTGCCATTAGGTGATGGCATATAAAATTGGTTCCCCTGGTTTTTGGTGCTCAACAAATCAGGTGGGATGTCAGGACGAATTGGGATGTGTCTCACATGGGATATACAGTACAATACCAGTCAAACGTTTGGGATGGTTCATCAAAACTGTGAAAATTGTGTTTGAAGAAAATAAAAATAAAAGCTGATTAACAAAAAAACATCAAACAATAGAAAGAATTTTGTTTCTTTTTCATGCAGTTCATCCAGTGTTTGACTTAATTCAGATGTACTTCATCATTTCTGTAAATACATCACCCAAACTTACCTCAGTCCTCTCATTCTGCTTCCAGTTATTTGTTAAAGTGACACAGACTTGTAGATGTGGTTTAGGACACAATATGACTGTTTAGCTAAAAAATGAGCTAAAAACAAAGCTTTAATATGTGGTACAGTGGGCTTAGCTTTCTGCCTCAGGAGTAGGAGCACTGATCTATAGTTAGTTTTTGTGTCAATAACTGGCATACGTTTAAAGAAATCTGATCCAGGATCAGTCCTCTAAAGCCTGTGGTGTAGGAGAGAAGTTACATTTATTTGTATTTAATACTAAAGTCATAGTAAACCACATCTGCGCCACCTTAATGAAGATCTGCATGCAGCCAGAACAGGTTAAGAGAAGTTCTTGTCTGTGGCCTTAGAAGTAGATGAGAATCGTGACTTTTTTATATATTTCAGCAAATGCTGAGTAGTAATTGTTAGAAACTGGCTTTGACTAGACGTAATCTTCCAGCTCCAGATGTCTCAATCTGGAATGGTTCGGGTCATCAGCCCAGGCGGAGCAATACAATGAACCGGCTGCTTTTGTGGCACTGCTTCTGCGTATATTGAAGCTTTTGTCATCCTCCATGACCTGCTGAGGGACCACGCTTGTAATTGCCTCTGTGCTAAGAAAGTGTCTTTCCCTGATAGAATGCCTTAACGTTGTCTTCAGAGCCAGGCCTGATTCGTTTTTTTTTTTTTCCAGCTCAGGCCTTTCATTTGACAGCTGCCATGTGGGGAACCACAAAGTCCAGACTTTCTTCAAGGGTACTTTCATTATCCCCACCCCATTATGAGCTGAAAGCACCCAGAGACCATTCTGATGTAGACAGAGATGACCGCTCTGTGTTTCAAAGTAGAGAATGCCGTTGCAAAAGGAGATAAGAATAGAGCATATTGCATTGTTGGCCATGGGGGCACCTGAACAATGGAGCAACGACCCCTTGCAACCTCGTGTTTATTAAAAGCTTTTTTGATTTGACCAAAAATTGGCTTTTGATATAAATAATGAAAATGAAACTGAAACAATTAAACTGTCAACGAGATTTGACCTCACAAATCTGTGCATGAACGCAGATAAAATTGTAAATGTCGATTTTTGTGTTTAATTCAATTGGGAATCTAGATATGCTAGTTTGGAGCGTAGTTATTTTCTGCCAGAGTAACATCTTGTAGTTTGTAGAAGGAATATTAAGAATTGTTGTTTTTATTTATTTTTTTTTTTTTAGAAAGAATAGTCTTCATGATAAAATCATTAATAATGAACAGATTTATAGATTAACTTAAGACATTTTCCTGGTCTGAACCTTTAGAACATCCATAATAGTGCAGACTGAAGCCCAGCTGCTCACACTGATTGTTATGACCTTATATTTAATTCCAAGGATACAGTTGCTCTCACGATCCCCTGCTCTGATCCATCTGTGGCCATGAACCCAAGATAGAGTAATTGGTCTTGGTCTGTGTGGGAAAATAGCCACCCCACAATCACTCATCATGATTCTAGCCAGCTTGGCCCTTCTGGTAGCTGACCTAACAGAATGGATAGTTAGTGTTCTCCTCCAAGCGTGTTGAGCCATCCAATGGCGTTGCGCTGCCAGAAGTTTGAAAAGATGCTGTGGCACTTTGCTTGACTCAGAGGAAGCATGTTCTGGCCTTGACCCTCTCAGTGTTGGTGGAGGCCTGGCAGGTGGGAATCTGCAATGGCCAAATTCAAGATAATTTGAGCAATTAAGAAAAATATGATTCACTATGAGTAACTGCACAAAGTAATGTGATTAAATATTTTCATCATCAGACAGCCCTACATAACTGCAATTCTTCTTCTCCCTCTTTGAGAGAAACTGACCTTAGATATTTTCATCTTTTTATTCGGTCCTAAAAGAAAAGTAAGTATTAGTCATCGTGTACTCCTGAGGAGGACGGTTTTTCTTCAACCATGGAATATTTTGATGATATACCGTGCCTTATCAAGCTTTTCTTGAAGCATATCTGCTAATTACGGTGTAAAGTGTACATAAAGTGTGCATTTTGATTAAAACAGAAGGAAAAGCTTCATATAAGGATAAATTCTCAGCTGTGTTCCCCTCATGCTCAACATGGAGACCATGTTAGTGGTGGCATTTGGTTTTCTGCTGCTTGCTATTATTACAGCTATGAGGCTCTGAATGCAGTGAAACCTTCCTTTATTTATTTGTGCTGGGAAAGGTTGCTTGGTAATGCTGAGGATGGCGCTCGATGGGTTTCTGTGGACCGGATCCACACCGGCGGGAACAAAGGCATTCATCAAAGTCAAATGAATGGATGTGATGGCCAGTGGAACATCAGATAGTACTAAAGTGTTGCTCACATGTTTCAGGTGACTGGCATCTGCTCTGACATAAATCTGTATGCACTGTAGTATCCGCTGGATTCATTCCTTTCTCTTCGTATTGCCTTGAGGTACATCAGCATTATCAAAGCCATATAGGGAAACTTTAACATGTAATCAGACATAGATCACATTATGTATACTATTTGTAGTGTAACTTCCCTGTTCATCTAATTACACACCAACATACTGCACAATTGGATTAACCCAGCTTGTTGGTAGAGACTTAATCATGGATAGGGATATTAAATTGCTTATTGCCTCAAGTTGTGATCTGAGCGCCATTGTGTGGATTCTTTATGCTCTAAATCTAAAGCAGTGAGTATCAGGAAAGGCCATGGTGCACGGAATTAAAGACACAAAGGTTCACATTAAACATACACTTAGGGAAAAAAGTTCACATTAAACATACACTTAGAAACATGCTTTTGAATGATTAAATGACTTGTGTGAGGAAGTGTCAGGAGTATAATTAGCATGAAGGCAGATGGTTAAGAAACTAAGTAAACAGTCAGCTGTGCATGCTGCTTTCCAGTAAGACATGACGCATCACTCTTTTACTGCTTGATAGCTTGATGTGTGTGTGTGCTTCACAGTAGTCAAAACAGTGCAGTGTGATTGGTGCAGGTAATCAAGGGGTTGTGTGGTGTTCATAAGGGGTGCGGCGATGCAAGGGCAGCTTGTGCCCTGAGGCACCCTGCATACTTTCCTGCAGCAAGAGCCGTTTTCGGGGCTTAAATCTGTCCAATGCAGGGAAACCACAACCATTAACATCCACACGCCACTTTACCTGTCCCAGCGGAGCCCTCATATAGGTCCCAGGCTCCTCGTTGACGGTATCTGTTGATCAGGTGCAGGTGCCTATTTGGTCCGGCCGCCACTATGTGCTCTCCTCCACCCCCCCCACTCCAAATTTGCGATTCAGAGTTCGCAATTTCAGTCGTTCACGGAAACCGCAAATATCTTACTTTTTTCTTTTTTTTTTTGGTTTTTTTCTCTTTTCTT
>JBBPCY010000001.1:2473267-2484556 GCA_037974405.1 Brachyalestes nurse
AAATGAGCCGTTTAAGGGCTCTGTCACTTTTATGCAAATAAGCTGTTGCTGGCCACGCCCCACCCATCCCATGCTTAGGCTGTGTTTTTTCCACACGTGAAAATGGCAGAAAATAGTGGTGCTATACAGCTCTATATGTTCGACCCCGAGTTGGATCCAGAGACAGATGAAAACAACACTTCATGTGACTTGTCTTGGCCTGTAGCCGCAGCGCTCAGCGTCTTATGCGTGCTTGTAAAACCGTTGAGCCCCGCCTAGTGGGCGGGGCTCAACAGGTGAGGGGTGGTTCTATGCAAATTTCCTCCTGACGTCAGAATAAGGGAGCTGTCCAAACGGCTCATAGAAGCATATGATTCATTATACCAAAATCTTTGAGTTGACTCACAGAAAATGGATCATGTGTTTATAAGTGCAGTAGAGACCTAAATGGAAATACAAAAGTACAAAAAATTGAAAAAAGTGAGTTTTGCATAATATGTCCCCTTTAAATATATTAGGTTAGAGATAATATAGGTATGGAAATATTAGTTTTATTAGGTAATATGAATTCATGGAATCTGGTTTATTGAGATGTTAAGACTTTCAGGAATCGAGATGAAAGAAGCTGACATTTAGTAATGAGTACTTTTCCCTTGCAAGTGAATATATCCAGTTGCACCTAATATTAAGTATGAAATATTAGTCATATATTAGTCATATTGGATTATGAGATTCTCACTCAAATCAAATTTGTTGTTTCAATGCAAAATACATTTAATCCTCAGTCTTCATTGGGTTCCCCTGCTCCCAAAACACCTAATTTAGTGAATGAACGAATTAAGAAGCATTTCCTGAAGTGAACTGGGTGTGTTAGTGCAGGGAAAACACTCCATGCAGAACAGGGGTCCTTCAGGACCAAGACTGAGAACCACAGATGAAGCTTTTGTAGTATTTAATTTCTGTTCTCCAGGTCCTCGATGTGTTGAGAATGAGATTTTAAAGAGCCAGGTGGGATATGTTCCGTGTCAGGTTTGACAAATCTGTGCTCAGTGTAGCCCCATGCCTGGTGACAGTTAACCAAGTTACCATGATTACAGCACTGAGTGACAGTGAAAACCCCATCTGATTACCTTTATTGATTTATTTCTGCAAAAATATATTTATGTTCATCAATGTGCCAACAACGTAAATGTACTCTCAAAGGAACAACATAGTTTATGTTTGGCCTTGTTCAACTAAACTGGCCATATATAACTTAACATTAAAACAACAGATGCTACGATTCATTTTTGCTAGCAGATTGATTGATAGATAGATAGAAAGAAAGAAAGAATGAAAGAAAGAATGAAAGAATAATTTTCCCTAAACTGAGGCACTGAAGACTGAGGGTACTAATCCGGTGACGGTACATTTTATCAAAGGATGATGCACGATGCTACAATTCTCACACATGAACATAACGGAACCTTTAAACATGTTAATGCCTAATTAATTGTACCGAGCACTAATGCAAATTGCTCTAAAAACCCATTTGCTCACCTTCGCTTGAACACACTAATGGGGGGTCACTGTCTTAAGCAGGTCATGCCTGGACAAAAATGCACCTATAAGTAAATTTTATGACATTCTCACACCACATCAAGTCTCAGACATCAGACAGAATGGCCTTAGCCCTGGCTGGGAATTCCAAAGGGGAACTAAAACACTGACAAACACTGTAGAGCACAGATCTGGAGTCTTAATCAAGAATTGCATCACTGATCAGTACTGCAGTCTGTCAGTGTTTGCCAGCCCTGGTCCTGGAGGCCCCCTGTCCTGCATATACATGTGTTCTCCGCTCTAACACAACCACCTCAGTTGATGGAGATTTTGTTAATTAGGTCCTTGGTTGCATCAGGTGTGTTGGGAACAGGGGAAACTACAACGTGGAAGCCAGTGGTGCTGTAATACTGGGAACCGCTGGTAATGTTCGACCTGAGCTAATCAGAATGCAGTAATGCTAGAACTCATTAGAAAATACCATTGGATATGCTGTGTTTCAACAGTGCATGACTTGAATATCATTGCTATCATAAGAAAAACATTTTTTCCACCAAACATTAGATGCCTTTTCCATTGCATGAACATTTTCTGACAAATGAATGAAGAGAATGGGTCAGATTTACTTACAAGCGTATATTAACATACATTAGTTAAGATTAGTTTTCTTATAAAATTAAAAAGGTTTTGTTACTGATGATAAAGTCCTTAGACAACAGATCAAGTAGTCAAGTCGAGTAGGTTTATTGTTATTTCAGCCGTATACACAGTACACAGTGAAATGAAACAATGTTCCTCCAGAACTACGGAGCAGCACAAGACCGAAAACAGAAACACCACAAGAGTGCCTTACTACAGACTGGACAAATACAAAGAGAGCAGGAGAGAGAGCAAGACATGAGCAACAAAACAACAGGACAGGACACAGTTTAGTCCAGTTGACACTGGAATGAACACAATATTTTGATTGCCACTGTATTTTTATCAGTCGAGTCATTAGTTGTGCAAAAATACAGAATGGAAGTAGAAGGCAATAAATAATAATTGTGCAAATAATAGCATAGCACAGCATAATAGCAGAATATAATACATAAAGGGTGTTGACAGAGGTGTTTGTGGTCCAAGCTGTTTAACAGTTCAGTGTGTATATATGAATTGTGTAAGGAGATGAAAGATTCAGTTCAGTTCTGATTGGTCCGTGACAGCATCAGTCCTTTCAGGTAAGACTCTGCCAGTCTCTTAAGGTTCTAGTCCATTTAGTCCACTTTTCCACTAACTTTACTTCATTTCAAAGCAGAACACAACCCTGACACTTGAACATTACAGGATGGGCATTGTAGGGTGCATAGGTCTAAACCTGGTTTCAGCAGAGATGATGGAACTGTGGGCACTGTGACTGATCAGCAAAATCACCAGATCGCTCACCTGAGTCTCGAACAGCAGGTGAGATACTGAAAGAGCCGCATGTAGACAGAAATAGAAGAGGGAGCTAAAATGGAAAGGACCTTTCTCAGGAGGTGTAATCCTTACCTGGTAGGGCTGACACTGTTATTAATGCAAGGGGGCATGCGGCCAAGTATTAGAGAAGAGGTGATGGATGTGACCAATTATTTGTCTGGTAAGGTTTCATGCCTTACTGTACTTTGGGGCACCCAGAGTGACAGGTTTTGTTGATTTCTTACAGTCAGAATAATCCCAGTGTTCTCCCCAGTGTAATTGTGTCCATGCAAAGTATCCTCATATCACACGATGCTACCAAGTGTGGGAGGATGAAGTCTAGGCCACTCTTCCTCTAAGATATACATCTTGAACAAACTCGTTACCCCCCAATAATAGGGCCAACATCTGGACCGCAGCCCCACTGGACAGTAGTACCACTTAATGTACACAATTGCTGTAATTTAAATGCTGAATTTAATTGTGGGAGCCACCCTCCTACAGAGTTTGCACAGTTCACTCTATTATTTAGATGCTCCTAATACGACACAGTAATCCCAATATTCTCCCCAGGTGTAGACATGTCAAGATTCCCTATGACACAATGCTACCAGTCTGGGAGGATGAAGTGACACATGCTTCCCTCCAAGTTATGCATCTTTTCAAACTGCCATGAACTCAACATCATAGGACAGCTCAACACACTTGGATTAGAACACTAATCACATTCACTTTGACAAGCATTGCACTGAGTGATGGGGGAGGTGGAGGGCAAAGAATGGATGATGACTGGTATGGAGTTTGAACAAACTCGCGATCCCCCAGTGGTTGAGTCAGCATCTGGACAGCAGCACAATTTATTCTGCACAAATTAATACACAATTGCTGCAATTTATTTGCTAAATTTAATTTGGAGAGCTGCCCGCCTGCAGTATGTGCACAGTTTGGTCTATTATTCAGATGCTCCTGATAAGACATAGTGGATTAAGGCTGGAACAAAACCCTGCATAATGGCCAGCTCTCTAGAAACAGAATGAAGCCCCATTTAACTAAAACATCTCTACTGACGTTCCAAATCTCAGTCAAATGTTATAATTTCCACAATATAATTAAAATGCAATTTATAAATGTTTATGCACTGGAAACAAAGTTATCTCCAGAATGAAGTTTTTTTTTTATATAAAGTCTCATTGTCACAATGAATAATTTACTTGCTGCTTTAATCTTGAAATTAAAGATATTTGATGTCTGTCCAGGGAGTGGTATTTTGGGACTTGTGGCCTTTCAAAATAGCAACATGTTTGCACTTCAAGAAAACTGCCCTCTCTGTAATGATGCACTATGCAATGGTGGGCTACATTAAGTGAGAGGTCCTATTATAGAAATAGGCCCACATCATAACAGATGCTTTAGAATTAGCACCAACCTTGTCGTCTACTTCACATGTCTTTTGTAGGAACTGTCCAAGATGCATTTCAGCCCTATGGCATATATTGATGTTTTTTTCTGCTTGAATGAAAACAGTGTGCTCAGTGCCAGCAGTAGATGTAGACTGTACAGTAGCAGACCTGTCAACACCATATTGGTAATTAACAGAAATGTAACAAGACTTTCGGCCCATGATATGATTTGATTCACAATACTGGGTTCAAGTGTGAAGTCAAACAGGCAACCAAAAGCAGTAGATTACAAAAAAACAGGTGCTGGCAGAGTTCCAAAACCAAAAGGCAGTCCAATTAGCAAGCATTACCAAAACAAGTCCAATAATGCAGTCCAAATCAACAAACAAAACAAAAGGGGCAAGAAAGGAATCAAAATAAAAAATACAGACAGGGTAATATACTGTAAATCAGGCAAGTGAAGTAACAAGGTTCAGAACACACTCGGTATGCAGGAATACTCCACAGCAATACTTTGCAAATCTAAGAGGTCTAAGGTATTTATTTCCATTAATTAGGGTCATTTGGTTAAAACTTTCGATCCAGGCATTAGGAGTCGTTGTGGGGGGAAAAGGGTGGAGTCTAGGGTTAGTGTGCTGACAGATCTGACAACTTTACTATACCTATGGAGCTCAAACTCTGAAAAACAGCCCCAGCCCATTATTCCTCCTCCACCAAACTTTACTGTTGGCACTAGCATTCTAGTAAGTTGTGTTCTCCTGGCATCTGCCAAACTTAGAAATGTCCAGATAGTGAAGCATGATTCATCACCATTCCATTGCTACAGACCAATGTCTTTTATATCACTCTAGTTGTTTATTGACATTGAACATAGTAATTTAAGGCTTGTATGCAGCTGCTCAGCCATGGAAACCTATTTCATAAAGCTAATGACACATAGTTTGTATGCTGATGCTGCTTTCAAAGGCATTTTCAAACTCTGTAGTGAGTGATGCAACAGAAAACAGACCATTTTTACCCGGCAGCGGCCGTGCTCTGTGGTTTGCGTGGTCTACTGCTTTGTAGCTCAACCGTTGTTGCTATTTGATGCCTCCACTTCTCAGTAATAGCACTTACAGTTCACCAGGGCAAGCAAGCAAGGCAGCAAGTCATGAACTAACTTATGGCAAAGGCAAAATTGTTTAACTCGGCCAGGTTTAAAGTTCTTCAATATGATGTTTGCCTATAGTCAAAATATATAAAAACACAGTGAAAAATAAATATATAAGTAAACAGTGAAATATGTATTTTATTACATGAACAGAGCCTCTGTTCCTGTAATAAAATACATATTTCATTGTTTCCACCCGAAATACAGCTTTGCTTTATTTTAGTAAGGCTTATTAAGTCATTTATACGAAAAGAACAGGACAGTTGCTGTCAGCAGTATTAACCATAGTTTGTTACTTACAGCAAGTTCAGGATGCATTTTACTTGTAGGATGGCGAAGTAACAAATCTGGCTCATAAATCCATATGCTTATGGCTTCTAGCACATGCAGAAGGAAGGCAAACGGATTCTGTCTTGATATTTGAGTCTCAAGGCCTGTCATAGCCAGAGTAGCCACATAACATGACCTTGGTAGCATCTATGCGATCTATAATGCAGTGAATTGCAGAGGAGAAAGAAGACACCAGGATAAAAGATTAGACTCTGTTGGCCAGACTGTAAATAATGCTTTTTCAGCAACTGAAGATTCAATTCAGCTGAAATCAATTAAATTCATAGACTGAGTCGGCTGTTTATTAGATGAACCAACCTTGTGGTTTAAAAAACTCTTACTTTATAGATGTGCTTTGTAGGTTTACAGCTAATTGGTGTTTCCCATCTGATACTGCCAAATAATGCCCCCCCTTACTACAGCTGACCAGATATTTATTTGGCTGGTGGAAAATCCTCAGCACAGTAGTGTCACTGACATGAAAGTTGAATGCTAAGCTGTGTAGCAATGGTACTGTCATGCATTTGCTCACTGTAGCCCAGTGTTGCATGATGGACAAACCCAAACAAGGGGAGAGCAGGTAAATCATGCTGATAATTGTCATCTTACTACTACTGTTCACTTCTATCATGCATTGTGCAGCGATTGATGATGTGTCTTTGATTACAATGGTTCTGCTCAAAACAGGTGGAAACACAGGCTAGTTCAGTTGACTGCACCAAGACTTAAAGAATCCTAAATGGAACTGGTTCAAGAACCCATTCCCTATTGCTGGAATTGGGGTATGAAAGAAACCAAGACTCAAAAGGAGAAACTCTTTGAGAGCACAAGTAAGAACAACTGAGAGGAGTCAAGACTCAAACTGAAAATGAGTTCATGAGGACGAAACAATGAGGGCAATCAAGAATCAAAAGGAAACTCTTTTTAAAGATGAAGGCGAAACACTGAGAGGAGCCAAGACTCAGAATGGGAAGCCTCTGAGAGCATGAAGAAGAACCATTAAGAGGAACCAAAGATTTTCTGAGCCACACTGCAGTGAGGATAAAGAAAAAAAGATTCAAACGTTCACAGAGATGTCTTTGCTATTTGTGCTTCATGAAAACGGATTCCCTTTCCTCACCCCTGCTTTATTTCTCGCTGTGTTAATGGACCTGACACATCTAACTGGATGTGGTTAAAAGCTATGTGTGTTTGTATATATGTGTGTGTGTGTGTGTGTGCGAGAGAGAGAGAGAGAGAGAGAAGAGAAAGATTAGTTTCTAGCTTTTGTGATGTATGGTGCATCCTCTTTCTCTCTCTCTCTCTCTTCCTCTCCCTCTTCCTTTCTCTGGCTGTCACTCTGCCTCTCACCCCAGTCTTCATCCACTTCGTAAGTGGAGCGGGTCCTCAGAACGGGCAGATGGTCTTTTGATCTCTTTTCCTCAGAGAACCTGCCCATTCTCTTGATGCCGGAACACATCCAAGAATCTCCAGCAACCTCAAATCACCCCCTCTCCTTTCCCATCCATCCAGCAACTCCCCCATCCATCCAATAAAACTAGACCCAAACACACTCATGCAGGGTATACATCATTTATCCAAAAGCTTTCAGTTGCTCGATGTAATTAGCAATTTCAGGTACTTTAAGGCATATCCATTGCTGAGCACAGATGTTCAATTGCATGCATGGTACCATGTAATCTCCATAGAAAACCAGATTATATTGAATGGTATGCTCTGGAGCAGCCTTGGATCACGAAGTTTCCCAACGCTAGTTGCCTAAACCACATCTGGGATTAGTTGGAGTAAGGAAGCTGGTATGAGTTGGTGTAATAGACTGTGTTGTACATTTTTTGTATGAGTTGGAGGGATGAAGCTCCATCAAACACTTTTGGAATTAATTTTGACTATGAAGCTCCATCAAACACTTTAGGGATGAGCTGGAATCACAAAGCTCCACTGAATACCTTTCGGATGAACTAGAGTTGTAAATGATGTAAATGGTTTGTATATAATACTACCTGGTTACTTTATGACCCACAGTGGCGCAGTGGGTAGCGCTGTTGCCTCTCACCTCCAAGGTTGGGGTTTGAAACTAGGTCCTTGCCTTGTGTGAGTGGAGTTCTCCTCATGGTGGCGTGGATTTTCTGTGCATCAGCTGAATGGGGGATTCTAAATTGACTGTAGGTGTGAGTGAATGGTGTGGGCTTCAAGCACCTGAAACCCTAGTGTGGATTGAGTGAGTTTATTTTATTTTATAAGAAGTAAAAAAATGAAAAGGCTGAATCAAACAACTTCTTCTGACTTGCATTTCAAATCTACATAAGGTTATTACTAGTATAACAACATATAACTATAAAAATAGAATAACAGAGCAATGACAATGACTATTAAAAAGGAATAGCGTAAATTGTGCATGAGTGCTAGCGTATGTAATGTCTACATATTCAGATCACAAATAGCAACAGTTTAGCTTAAATAATTTTGAATTTGAAATATTTCAATTACACAAAACATGACCAGCCAAGACATGATATTAAGTTTGCGTTTTAATTTTTTAACTGGAGTTACGAGGCTAATGTAGCTAACAGGCAATGACAGCTTATAGCTACTTTTCTATGTTAGCATTTTGCTAACTGTATGCCTCAATCTTCACACATTTCTCAAATCATGGTGAAATCACAGACAGGCTTTTTTATTGCTTAAAAATGATCAAAAGTATCCCATGTTTTGAGTGTACTCTCACCATCGTTTATAAAGACTTGCAGACATACAGTGTCTGAAACCACATTAGAAGGACTATTTGAAAATCCCAAAATGCTCTGTTCTAGAGAAACAGCTTTATTCACAGTGAAGGTGAAAGGAAGGTCCAAGGCCAAAAAACTTCTTCACAGAAAGTTATTACATTAAATAGTTATGAATACACTGCCTAAGACCCGAAACACTTTTACCAGAGTTTATATATACTAATAAATATTAGTATGGATAGATTTGTGTTGTAGACATTCTGATTACATTCAGAATCAGAAAACTTTATTGATCCTGGAGAAAACTGTTATGTTATGTTATGACTGCAAAGAAACAGAGAGACAAGAACAATATAAAATATAAAGTCTAAATTAAATTAAATCCAATAAAAATAAACACTATGCTATATACACAAATGCTGGGGTTTTAATACCGTAGATAAATAACTTACTGAAGAAATTTGAATTGTTAACCACAATTAACCATTTCACATCAAACCACTCTGCATTTTTTGTTACAGCTCAGCCTCTGAATAAAAAAAACAAACTGGAATTCCCCTCCACACAGTTTGAGACAAGTATGTGTTGGTCTAGGCCCTGTGCTAATTGCACCATATTACAGGCTTCCATTGTATTCCACTGTATTAACCTCGTAATCCCAATGCAGGACAGGCACCCAGTGTGGCTGATCCACTGTATTTAGGATCAGGATTAAATTGAGTAGATTTGATTTTAAATTGTCTGGTTGTCGGACACGTGTTCTTCAGCAGGTCTTCCCTCGGCAAGTGAATGAAAAGTCCTGAAAGCTTTGCCATCAAACATTAAGGCAGTTCAGGCTGATCTGAGCGTGGGCCCTCGCACACGTCAACGTGCGTTTTGCTCCACCGCCATGGAAGGGCGAAGTTATCTCCACTCACCTCCTCACTCGCCTCGCATCCGAGCCTAAAAACAGACGAGATCAAACACATTATCACTTAGCAGCTGTTTGTCTCCCAGTAACGTTGAGCCCAACATGAATATTGAAAAATCCGGCATGAAAACGTAATGTAGAATGGCAAGGGCATTATCATTTCAAAGGCCTGATTTAGGATTTGTTAATGCAGGACCCACAGGCTGTCTGTGGCAGCGCCCAAGCCAAAAAAAAATCCTTGTGCTTTTACAAGGGTTTGTTTACTGGGGAGAAAAAAATATATACTGAAATGCGCTGCTTATTATCTGGAAAACTTCAAAAGCAGCCTTTACATAATGGGTGTGAATGTTTTCATTTCCCCCGTCAACATAAAAAACGTCATCTGGGCATTGCGCAAGCTGCATTATGGGCATTACCAAAAGGGGGCCCTACAGCAAAAGGCAAACATGGACAAGGCAACCCATCTGAACAACCAGAACAGCGGTTCAAGGACCTCTGTCATATCTTGTGTGTGAGTGTGTGTGTGTATATATACACACTATATGGACAAAAGTACACGTTACACCAACAGGGACTTTAATGACATTGCATTCAAATACATAGACTTTAATATAGAGTTGGTCCCCCTTAGGAGATATAACAGCTTCCACTCTTCTTGGAAGGCTTTCCACAAGATTTTGGAGTTTCTGTGGGAATTTGAGCCCCTCCATTTTGTAGAGCATTTATGAGTTCAGGCACTGATGTTGGACGAGAAGGTCTGGCTTTCGTTCCAGTTCATCCCAAAGGTGTTGGATGGGGTTGAGGTCAGGTGTGGCCAGTCAAGTTCTTCCACACTGAACTCCTCCAGTCATGTTTTTATGGAGCTGCTTTGTGCACTGGGACACAGTCATGCTGGAATAGAAACTGTGTCCACAAAGTTAGAAGCATGGCGTTGTCCAAAATATCTTGGTATACTGAAGCATTAAAATTACTCCTGGAAGTAAGGGGCCTAGCAAAAAAAACAGGTCCCAATACTTTTGTCCATATAGTGTTCATTCTTATTAATTCAAGAGCAAGTTACTAATGAATACAAGTAAAGCAGCACATACTCCTGCTATCTACGTGTTTAGTGATTGTGGCTGTTGGAATAACAGTAGGTCCCACTCTGATTTGTCCTCTACGGTATTGAGTGGTTTAACAACCACACCAGCCTGAGAAGTTAGTTTCAGAAGCCTACACACTAGAGGCTGACACAGCCTTTAAAAAGCAGCTCGTTCAGTGTGCTTCAGTTGGGACACTCTGTCACTGTGCCTGTATGCAGAGAAAAGACGAGCGTTGAAGAGGTCAAAGCATTTCAACTTTTGCTGCAACAGATTCTGACACAAAGGTACAGCGGCCAATGGAAACATGCAGGACATCTTGTAGTCAAACCATACAAACCTTATTGACGCACAAGATGTGCACCCATTTTCTTCTACTGCTCTATTCTTGCTTTGTCACCCTTTTACAGAAGGATCGTGTGTTTTGACTGCACTTGTTTTGAGTGTTGCCATTTGTATTGCTGTACTTGCGCTGAGTATTAGTAACAAAAGTGATGTGGATTTTAAAAAGCACTGAAAACATTAGAATCCAGTAGAATCCGGCTGTAACGGTACATGTATTCGTACCGAACCATCACGGTTCGGTACATGATGTCGATCGGAGAATACACGGTACGACGTGATTGAAGGGATACGGAATCACAGAGGGACCAAAAAAACGGCAGTAAATCATAAACCTGGGTCATAGTGTGGTGCAATAGTGCCACCTACTGGCGTAACACTTCTGCTGCCTTACACA
>JBBPCY010000001.1:2484656-2500574 GCA_037974405.1 Brachyalestes nurse
TTTGTTGACAGATAGCCTGCAATAGCTTTTACAGAGACTTTACAGATAATTGACCTGTTAAAGCAATGGTTTCTATACAGAAGAACCTTTAACCTTTTTAACCCGTTCATGCGCGGTGTCCACTACAGTGGACAGTTGTGTATCTCTGTCAAAATAATTTTTTTTTTTAATCTGTTTCACATGTTTTAAGTCTTGTTTGAGGGTAAAAATCCACCTCAGTGATTTCATAATTCATGCATGAAAGGGTTAAAAAAAAACTCCAAAAAAACAAGAAGCCCTTTTAATCTTTATTCCTACTTTTCAACCTTGACAGTGTTTATGTTCATCGCTCTCCTCACTAAATTTACTGATCTCACTGTGTTCACTGGATAGGCTTCAACTGTCTGCCTCTGGGTAGATGAATATTATGAAAGTCAGACAACAGACATATCTGTTTTGGTATTTCACAACCTCATATCATGACTGCAGTATGATTTACAGTATGCAACAGTTCGTACACTGTATGTTACACAGCCTTATTTCATGTTAGCTTCCCATTTACAAAGCTTATGGCAAGAGTGGCATGTGGCCTGCGGAGCCAGAAAGACATACACCCAGAAACACACAGAGACAGCGAGTATTATTTTAAACAAAAGGCATGATCAGTTCACATAAGCATAAACAAAACCACCACCACTCTGGGCTGCAACTTTAACACAGGCTCGCCTCATTACCTACTCTCACTGTCTCGCCTGTTTCTGGTCGCTCTCTCCAGTCTCTGGCTTGCTTCCTCCAGTCTTTTTCCTTCCCACTCTACTCTACCTGAGAGCCTGTTTTTTAAGGTGCTCACCTGGAGCCCGGTGCTCAGTCCTGCAGACCTGTGTGGGTGCTCCAGCCCCTCGCCTCACACAAGTTAACATCAGCACACAAATTGCCCCTAGAAAAGCTTGAGTGCTGAATTGTTGCAGTATGAGTTTCATAGAAACGTGTTAAAGTATTAGGCCTATATGTAGACTATGGGATAGTTTTTGTTGAAGTGCTCAAGCGCCAAAGCCCATACGGAGCTGGCAGCACATATGACTGACAGCAAATCCCCAAGCTTGTTAAGTATAGTCCAGCTGGGATTGGCTGGGTTGTTGATGGCTTGTAGATCGGAGATGTCTTGCTGTGCTAACCTAAAAAACCAGTTCATATATGTTGACCAAGTTCATCAAACCAGTGCTGTCTTTGGAGACTCTTGCAGTCTGCTGTAAACATGCTTTCTGGCATTCCATAGTCATCTCTTGGGTAAAAAAGCACCATTCTGATGCGTCCTGAAGGTGGGAGGGACTTAACTGCATCTGATTGGGGACCGAATTTTGTTGTTTGTGTAATTGTTCTGGAGTCTTTTCTTTTAACTGGCCAGACAGCTAAGGATACTAAAACTTACTTAGCTTCCTGGATATCTTGATAAAAAACAGAATTAAACTGGTTCAATAACGAGTGTCACTAACTGAAAACCTATTTTAATTTGAGCGATTTTTTTGCCTCTTTGAGTCAGTAACATGATGTGTCCTTTATCTTCCAGCTCCTTGTGGAGGAAACATCACGGGCTCTTCTGGATTCATCTTGTCTCCGAACTTTCCCCACCCCTACCCCCACAGCAAGGACTGTGATTGGTTCATCACTGTCCACTCTGATTATGTCATCTCGTTAGCATTTATCAGGTAAGATCTCTCGCCTCTGTGGCTTTGCGGTGTTGATGGAAAGCGTGCTTTTTTCTCTTCCGACTATAAACGGCCTGTAAATGGTCGGTGGTGTTCAAAAGTGATGGGACCTGTTTTGGAAGGGAAATTAAACTGACCTATCGGTTCCTTTCAGCCCTTTGATCTCTGGAGAAGCTACAAAATGTAATTAATTTGAATCGTGTACCTGCAAATGCGCTCTCCCCTTGTGGTAAATGAGGGGGAAAAAACGTTGTATCCCACCAGGCGGTGTGGACATCAACTTCAAGCGATGATATAATTTCTATAATACTATGTGGCTTCAAGGCACCGCAGACCTAGAATTTTTTTTTTGTCCCTAGAAAAATGTTTAACATAAGAGCCTGATTTTTTCCCTCTCCTTTTGGAAGGGAGTTGTGAAATGTAGCGTTTTTGACTGCCTTTTGACAGAGCATTGCTATTGCCGTTTGGGACCGTTTCTCCGCCCACAATTTCCACTGATGGTTCCGCTCTAGGCGGTTTCTTCCATTACGCCTTTTTCCTCTCATACAACGCAGACAAAGAGCAGCCCTTTCCGAAAGCCTCTGTGATCCCAAATCATCTCGCTGGTCTTTTGTGCAAGATCAGTTCCCGTAACCCCAGCGTGTGCCATGATGCCATTTAGTCTCCCGAACAAAAACTTTATGAATTTTGGTCACGCTGGAAGTCCTGTTCTGGGGCAGCTTCTTTGCATTGCAAAAATCTATAATTACATACATACCTCCCTCCTTTGTACATTCACCCTGGACCTCTGGGGACAGGCTGTCATTTTGTAGTTCCTCATTAACATCCAGACGAGTCCTGGCTCTTTTTGCTGTGTTTGGTAGTAAAGTGATTTCGGCAGGGCACTTTGAGTAGCTCGTGTAAGTTTGTCTGTATGCAGCATATCAAGTACGGTTCAAGTTGGACAGCTTGGTATTTTATATCATTATTTGATGTAAAATGGGAACTCAGCATCTCTTTACAGTACAGATGAAATATTATGGACATCCAATGAAAAACTCATTTCAAGAACTTAACAATTGACAAATAATCATCTGGTTAGAAAAAAGTTAAGATTTTAACTTTTGAGTGAGTTTAGAAATATGAGACATATTCTGTATCAGTTTTTCTGGAATCGTATTCCTGGTACTGGTGGCTCTGTTCATTATTCTGGACTCATCATTTTCATTTACTGCTTCCCAATAGTGCTTTTAGGCTTGTGTAGCTGTGGCGTACTGATTTGTATACTGTGGTTGGAGTTTATAGTCTTTACTTCAGTAAATATTCTGCCAAAAAAGTATAATTAAAGGTTAACGCTCCCCACCTTCCAACTCAAAGTAGTTAATGAATATACGGCTTATTTGTTATTTAGTCCCAGAATTTTGACAGTAACACCAAGAAACAAAACAGCTAATTTATTCAAGCGGTTTGTTTTCTGAGCCGCAGAATGCTTGAAGGATGTCAGATAAATGCCTGTAAAGTGCCAACCATTTTTTGTTTTTTTTTTGTTTGTTTGTTTTTTGTGGATGCATTGAATTCAAATGTGTACTTAATTACCACATGAATAAAATATTCTACATCAACATATTTATTGGCAAAAGTAAGCGAACAGAAATCATTTTTGTTTCATCAGGATAATGTTTAGTCCTGATTGTTTTATGCCGTGCACGTTTTTCTCTTAAGCTTCAGCATCGAGCCGAACTACGATTTCCTCTACATTTACGATGGGCCGCATACCAACAGCCATCTGATCGGGACGTTTCAGGACAGCAAGCTGCCGGAGAAAATCGAGAGCAGCTCCAACATCATGCACATAGCCTTCCGCAGCGACGGCTCAGTCAGCTACACCGGCTTCCATCTGGAGTACAAGGGTGAGGATGACACTGCTGAAAACACACGGCCCCCGCCAGCCAAGCATGCCGTCCTCACAGTGACGGTGCCAAAACAAAAGCGCGCACTCCGAGCCAAAAATACAGACTGGCACCCGAAAAACGTGTCTTAACCACGCGGGGGGTATAAAGTTTGAAATTTTCATTGGAAAATGAAAAACAAACAAGAAAAAGGGAAAAAGGCAGACCGGAGTGATGAATGTAATTAAATGTAAATGTGTAGCTTGCAATGTAATTAGTTACGCAGTGATTGGGAGCTCATTTAAATGGTACAGCAGAAAAACAGTCATAACTCCAGACTTCTGAGGAGACAGAGCTGAGCAGACAGCCGTTTGATTTTGCTTTCGTCTTGCAGTCCAGCAGCTTTATCAGAGAATACTTTCTCTCTGTAGCTAAGCTGCGCGAGGCGTGCTTTGACCCGGGCAGTGTGATGAATGGCTCGCGGCTCGGCAGCGACTATAAGCTGGGCTCTACGGTGACCTTCCACTGCGAGCCGGGATACCAGCTGCAGGGCTACTCCACCCTCACCTGCGTCATGGGCCAGAACAACCGGCCAGAGTGGAACAGGGCTCTACCCAGCTGCCAAGGTGACCACCCTCACACACTCCACTACGTAAACCTGAAAAATGTCATTTTCCATTAACCCTTAGAACACAAGCATCATTGATTCATGCCGGAAGTGCAACAGATGGTAAACTGTCATCAAACGGACAAATAACTCCTTATGTTGAAGTTCCCCTGGTTTGTGTTGTTGCTTGAGGTGTCAGACATTATGCTGAGCTTTGTTTAGGATTTCTATGTCATAATAACAGCTGCTGGTTTTTTTTTAACATTTCGACACAAATGTATTTTATTTTAGATCTTAGAAAAAAACAAAAAAACCCCAGAAGATCTTTGAACCTGGGAGAATTTGCCGGGTTGTCTCCGCCCACAAGTGGGTGTGGACAACCCGCAGAGGGAGGGGGGTTCGGAGAGCGGCAGAGACCAAACGCCCGATTTAGACTGGCGGGTCGACTTCATTTGAATGCTACCCGATAGATTATACCAGGCCATTACAGATTGTAGTTTCTCAACAGGGTTAATATTTGGATCAGGATTAGGATTTGGATCAAGGTTAGAATTGACAGTAGATTTGATTGAGATTAGGTTTAGAAAAAGAGCCGGAGCCAAGGTTATGCTTAGGGTCAAGGTTAGAATTAACTAGAACTTTGAGATTAGGTTCAGAATGAGAGCCGGAACTAGAGCCAGTATTAAGGTTAGTACCACGGTTAGGATTAACATTGCTTTTGGGTTGGGATTGAGATTAGGTTCAAAATTTGGGCCACATCCAGTATTATGACTAGGACCAAGGTTAGGATTAACAAGTTTTAGGTATAAATAAAGTTTGATTTAAAATGTACAGCCAGAGGCAGGATTAAGTTTAGGACCAAATTTAGGATTAACCTGAGATTAGGATTAGGTTCAGAATTAGGAGCAGAGTCAGGATTAGATTTAGGAATACGGTTTGGATTAACATCAGGTTTTGGGTTGAGATTGAGATTAGGTTCAGAATTGGAGCCAGAGCCAAGATTAGGGTTAGGACCAAGGTTATATTAGTAGTTTTTGCAGTGGCAAACATGCCAATTCCATTTTAGCAGAGAGTTAGATAAAGACTTAAACAACAGGATGTTGCACAGCCACATGGAAATAGGTTAACAGAGACACAGACAAGGATGAGACATGGACAAAACACTGCAATGAACAAAGCATTCATTCCCTGATAAGATACACAAAAAAAGATTACACTTCAAATAACGGTCAGATTTTTGTTAATACTTTGAAAGAAAAATCAAAAGGAGAAAGAGTGTCTTTTTATAGCCTGCTTTGCTCATGTTTACCAGGGGGGCTAATATTTGTGGAGGTCAGAGTACAAAGTAAACATCTACAAAGTAACTCCAATGGGCAATCCAAATAGAGCTGCCAAATGAAGTTAAACTTGTCATGTATAGTACAAATACATTGGCCTCGATGCTCTACTAGGCCTGTAATGCAGCCACTTGCTTGTTTGGCTGCTTTCTGACTTCAATCCCGCCTTCAGAAATGCATGCTCGAAGGGGTTCTGGAAAGATGATGGACATTTTACTCCCTGGGCCTGATAAACTCTGTAGCTGCTTTGGTGGTTTACTCAGCTGCAGGGAGAAAGTGCCGTGTTGGATGTGAGAAGTTAACATACTTGAATTCACTTCAGAATTAATCTGCCTGCTCAGTCATCAATGAAAACGAGTGATCCAGTTCCCCACACTTGCCTCACTCTGGTTCAGGTTCAAGCGTAACGAAGCAAAATCGAGCTGAAACATGTTCCTCAGTCATTCACTCTTGTTTGCTTTTCTCATAGTGTTTCTGAGCTCCAAACAACACACCAAACATTCAATCTTGGCCCAGCTATTATTTTGCATTTTGATTTATTCAAATCTTTCAGCTTCTTGATAGTCTGCTTTACTGGTCTCCAGGAAGGCAAATGCAAATGTCGCATCTAGGATCAACTCCAGAACCTCTTGTGTATGAACTAATGATACAACAACACACAGCCAATGAAGAAACAATTGCACAATCACTTACAGTCCCTGCGTTAGGGCACTATGTATAAAAGAGCTCCAGCTCCTAAATGGGTGATGCGGTATGTGTGTGTATAGCCTCAAATATAAGCTGACACCCTTCCTTTTAAACCTCATAGTTAATATATCATTTCACATCCAATGTGCTGGAATAACAAAGATTGGATCACCATCCCATTACTTAGAAACTGCACGGTGCGTCAAATATATTCGTCAGTGAATTCACTTAAATGGAACTATTGACACAGTGATGGAAAACAGGTAACAATAACAATACATGAAGCCTATGTTTTATATAGAAAACAGAATATTACTCAATGGGGTGTGCCAGTCTGATACTCCGTATCAGTATCGCTCCCATTTGAGCCAAAATCACTGGATTGTATGTTGGAAAAAAGTGTACTTAAAATACAGGCTCCTGTCCCAAACAGTCTGCAATAAGTCTAACAAAGAGCCACTGGAGATTCAGCCATGTGTGCTGAACTCCATAATGGACACATTGTTCACTATTTGGGCGTAGAACCAAATTTTATAACTTACATAGCGCCCTCTAGAGGAAGTAAGCAGCCATTTCAGATTCAAAGTGCAGCCAGACAGTAATATTTTTAACAGCTTAGTTGTTTAAAATAAGATAGCTTGGTATCAGAATCAGACTTTAAAATGTTGTATCATGCCACCCATGTTATCATAATGGAACAGAAAATATTTGAACAATCATTCATTAATCGATGCATTGGATTCATAATGCCTTGATGCATTAATGTCAAAGGCTGCTCAAAAATATGTAGAAGTCTTATAACAGTTACTGAATCATTTAAAGATACTAGATACTAGCTTATAACTAAATGATAAGCCGTGAGTTTAAGGGGTTAAAAGGGTTTGTTCAGTAGGGATAAGTACCCTGAGCACGCAGTTCTGTTTGTCAGTGTTCCGGACTTTCGGACAGCCTCTGTCCACTTTATCCTAGTTTGTGCTCGCGCCCAAATACCAGCTGCTCCTGTCCCCTACCTCAGCCCCTATTTCTGCTCCAGATGGCTCTTCTTAACACGGTGTTTAGCTGTGCACCATGCACTAAATGTTCATCTGCTATCGACCACTGTAAACGCAAAACCTTGATTTTGAAAAACCAAATGTTCTGGACCATCTGCCAAGGTTTCATGTTTCCTAGACAATTGTTTTATATGGAGTTATAGTGTATTGTACAGTATGCACAGTATATGCTGAATTAACTGTATTAAGTGTATTTGGCAAGTTTGTCTACCCCCTGATGTGTCTTGTAATACTGTAGTTTATAGGACACAAAGTAAGACAGCAAACATAACCGTGGTAAAACAAGTTTTACATTTTATTTACAAGTGTACTACATTTTTGATGAACATGTGCGTTAAAAAATTGCCCTGAATGTATATGGAGGGATATAGATTTCTCTCATTGCATTCATTAGCTGTAAGTGTTAAAACTGACCTCACCATGGAGAGGCTGTACTTTAGCCTGAACTTTAGAGAGCTGCTCATCTGCTTCGAGTCTAAAAGGAGGATTAAAACCAATATCACTGTGAATTCTGTGACTGAAAAATCATGAGAAAAATGTCTCCAGTTTCTGTCAAAATTGCCAGATGATGTTGCTATAGAAATGTCATCACACGCTCATATGTGTATGTGTATACACACACACACGTATTATAATATAAACACAATAATCTGTGTTAAAGGTTAAGGGCTCATAGGAATATTTGGAGAGAGCTGTGTTTTGTGGATCTACACTAAGGCACTGAGTGTTGCAGATGCCTCTCGTTGAGCTACAGAATGGCCGATTAAAATGAATAGAGTTTGCTTTTAGCTCACTGTGAAACTGACCTCTCTGACTGGCGCAAATAACAGACCCACAAAGTCAGAAAAACAACTTGACTCTTAATGGGCTGTATTTAGGACAGCTCTTACCCCTGTCGAATTACATACAGCAGTGTATATAGTAAAAGCTGTGAATCGCACACACACAAAATGAGCAGACCTCCCGGGGGGCGTTGTGATTGGGGTGCCAAACAGCAGCCCTATAGAGTGAAGAAAGAATGAACAGGGACATATTTATACATGCGTAGATGTAGAGAAAATTGAACAAAACAACCAGAAGGAACAGTCGGGAAAACGTCATTATGCGGAACAATACATAATGGTACTTAAAGTGCTGTTTAAAATAGACTATGAGCAAAGATCATCCATACAAAAATGCATCCCTTTTGTATGTCGTTAATGCCTGACGACATGATGTTCAGGGGTTTACCTGGGAATTAGGAGCTCTGCTTTTTTCATCAGTGCCTAAACAAGTGCAGAGACAGTGCTGCCCACCCAGCCAGTAAGATATAGGTGGACATATAGGAATATACTCCTGAGTTCTGAGATATTCAGAGACCTTTTGAACTCAATGAACATTTTGCATTCATTTTTGTAACCTTTAGTCTCAGACTCATAACTCGCAACAGGAGTAACACACATGCATGATACACATCTCTGAAATCGAAAAGAATTACCCTGTTCGATCGTCTAAGTCCTGTGTTTGTGCAATAAATGATTCCAGAGTAATCGTGTGCACAAATATGAGTACATTTAAAAAGGTTTCCCACAAAAAACCACACTGCTGAAACTCCATAAAACATCCATATTATTTACTTTAGGCGCAAATAAAGCGTGCGTTCACTCGGGAACATCTCTGGGGCAGACTGCTAACCCCTTCAGCAGTAATGTTACCAAGGAAGGTCAAATTCAAATTCCGTCTGGAAACAAGCACATATTTTTACATAAGCCATAGAATGTTCCAGTTAGAAAAAATGAAATAACAATGGCTATGGACCTTTACCCCACACATTTCTAAAGTTAAATCTCTACTGAAATACATTTTCTTTTAGAAATAAAAGAAAACTAGAATGTGCTTATATGATGATATCAAGATTTTACTTAATTACATAAATAAGTAGCCCTGGGTCTTCTGAAAAAAAAAACAACATAAGGCATGAATGGCTAGCTTATGGAATTCAAATGTTATAGCCCAATAAATAAAGGGATGCAAAAACACTCAAAAACGCCAGAGTTCAAAGGGTTAAAGAGGACATACAGATTGTGATATGTTGTTTAGGTGACTGAGCTGTTGTTTAGGTGACTGAGAATATTAATGCAAAACTGCAGAGCTGTAGTGCATAATCCCCGCATTATAAAGACAAATCACCACCTGAGAGGCCAGTGGTGTTAAACTACTGGAACTGGCCTACAGAGATGTGGAAGAAAGTAAGTGATCCTTCACCATACTTTCAAGTGCTTGTGTGATGTACTTCAATAGAATTCTGCAGGTAGATCCAGTCCCGAAAACTCTGGAGCAAGGATCACCAACCGTTTTGAAACTGAGAGCTACTTCACGGGTACTGAGCCATACGAAGGGCTACCAGTTTGATACACTAGAACAGAGTTAAACTTCTAAACTTCATGTATAATAAATGTTTTCAATGCTTTTTTTTAGGTATTGTTATTTTTATATCTATATAAATGCAAATGTGATTAGAACAAGTCCGCGGGCTACTCATGTGGTCCTTGGGGGCACCATGTTGGTGACCCCTGCTCCGGAGACTCTAGGAGGGAGCTGGTTTATCAGTCGATTTGTCGGTGGGGTGGGTTCATTTTGTCAGTAGGGGTGCTTTGACAGCATGCATTGTGAACATACAGGACCACCTGACTCACCTGATTCCACACAGTGAAGTGGTCTGGCATGTTATTGAGTGGGGGCATCTTCCTGGCATGGTTTGATAATGGTCCAGTTAAAGGACACCTTTCAAACTATAACCATTCTGGATGATCACCCAAAACATTTCTATTCTGTTGGGTGCGGCCTCTTCCAGAATAACAGTAGCCCATCCACAGTTCACCAGGGGTCGGTGAACAGTCTGATGAATAGGAAAGCAGTGTGAAGTATGTTCTATGACCTTCACAATAATTAGATATCCAACCAGTTGGACGCATTTTTGGACAATGCGCTCCATCATCAGAACACCAACTGAGGCAATATCTTTTGGAAGAACTTTGTTCCATCCCTCCAGTACAGGTCTGCAGATAGTAGATGCCTTGCTAAGGAGCACTGAAGCTGCTCTTGAAATTGTTGGCAACCTAACACCCGCTAAGACATTTGTTCTTTTAATGTGTCACCCATCTGCAATTTTGAGTGCAAAACTAAAGGTGCAAACTTGACTGACGGAAAAGGATTTCAATTTAATTTGCCAAACTTTGCCTAAGAATGGAGATTGCCACAGCGCCGCTTATCATGTACTAAAGTGCTTCTTGCTGCCTCAGCATGAGACGCTAATACGCAGGAGGCAATAAATATGTGATTATATTTTCACAGCAGAGCGAAATTATTCCTCGCCAAAAACTTTGCAATCACTCTTCTCCTGGCAATTACGGAGCCGAAAGCTCCTCTTCCTCGCACCGAAGAGGAGCCGCCGCTCACCGTCCTTTTGCAATCACTGTGTGTGTTTCATTATGCAGGCAATACTCTGACAACAGAGCCCTGATTAATAAAGAATGGAGTTGTGTGAGGGTGGGTGTGTGTATGTAAGCCTCGATTTGCCTGTGACATCTGCATGGAGCTCAATACAGGCAGGAAGAACATCCTCAAACACACAGGCACCGCCGCTCTGTTTACACTTCCCTCACCTGTTGAAGCAACATGGCAGTTATGAAGAGGTTCGGTAAAACTACTGTAATGTTATTCTGCTTGCATTTCGACACGTTGCTTCCTCATATGCTCTTCATGTTTGCACTTTGTACTCATCATGTTTTTTTTCATCCATCCATATATTATCTGTCCCGCTTATAATAACCAGAGTGGTGGGGGTGCTGGAAGCTAGCCCAGTAGTCATAGGCCCTTTTTGGGGAATTCTGAAATGCTTCACATTACTAAACTTGTTAGGGTTAGTGTACTTCCAAGCAAAGCAATAAGTTAGTATTATAATTAGTATTAAAGTTGACTAATGACTACAGAATGATACGCAATAAGCTTTTTTACACATATCATGAATATCATCAGTACTTTTACTAGATGTGTGTCGATCCAATAATAAACGTTGTTTGTCCGATATAAACCAAAACTTCTGGATCAGATTTTGGAAAAAGTCTGAACTGTCATGTAAATGCGTAACTAAACTTTGAGTAATACAGATGAGCAGCAGGGAAATGTTCCAAACAGCTCCCTGCTCCCTACATAGTGGACTTAAAATACAGGCTCCTGTTCAGAAACAGTGTAAAATAGATCTAACAAAGAGCCTTTGGCAATTCAGCCATGTCTTCAGAACTTCAGAATGGATAAACTATGCTCTATATTGGTGTAAAAACACGTTTTATAACATAGCACCCTCTTTGGGAAGCAGGGAACCATTTCTGATTTAAAGTTCAGCCAGACATATGTATTATTAAGAGCTTAGTTGGGAAAAAAAAACAGGATCGGCTTAGTATCGGTTTTGGAAGATACTCAAAATTGTATCAGTATCAGTTTTAGGTCTGGAAAAGTGGTATCGTGCCACCCCTGACTTCTACAACACAGACCAGTCTGCACGTTTCATTTTGTGTTTTTCCATAGACAATAACCACATAGTATTATCCCAATGCTGGCTGGAGAATGATGTGCAGCTTTAGAGTTTTTTAATCATGGCAGGTTTAGCAGACCTCTGTGCAGCGTCTGAGTATGAAAGAGTAACTGAGTGGCCTGTTCTGGGACTGGGTGGACTTATTAATGGAGCGCAACAGCAGAGTCTGAATTATGTGCTGGAGTGCAGACTATTAACATATCAGTTTAAGAAATATTGCTTTTTCTTGTTGTTCTTTTGCTGTACACTTCTGCTGCAATAATGTAGCCCAACCAGCTAGAGTGCTAGGGAAGAAAATTATACAGAATCATACCACATTGGCACCACTCTATAACCCTATTCCTTCTTCAAATGATTCATATGATAGTTTATTGACAGAAGGAAATGTTCCATGCTGGCAAGACATCACTAGTTTAATAGAAAATAACTCCATCTTTCTCACCTACATAATTGTAAATGCATTGATTATCAGGTTTAATCCATCAGGGTGGTAACTCTTAAAGGGTTACTGGTAAAGTAGATTTCTGTTGTACTGCCAGCCTACAAATATAAGTGATACTGTGAGAGATTTCTATCCTGAAGTTCTATGACTTGATGGTAGCTTTTCCTGGACCTATTACTGTATAGGCCTTAATAACTAAGAATTCATATTATGAAGCATTACAAAGAGATTCAGCTAGGAGGTCAGTAGATGCGGTCACTACTGACAATATAGTGTTTGGAGGTTATATTAGTACTATTGTAGTGATTATTTTCGGGCAGATTGACTGATATAATCACACTGCCGTGTCTGTTATTCCAGGCCAGACAGTTGATATATGAGCGTACACTGTTAACAGGCCTTGCCATAATTCAGATTCCCTCACAAACAAGCCAAAGGCCGGGCATGATTAATGGCCACGCTGGCTTTTAGGAGCTGTCATAAAGAGTCACATCTCATTTATTTACTGGTTATGTTGCCTTTGTGAAATGGAGCCAGAGCACGAAGTTCTTCAAAGTGTCTTTCCGGAGCAGGCATCTGCTTCTGGTTGCCCAAATCATGATGAGCATGTTTTACAACTACTATTGTTAATATTGTGAATATTATCAAGAAAGCATACAAAATAATGGAAATGCCAACCATATGTAGATGCCAAACAGTCATGGGCGCTGCTACCATTTTCAAAATCATTAGTCCCCACACTTTTCCCCTCCCAGATGACAGTCGAGACGTAGAGAGCAGGCCCCCACAGTTTTTGTCTCCCGGACTATAGCTGAGATGTAGAGAGCAGCGCCCCCCCAACACACACACACACACACACACTTTTTCTCTGCCGGACAACAGCCGAGACGTAGCGCTCTGCACCCCCCCCACATAAAAAATGCTTGCAGCACCCATGTCTATAGTGTAGCTTTACAGTTATAAACCATAGCCCATCAGTCCGTCCATCAATGGAAAGGGATGACTATAGGACCAGTGTTGACCACCATGTCTGGACCATACCTGTGCACCCACAAACTGCTTGCTTAACTCCATGATTACAGACTTTGACATCTGATCTGTATTTTCTCCACAGCGCCGTGTGGAAGCAGATCGACGGTGTCGGAGGGAACGGTGCTGTCGCCCAATTACCCCCGCAACTACACCAAAGGGCACACCTGCATCTACGAGATCTCCGTGCCAGGAGAGTTCGGTAAGTGCCCGAAGCCAAAACCCGCGAATAAGCAAATGCTTGGCAGAAACTCAGCCAGGGAGACACGGCCATCATTCACACAAGCAGATTGTGTGGACTTGGAGAGTACATTCTATTTCACACTCTGAAGAACTCACATTTACTGGTATCAAATGAAGCCTTATAGCGAAGACGGGGAGGGAGGAAAAAAAGAACCAAAAAAAAACCCCATAAAATTGAAAAACTCCAAGCTATTTAAGTTTTGTGCTAGTTTGTTTTTCTTGTGTTTGTCTGTGCCCGAAACAACAATGGAAGCACTCCTTCAAGCTCACTGTGCACTTCATATCTTCATTGTGTAACTGATTCATGATTTTACGTAATCAGCTCCTGCAGCCTCCACTGCTTTTGACTACAGCTGTGGCATGATATGTTCTGTGTTCTACAGGGAACAAGAGTTTGTGCTTAAAATATATATGATAGATACCTGTCTAGCGTTTTAAAGTAAGTAAATTTTTTTCCTTTGCCACTTGACACAATACAGTCACTAACAGTGTTGGGCAAGTTACTTTAAAACTGTAATGCGTTATTTATTACTTCTTACTGTCATTTTTAAAGTCATTTGTTACATTACAATATTACTGTATTTAAAATGTAAGGCATTGCATTACTATTGCATTACTTTTAAGTTACTCTCACCAAAATAACTGGAAATATGGATTTGGCTCTAACTGTAGCTCATGACGCTCAGTTAGCTCATTATACAGCCAGTGGAAGGTGATGTAGTATCTGACTGAGCTGGGCTTATGCACAATCTGACGTTAGATCAGTTGCAGGTTCACTCATCTCTCTGTTCTGTCGGACTACAAGAAGTGTACAAGAACATGTTGGTGGACGTTTCTGCTCTCTGCTGATCTCACTTCATTCTGGGTTAAAATGCATTGTAACGCGCGTTACTGACATTTGTACCGAGTAAAATATTACCAATTTTTTTCTGTTATGCCTTACAGCGTTCCAGCAAAAAGCAATGCATTACAGTCATTTGTTACTTTTGTAACGCGTTACTCCCAACACTGTTTAGGGATGATAGTGATGTGGTACAAAGCATTATCCAATATCAGCAAAAGACCTGGGTCAGATATCAGACGGGGAAAAATCGTGTCCTCTTTAAGGCAGGGTCAGTACAGTTCTGGCTGTTTTAAACTTCCTAAAAGTGGATGTGGACTTTTTAAGTATTTGAGCATTATATTTGCATGATTTATGAAGGTTAACTCACTTCTTTGTGTATTTTCTAACCATCTCCATGTTGATAAATGACTACGGTCGTATCTCAATATGGAATATGTCAATCATGGGCTCTCGTTCTTGGGAATCTGGATCTAGCATGCTTTGGAGTCCAGACACCTGTGGATGGGAGGATACTGTCACTCAGTCTGCATTTGGAACAGCAGCACTTTGTGCCGACATCACAGCTGAATTTGGCTCGAGAGTCTTGCAATTGATACAGTATAAATTATAAAATGCCCCAAATGCCTCATTTGTCTTAAAAAAAAAAATATATATATATATATATAAATCGCATTGTCATACGCAAAATTAAATAATTATTTCAAATGTATGTAAGTACTGCTATATGAAGAGAAGTACAATAACACACTTGAAACAAATAAGTAGCTTTTTAACAGCAGTGTTCCCTTTAACACAGTTACAGTTCAAATATTTCTATAAAACTCAACTTAAACATTCATGTAATCAAATCAAATATAGTTCCCCTCAGAGTCCAGAGCATTATAGCAGCTGTAAAGGGGACCAGCTCCATATGAAAGTCTCTGTATCTGAATACAGTGGCATTAAAGTCCCTGTTGGTGTAACGGTCAGGCATCTCTATTTGTCCATATTATATGGAAATCTGGAACCTAACCTGTGTTCTCCTCACCAGCTCACAAAATATCATCTAGTTTTTCCAAACAAAACAAATTGTGACTTATTTTTATAAACTTTTTACTGCTTTTTTGTTTGTTTGCATTAATTTTAATGTTACTGGCAGTAAGACATTTAATTACACACGTACCTAAGACTTGTATATGTATATGTATATGTATATGTGATGTATATGTGATGTATATGTATATGTATATGTATATGTATATGTATATGTGATGTATATGTGATGTATATGTATATGTATATGTATATGTGTATGTATATGTATATGTATATGTATATGTATATGTATATGTGATGTATATGTATATGTGATGTATATGTGATGTATATGTATATGTATACGTGATGTATATGTATATGTATATGTGTATGTATATGTATATGTATATGTATATGTGATGTATGTATATGTGATGTATATGTATATGTATATGTATATGTATATGTGATGTATATGTATATGTATATGTATATGTATATGTGATGTATATGTATATGTATATGTATATGTAT
>JBBPCY010000001.1:2500674-2514966 GCA_037974405.1 Brachyalestes nurse
AAACAGTTCTATCTGACATTAGATCAGTGGCAGGTTCACTCATCTCTCTGTTCTGTCTGACTACAAGAAGTGAAACACCCCCCCAAATGTTTCCCACCAGATTATCTTGTTCCAGGAAGAAAAATATATTTCTGATTCCTTTTCTGGAATTTATCAAGCAAATCTTTAAATAAAGTGTTCTCCAGAATTGACAACGCCTAGTTAATCTTAATTACTAATACAGAAGCAGTTTAACAAAAGTGCTGTGAGGTTTAGAAAAGCTTTTGGAAACAGCTTCCATAAATGTAATTAAATTAAATTAATTCTGTAATGAGAAAAAGACTGAAACAAAAAACAGAATCGAAAACAACGTTCAATTCCATTTGAGATGCCTCCAAACTGGTTCTAAATTCAACCAACTCTGAGTCTAAAACTTTGAACTAAAAAGGCATTAAACTTTCAATGAATGCAAGAAGTCACCTTGGCAAAACAGAGGAAATGGGGAGCTGCTAGTCTCTTTGATTTTTGAGAAGAAATGGCCATTCCCTTTCTTTTGTTAGTGTGCTGGGAGAAAATGTCCGATAAGTGTAGTGTACCTACACTTACACTAACGTAATCTATCCTATGC
Source organism: Brachyalestes nurse (assembly GCA_037974405.1). Lineage (NCBI taxonomy): Eukaryota > Metazoa > Chordata > Actinopteri > Characiformes > Alestidae > Brachyalestes > Brachyalestes nurse. Next base: position 2,501,282 of record JBBPCY010000001.1, read on the forward strand.
TTTCACAGCCATACCTTCATAAAGAAACATGAGGAAGCCCCTGACTGGAAATGAAACTTGGACCCTTGCGATGTGGGATAGACCAAATAAATCAGACTGTGCATTTTCAAACCGCTGTACATCTTCTCCTCAGGGTCCACCAGAAAGGCTTTATTGCGCAAAATAAAAGCAAATAACCTGCTCAAATAAAGCCAAAGGAAGTGAACCGGGGGCACAAACCAGGCCGCATTTGATCAGGATGTTTAAGAGCATCCTTGGATGCCATTTCCTCTGGGCCTCTACATTGTCATGAAGTCAGTAGGCTGTACTTCCCTTGAGTTCATCATCCTGCTCATCATTCAGGCCTGGCCCAATCTTGCATCGCCCTGTAGAATGATTGCACCCGGCATGAATTGCAGCAGCAGTGAGGGACTGCTTTTAAACCTCTTTCCCTTCAGTAAAGAGCCAGAGCCTCCATAGTACACCCTTAATGCTGATGACTTGCTGCAAATTTCCATGTTTTTAAAGGTATGATGTGTTTCACTTTAAGTATCTTGAACCCTGAATGAACGGCCTGGTAAATAGCCTGCCCGCAATGCCTGGAGCATTTTTAAAAGATATCCGTAATGCGGAAGGGCATCTAATCCTGGGAGGCTCTTCTGCGGCTCTGCTTCTTTCCTGTGTCCTCAAATGCCTCTGCAGGAGGAACCCGAAACTCTGAATAGTGACTGTAAAACTCGATTCTGAAACATCAGAAATGCAGACTTGGCAAAAAAGCCTGAAGAAGTTTAACGTTAGCTGTTTGAAAGGTCACATTTTATTATTTAACCCTTAAAAGTCTTTCTCTTACAGTCTCTGAAGTTCTAGGTTTGTGGTTCTACTGCCAAATCAGGCTAGTCTGAAAATGCAATAGTGGTAGAAAATGACTGTTTTAAACTCTGGTGGTTGGCATGTAAGCAAGACGTGGGGTGCAGTCCTGCTCTATCCAGAAAGGGAATTGCTAGGCTGACTCAGTGATGTAGTATGGCTGAAATTGTTAAACCTGCGGTGTTGTGTTAAAAATGACCTAAGACTTTGGACCTTACATTTATCCAGTTAGTACCTGGATCTTAAGGACCTGTAAAAGAAAGTATGACCCAAAAGTATAGCAAAACATTCAAACTCTAAACTTACAACCTATTTCACATTTGGGATTCAAAGTGGGCCTAAAATCTGATGAACATTTATTTTTGTGGTTAGCAATTTTTTTTTTACCGTATCTTATACATAGAATATTAATCAAAACCAAAATTATGTAACTGCATTAAAACAATGCTAAATGTATTGCAAAACAAGCATTACTCTAGATGTGTTAATGCTGAGACATCTGTGCAGGTCTCGCCCAAGAGAAACCACATAACATACAGCAATAAAGGAGTGTAAAAGAGACTTGAAAATTGTGATTGACAGTCCAGACCAGCCTGCTGGAGGATTAAGCTTCTTAAAGACACCAAGGGGCGCTATCAGTGGTGGGGAAGCCAGTGAGAGTAAGAAAAAAGGTGTGCCCAGTGGACTCAGAGTGGATCAGTCCAGCCTGTCCTTCTCAAAGTTTAGAATGAGGTGGAAATCACATTATATGCTTTTTGGATGTCCGGCTCCTCATGGACCTGGCCTGTAACTGACTCGCATTTGGCAAAGCTGTAGCTGCTCCACGAAAAGGAAGTATTAACATGCAAGTTGCCTTAGTGTGCATTATTGAACGGGAAGAAACTGGCAGGAACTCCCACCAAGAGGGCCTTGTGAAAGCATGTACATCTTTGTGCATGAAGTTAAAGGTCTGAAGCATGAACTTTCTGAACTTTCTTGAGCTGTACTGGTTGCGAACACTGTATAAAAGATGCACAAGTCTGCCTTTAGTGTTGGATGTACTTTGATATATTTCCAAGCGAGTGCTCTTTTGGAGCGCTGCTCCTTGGCACCTCTCAGCCACGGAGCTTCAAAATGCTCCAGAAGTAACGTTTTCGTGCATCAGTTATTTGAGATGGTGGCACACCCATGTAAAGCAGGGCAACCAGCATTTGGAATCCAGTGACTCATCTCTCTAGAGTGTGTCTTACTCCGACACGTTTCTTCATTACCGAAATGCTGGAGGGGATATCTGCATGCCTCCAGGTCTTTCAACCCAGAGACAACGAAAAACAAAGGATACACGGGGAAGGAGTGGCACAAAAAGAAGCAAAGACAAACACCACCACTGATGTGAAACACTGCACTTCCAGAGCCACCCCTGGCGCTTTTTTCGCCTGCGGTCATCTCCGCAACCTAGCTGAAGGATCGTTACTTTGATGAAGAGTTAGTGTTTCACATATCAGTAAACAGGTGTTGTCATACAGCAGTGGCAGCAGCACTGAATGAACCTTGCAGCTACGAGTGGATGTGTTTTTTTAAAAGGCCCATATCATTGAACACTTTGTAAACAAGTACCCATATACCGTCCACTCCCAAATCATATATGGAAAAGTTGTTTTTGGACATCACACACACAAAACATTTATATTTGCGTATTTGATTTAGTTTATCTCTGCCCATTCACGCTGATATAAATTGTTTAGTTGTGCTCAGTTTGAGGGGGGATGCGAAGAGGGTCAAAGCATAAAAGACAAAAACCATACATCTTGGTAAAATGAACATCCTCTTTCCATCCACACCAGATCTTCATATCACCAAAGATGATCTTTTCATTCCACCCATACATCTGATTTACACCCTACAGGAGTTTATGTCACAGTTATGCAAGCAAGCAAGTTATATGGACTCACTTTTCATTTCTTATACTGAGGTTGTGTTTGGTAACCACTGTAAGAGTTTCCCAGATTTGTGAATTTACTGGCAAACGGGGCTAGGTTGAAAATGCAGTAGTGGTAGAAAATAAAGTTTCAGTTTCTGGTGGGTGGAATTAATCAAACTGTTGGCTTGAGGGCTTTTATAAGATGATTAGTAGGGACTGGTAGTAATGGAGTACGTAAGCACTTCTTGTGCTGATATTTGAATACTGAAATCACAATTTGGGTGTTTATGATGGAATATCCAGGTCAGCAATCCATCCGCCTCGCCATTATTTAAGCCAAGTACCCTAACCGGGGGTCTGTGAAAGGTGGTGAAAAGCCTGATCAAGTCAAGAGTCCATCCCAGGTCAGTTGTGGGCTGCAAATATTTGCTGGCCCTGGAAACCCTTCTTGCTGTATCAAGAAAAGGCATTGCTATGCTTATTCAGTGATATATCATTGCCAGTAGTTTTGTCAACTCGATGGAGATGTGTGTTAACCTCATGCCTGCTATACATGTTGTTGGAAATTACTGTGAAAGGTTTTGTTAGAGGGAAGAAAATGAACTAATATGTATATCTCTGAAGGCATCTCTGAATGATCTAGCATTCCATAAAGTAAGGGGTACTTGGTAGCCCATATAATATTGTACTCATGGGAATAGAAGATGGATAGAGTCTTAAAGTAGATAAAACTGACCTTAACTGATGACAACAGAGCTCATGACCCAAAATTATTTTGTATTTATCCTCAAATATACACAAGACAGTGATAATATATGAAAGATGTTTATGAAAGATTACGTTTAGTTAATTTTCTATGTTGACACTTTTATGCCCAGTTAGCCTACTACTGATTTGAATTTAAATGTTGGAAAACAGTAAGGACTATAATGTGGCCTGTGCAAAAGTTATGGCAAATTACTATGACATAGAATATAGAATACTTTGTTCTAAATCAGGGGTTGGCAACCTTTAACACTCAGAGAGCCATTTGGACCCGGTTTCCACAAAAGAGAAAACACCGGAAGCCGCAAATCCTTTTTGACATCTAAAATTAAGATATTGTTTTTTACTTTATGCTATGTATAAAAACTAGGCTAGTGTGTTGCTTGTGAAATAAATGCAATTCTTATTCTGACTCTGATCATGAAATGGCCACTGGCGCTGTACAACGGGCTCTGGGTCTAGTTTTCCACCGTTCTAGTGTTAAATTATTATTTAGACACAGGGAGGCGCAACATAAGGATGAAAGAGCAGCGGGTTGCCGACCCCTGTTCTAAATAAAGAAATAACAACAATCTAATCATGAGCTAGGAAAGGGAAACCATTATTGCAGTAAAGAGAGAATGGCTAGAACACATGATACCAAAAAGACTTTGGAGGTGATCTCCATTGCAAGCTACTTCTTTAAACCTCTTACCCATGATCCCTGGCTATGCATATCTACTGTTTTCATGCATCTTCACCGAAGTTTAAATCAGCCTTTCCGTGCCAGGCCCTTGAGGTGCTTCTCTTGAACACGCATAAAGCCGCTAATAATTGAAATAGCGGCAGCTCTCGACTGCTACGACCCTCCACGGTCAGCGGCTCTGGCGCCTTAGTATGCAGCGCACTCAGGCACTTCATAGAGCTTGGCTCTGAGTGAATGGTTCTGAAGTTCATATTAATTACATACATTTGCAGTGCGGATCGGGGGAAGGGTGCAAGGGTGAGCAGAGAAGGAGGGGGCACAAATGCTTGTGGCTTGATGTTGTCTGATGGGTTTTTTTTTAGATCATTCTTTCCCTGAAGAAAGCCATCAATCTCAGGGGGAGAGGGAGAAATACAAAGAGGGAGAGGGAGAAAGTTTGAGCCAGGGAAAGAAAGAAAGAAAGGAAGGAAGGAGGTACTACTAATACCTAAGTGGTATGTGGTGCACTAGGTGTGACTTTTATGACCAAGCATCACACTATTTGCACCACATGGCTCATTAACATAATACATAATGCTGTTTAAGAATATAGCCATCCAAGAGTCCTTACTTCTAAGTTCCAGTAGATAAATACCAAAACCACTTTTTGACCACTTAAGATGGAGGAAATATCTAGGCCAACCGTCCATCCATCCCATCATTATTTAAGCCAGTTATCCTAACTAGAATTGCACCAGTCCATCGCAGAGTAGCCAACAACCTTTGGTCAGAATGCACTGTTAAGGATGTGACTGAGACCGCGTGACACTGGTCCTGGCTACTTTATCTAATGGTAGTTTGCTCAAGAATCAGAGAAAATAAATAAACTGACACTCGCGGACAAACATGTTGGCACGTCGTCCACTAATGGAAAAACAGTATTCAAAAAAGAACAGATCCAGTACCGTCTGCAGAAGAAATGATCTCATATCAAGGCAACAAGTCTTATTTTTTCCTCTGATAAGATTATTTGGTCTACAGAGCCCTGTGAGAGATAATTATGCCTGTATTAAGAAAAAAAACCTATTCGTCTTTGCTCAGAAATCGGACTTTATTTTAAGTCATTTATACCACAAAAGAAGCACAAAGAGTCACTGATCAGGTTATTGTGATTCTTGAGTCAACAGTTATGATATTAAATCAGGGCTCCCTGCCTCCTCCTACACTTATTTCAAGAATCTTGAGATCACAAAAAATAGAAAAAATATTACAAATTAGACGAATAAATGATTAAATTCAACAAAAAACACTGCCAATGGGTTTAGCAACATTTACCGAGCAAAAGTTTAAAAAATAAGCCAAAATATTTAGTTCGTTGTCCTAAATATCTTCTTCTCTAGAAGAAATATATCATGTTACATGTGATCAAAGACCAGATTTCCACGCACAATAAAAATTATGCTTATTGTTGAGACTATATTAGTAATAAACTGAAACTCAACCTCAGTTTCAATATTTTAGTCCTACTGTTTAGATACTTGCGGATAAGTAAATATTGTTTGCAGAAATCTTTTAGATTGTGCTAGCCCAGTAACATCTACATCTTATTATTTATGTGTTTTCTGCAGTGTGAATGGCATTTTTGTACTGTAGCGCTTAGCTCTAGAAAACCTCATTTAAAGAAGCAGCCTCCATTGGCAATTTCTGACCAATTTCTTTCTGCTAATTTTATTTTTTTAAATTATTTTCATCTTTCCGGGACTTGCAGGCAGGAATGATTGGGGGGATAATAACAAATACATAAAGATAATGAATAAATGAATTATTATTATTATTGTTATTATCGTTGTAGAATAATAATAATAAGAAGAAGAAATTATAAAGAAGAAATTATACAGCCACAGTACATATGTCACTTTCCCATGTAATTGAGGTGCATAATCCAGGATAGGCAGGTAGCCATAGGTCCATAAAGAGGTAAGAAAATATTCTCCTTGTTTTTTAGAAAATGTGCCCCAGTCTCTGTGTTTCTCTTAGTATGCCTTTGAACAGGTTTAATGTTGGGGCTCTTTAGCAACATCCAAGATTCTTTGCTATGCAGGATATTTTTCAACCATAGAATGCATTCATGTATTTAGCCTCTGAATACCAGTCAGTGCCATCTCTGCTGATAACTATGCCTATAATGTTATGTCAGCTGTGTCTTATTTTTTTCCTTCGCCATATTATTGGACATTCGTTCATTAGCTTTTACAGACACCTGAAAGTCTAGCTCAAGTCTAGCTGGTTTCATGCTTAGCGAGTAGTAGCCTGCATTTGAGTGGAGAAGATGGTATGACCCATGTAGTTCACTCTTTGAGAAGTAGGGATTCACTGGGGATCTGGTGAGTGAGAGCGAGAGTGAGGGGACTGAAGCATGTGGGAACGCTGCTGAACTGGCCACATGCCTGTGGGCTCCTTCTCACTCTCTCTCTGCACGTCCCTCTGGTCATCATTTCCCAGCTCACACTTCTTAGAACACCAGGGAAGGAGCTCCCACTTAGTCTGATGGGCTCTTGGGCATGTTTGCATGTGACGGGTTGTGATAAATGTTTGCAGTCGCACCAGCTGACACCGTCCAGATGCATCACTGTGATACTGAAATAATGATAATAACTAATAAAACCTTGATACAACTGGGGTTTTTTTGTGTTTCAAAACACACTATGACCTTTATTTGATGTGGAGTGAGCTTTAAAAAAGGTTAAAACTCAAAAGGGCACAAAGGAAGCCTTCTAAAAAGTTCCAAAAAAGATCTGCTACCTTAAAGTGTATAAGCTAGGGATGCACTGATATGGAATTTTTGGGACTGATAACAATAAGCGATACTTAACTGGTAATTAAATGTTTCAAGCACAGTGTAAGCCATAGTTGAAGTTTAGTCAGTTAAAGAAAAGGTTAAAACCTGAACAATGGTAGCTATAAACTATAGATTAGGGATGCACCACATTTCTGGGCCAACACTGATAACCGGTATTTAATACCTTGTTGTTGTTCATAAACAGTAATTTCACTTTGTCAGGTTAGTCAGGTTGTCACTTAGTCAGGTTCCTCTCTAAAGCTGCTGGCTGCTAATATTAACTACTTCATGTTCTTTAGCCTATATTAATTATTGGAACTGAAAAGAATTGCCACCGTGGTCTTTGAACAATGACATTAAAGAACCATTTTAGCTCTCTAAAGAATCACTTCTTCAACGAAATGTGAGAGTGCAAATTCCCTTTTAAAGGTTTAAAGTACCTCCTTATAATGTAAAGGACATTTACCAATTTTAGGCTGTAAGGTTTAAGGTTCTTCACACTTGTCTCACATCTCGTTTGCAAAAAGGTTTCTTTTAAGAACAATCCACTAAATGTGTCTTTAGGGAAATGGTTCTTCTGCGACATCACCAAAAAGCAGCCGCAGTACTTAAGCAACAGTAGCCAGTTAGTGGCTGTAATTTAATTGAAGACTGTGACTTCAGCATCAGATTCATAGTGATAATTTAACCACTTAGTGGTGAATAATACATTGAATTCTAGTATATTGCACTAACAAAACTGCACAAAGCCCAAGAGCAACAGTGGCATAACTCCGGCCATGCCAAGTTTCCTCATTGGCAGGACACTAGTTTAATGGAGAAACATATTTCCAGTCATATTGTCCCACTGTCGTGCCTCTTCTATTTTTTTCTTCCTCAAGACTTCTCATACATCCCGATGTTGGAGATAATGAGGAGGCCTTGCATGACTCTAGAATTTAGGCCTGAGGCGAGAGTTTGGCAGCTGTGAGCAACTCGTTTTTTTTTTTCTTCCTCCTAGAACAAAGCAGCTTTCTGGATGATGCCTGGACTTCCTCTTCGTGACAGAATAATTAAACTTCAAAGGCAGGCGAAAGCCTGAGTGTCACCCTTTGCGATTCTTTGCGCAGGATTATTTGATTTGCCTCGTATCGATAGGAGATGATTGCTAAATATGTTTCTCTTTGAGCGAGGGAAGCTCTGCAGAAACTCAGCTTGGAGGTGCCTCATTCTGTAGACACAGAACACAAGCTTCGCTGTTGACTTTTCTGAAAAGCGTGAAAGTTCTCAGAAGGAGGGAGAGAGAGCGCTGGCACCCGAGGACGAGGGAGAGAGAGGGAAGGAGATGGAGAGAAGAAACCGAGATGAGAGGGGAGAGAGAAATAGATTTGCAGGGAGAAGCAGCAAACAAAGGCGTACAGGGTGCTCCCAGCATCAGACGCTAACAGGAATAGACAGCTCCACTTAACCCTTAGGCAGGGGTTAAACTGGGTTTTGGGAGGAAAGGGAGAATCACGTCTTTCACGGGCATCTTTCACAATTTTGTTCTGTTTTTGTTCTTGTATGGAGTTTGCATTGATATCATGGTATTGCGACTGAATAAAACTGGTACATGTGCATAATTTTGACAGATACTTTTATCTAAAGCAACTGTTGTTTATCACAAATGTAGGTGAATGGAGTGTTTCACTCGGGGCTTTTCCTGGTGAAGTGTGGTGTGGCACTCCCAGGCTTCTGCTTGGAAGGCAGCGATGTTTGTGTTACCAACTACACTAACATGGCTCGCTCCCTCCCACCTCAACAAACAGGATGCTAGCCAACATGGTTGTCTGGTAGCTCACGATACCAAATCAACAGTTACTGTTCTTTTCAAAGCCGTCCAAAAGATGTAGTGGAACTTGGCACTCCCAGCTTGATAGCCATCATATGATAGAGGGAGATCTGAAATGTACGTTGAATTATATAATACATAATACATTCTGGATTACATAATACATACATAATACATATGGTAAAAATGAAGAACTAATTGATTTAACTTTGTCTTACTCTTAGTCTGGATGATTAATGTCCTTGTTATCAATAAGAGGGAACCCTCAAGGTTGATGAGTCTGACTGTGTGCCCAGCTAGCTCAGTTGGTAGCTGAGATTGAGGGTTGTGGGTTTGAACCCGTTACATATACACTTTTAAACAACTTCCTTCTGGTTCAGTAAGGTATTCTGATTCATTTTATGAAGGAAATGTCACTCCTGGCCTTTTGGAAGTTCTAGATATGTAGCAGAGTAACCAGTGGGTTTGTGTCCGATGGTGAACAGCAGCAACTCTATGCCAGAACTCTTTACTGAAGGAGTCACTGTAGAAATGCAACATAGAAGCTCACATATATGTTCATGTCTGTTACAAGCTTCTGTTAAACCATGTCAAGTTTTTATAAGCTTCAAATGTCTGTGTTTAATCTAAAACAGACTGATGTCAACAGACATTTTCACAGAGGTTCAGAATCCTTTAAAGAATGTATAGTAGCTTGGAACCAAGACTATACAGTTCCTGAGGCTTTCAGTCTTTTGATGGGTCCATTTGTTTGTGATCATGAATGTTCACTGAGTAAATGCCACTACAAGTGGTCCCTGGACACTGTAAATGTACCATCTGGATAATGTATGCAAAGCATTCATGAAAAAACCAAGTTTGCTGTGAAAACCAGCAGAACAAGAACAGGAGGAGGAGCCCCTTCATAAAACGGTATAAATGTGCAGAGGCAAAAAAAAAGAGAACTTTTTGTAACATTCGGGAGGGAGGGGCATTTGGTGTTGGGGGCTAGAGGTTTTCTGTCAGAGCAATTTACCACTTCAAACAGTTAAATAGATTTCACAATGGCTGTATTAGAAACAATTTACATTTCCATCAAATTACAATCCTGGAGCTCTGCTATGTTTGCCGTTCATATAAACCAAAAGCCAAAAATCAAATTTACATCAAATTTTCCTTGTTAGCCCCAGATGTACTGTCTGAAGTTTGCTCTTTTAGTTTTATACTGGAACTACAATGTTGTCTCAAACTGTGTCAACTTGTTGAATAATCTCACATGGGCTTTCTTGAAGTTTATATGACCTTGAAATCTGTGGAAATGCAAAAAGGCTAGTTCAAGGTTTTACCTCACCTCATCTTAAATACCAAAACATTATAATCAAGTTTTACACAAATAATGGATCTATGTCTATAACTGGAAAATCAGTCAAAATGTTTTGAAACTTTTTAGCTTTAATTATTTTTTACTTTCTGCAAAATGAAAGTCTACTCTTTCTGCAGACTGCCACTCACATTGCTTAGCGCTGTGCTGAATGTTTAGCTTAAGAATTTCATGGAAAAAATCATGGAATTTCGTGACCTGTTTGATTTTAACAGACTGTTCCTTTAAAGCCCATGTATGTAAATGAGCACAGTTTTATTGGCTGCCCTGTACTGTGCCTTATCAAAGAGCAGTTTGGACTGAAACATGCATTCTTTATGAATGAGTGAGGCTAAACTGCAAAATGAATTGACGAATTTAAAATAGTCTGTGTGTGCAGGCTTCCAAAATATGCGCCCTATAAAAAGTGTATCGTATCAGAAACGGTAAGCAATTTTCTTTCCTTTTTTTTCCTGTACTACCGACTAGCTAGCTATACAACATCACTGGAAAGCTCAACACCCTTGGAGGAGAACACTAACTGCTAGCATCATGCTGAGGGAATGGGGGGCCATCAAAGCCAGTTGGGATCCTATCAAGTGTGTTTTAGATGATTAAGTGTGTGATGACATAGGTTTCTTTCACCTTGTAGTTAATTATGTGTATTAGATTTATCATCAAACTATTCCTTTAACCTCAACCCACAACTGAGATGTAAGACAAATGCAGCACTCAAGCTTAAACGAAGCCGCACTCTCTTCTTTCCATAGGAAGCCTGGAACTCTCTCTGTTTATGCCGGAGGCTGCCAGACTCGTCTAGTCTATTGTGAACTTAGCTGCTTGACCCTGCTGGTTCACTCAGCCGCTCAGGTCACCAGCACGCCCCCATGGGTGCCATGTGACTTGTTGGGGTGAGATTGGCCATGTCTTTTCCCAGCCAATGGCGTTGACCCCGGCTGCCCACTTCCCTCCAGGCGGGTTTAATGATCTGTGGTCCTGTTGTTGAGGAGGGGAGGGGTGGCTGGCCCTTCCGCCGGTCAACGCCATTTCCTTGCAATAATGGAACATTAAAATTCGATGGGGCTGTTATGTTAGATAGCCCTCTGCTCTACAGGCCCGTTAACAGAGCTCCAGGTTGGAGGGAGTGGACGAATCTGATTGGTCGGCTGCGTGAAAGGGCTGTTGAATTTGCCGGGCTCTTGAGGAAAGCTCCGTGGAGCCAGAAAGGCCGCCTGACCCCCACAATGCATTTAAGCACTGCTATTGCTCGTGTTTTATAGACATAACAGTGTTTGCTAATAATTATACATCATGCTATGACTGCACCAGGACAAATTGAATCATTGCGGGCGACAGCCTTATTTTATTTGCGGTTGGGTGGTACCTTGCCCTTATGAGGAACAAGGGCATGGCGTGTCAAACATAATCAAGCCTGGAATTCTTAATAGTGAACTTTATTTGCTGCTAGAACGGCTGTATTATCATCTTTGCATAAGCTCGTCCAGGCACGCCTCAGGGGAGTAAGACTTGTCGTCCGCTGAATACATATTAATGCTGGAGGTCATGCGTTCCCATGGTGGGTTTGTTATTGACTCGGACAACTGAGGTGATTATAGAAGACAAGCAGGCTGAAGAGGTATTTGTCTGGCTATATTAAAGGACAATGCACAATGCAGGGCCCAAATGAAGAAATTCAGAGCAACATGGAAGATTTTTTTTTTGCGGGGGGCGGTGTTTAGATTCTTTAGGCTTAGTACCTATTCCAAACTATACAATGTTCTGATAACTAACATAATACTCAGCCAATCATTTTTTATGGCCAAAAGTTAAATAGGCCTCAGCATTCTTTGTGATTGAATACTCAAGTCCAATTTAGCAATTGTGACACTTTTACTGGATATCAACCTTTCTGGGGGTGGATCATAACTCTTTCCTGAGGTTTTGGATTTCTTGATTGTTGTTTATTGATTGCCAAGTCGCATTTCTTTGTTCAAACAACAGAAACAGCAAACATCAAAGTCCAAAATAATGTTCATAAGGTAACCTGGGGGCAGGGTTCCCTAAATTCATATTTTGTTGTTTTCTGTTAATTAGCTCTGTTTTCATCAGTTCTCCCCATAGAGGATGGTTTTGGGTAACTTATCCTAAAGCTAAAGGTTAGGTTTGAGAACTTCTAATTATGTTGATGTTGTTTTGCATTCAGAGTTACCAGCCAGTTCATGCTTGCTGTGAGAGACATGCTGTCTGCTAAAACTGCTTTATGAAGCCTTCATGGTGACTGCTGAGATATTCCAATAAATCTCCAGCACATAGGTACTAGCAGGCATCACTCTTTCACCAGTATCTCCTCCAGTACTATATTTCAAAGTGGTTTGGGCTTGAGAGTGATGCCTGTATTATTTTAAACAAAAATTATTATGACTCATTTAGTCTTATTTTTAACAAATTACATTTGTTTAATCATTTATAGGTTTTTCCATAATGCATTTTTTTCATGTTGACTTTTGATTTCTTCATCTGAGCAAATTATAGTTAAATACTCCTCTCCTTGTGTGCCACCATGTATCAGTTTTACTCTTCTGGTTCTTCTTCCTCTTCTGTTGTTTAATATTGGTTGAAACCATAATGCTAAGCAACCTTTCATACCTGCTATTTTTGGTACTGACCAAACTAAAAATACAGATGATCCCGGCCAAACAAGGTAGTCGTGAAAGCCCTCTGAGATATGATTGAGTCGAGTGTGTAATGATTAAGGGGTGCTGGTTGCATGGTGTTAACTGGTGGTCATAAGCTACCATTAACTGTTTTAGCCATGTAGCTGTAGCTGAAGGAAGTACTTTATGCGTACGATTTTCCTTTAATATATCAGCAAATATAAAAACAATTTGGTTTGCCTTTACAGCATTTCACACCATGCACTGTCCATTAAAATGGTTCTGGCTGACAGGTTAGCCCAGGAACTCCAGAAGACATGGCCTAGTTTCAAAAAGTTTTCGACAGATTTTAGCAGGAAAAGTATCGTCACCTGAGCGTGCAACAAAAACATCGTTTTTTAATCTAAATTATTCATATTAAATGACAAACATATGCTGCTGTTTTTCTCACACGGAGTGTTGTTTCTTCATCACCTGTCTAACGTACGGCACTTGCCCGGAGGCACATTGCGCTCCCCGTCCCCCAGGCGACGCATCCCGCTCTCTACAGCCCTGCTCTTTCATATCGATCCCACTCCTCTCACAGTTCCTTTCATGATCACAATAAGAATTTATTGGATTCTTTTTAAAACTTCAACTGAGATTCGTTCTTAGGGCCATGTGGAGTGATTGAACTGGATATTGTTGGGCAGTCCAGTGTGGTCCAGGACCCCATTCGTGTATATATCATTTAAACAGTCAGTGAGTGCATATAGTGTATATATATTGTTAGGGCAGGTGAGAAAAGCATCAAACTGACAAAAGATACTTCGCTCATAACAAAGACTTTATTTTCTTCTTAAGAAGGAGAAGAACATTCTTCCTGGGG
>JBBPCY010000001.1:2525796-2542383 GCA_037974405.1 Brachyalestes nurse
CTACAATGTAGCCAATAATAAAAACAAAGGAAATCGTTGAATGAGAAGGTGTGTCCAAACTTTTGACTGGTAGTGTACATTTTACATACATTGCATATGGAGAATTTTTTTAAATAATAAACAAATAATGAAGTAATCCGAGCATTAAAGGAAAACACTGCAGCCTATTCTACTATAGCTGTGTAATTTCTTCAGTAAGGACTTCATCACCTTCATCACCAGCACCATCATCGGCATGGTCATCATCATCGCATCATCACTAACATGACCTTTATTGTCACTGGCGTCATCATAACTGTCCTTGTCATTCTCATCATCATCATCATGATTACCGTTCATTGTCATCAGTATCCTTCATCATCATCATCACAATTATTATCATGATCGTCATCATCAACATCATCATCATGAATACCATTCGCTGTTGTCATCATTACTGTCATCATGGGCATCATCGTCATCAGTATCACCATCATCGTCATCATTATCACCATCATCGTCATCAGCATCACCATCATCATTATCATCATCACCATCATCATTATCATTATCACCATCATCATTATCATTATCACCATCATCATCATCACCATCATCATTATCATCATCACCATCATCGTCATCAGCATCCGCATCATCATTATCATCATCACCATCATCATTATCATCATTATCATCATCACCATCATCATTGTCATCATCACCATCATCATTGTCATCATCACCATCATCATTATCATCATCATCATCATCATCATCATCACCATCATCATTATCATCATCACCATCACCATCATCAATATCATCATCACCATCATCATTATCATCATCACCATCATCATGATTACCATTCATTGTTGTCATCATTATTGTTGTCATCATGGGCATTATCATCATTGTCGTGATCATCATCACCACTGTCATCATCATCACCACCATCATCCGCATCACTTTGCCATCATCATCGCCATCATATCCATCATCATGCCACAGTATGGCTTCACATTCACATTTTTGCGCATTTGTGAAATATGTGAATTTTCTAACAAAACACTTCCTTTGTCTCTGACATCTTTATTTGCTCACCCTGAAGGGATTCACCTGCAGTTCCTGAACTTCTCCACCGAGGCAGTTCATGATTACCTGGAGGTTCGGAGCGGTACACCAGACAGCGGTTCCATGATTGACAGGTTCAGCGGCTCTGTCGTCCCAGACTCGTTCTTTAGCACCACCCACGAGACGAGCTTCCTCTTCCACAGCGATTATTCACAAAACAAACCTGGCTTTCACATCACCTACGAAGGTTAGCCGTGACCAGCTCCCCCGTTTCACTAGAACCCCTCTGTGTGAAGTAGGGTATGACCAATAATTAACATGTCATATTATCAGCCAGTATTAGGGTTTCACTTCTATACCTATACTAAATCACTCAGAGCAAAACTTAGCATCTTCATTTATGGGTTTTTTTTGCTTTCTTAAGTAATTGGAAAAATGCCATCAGGTTAAATATATGGACATACAGAAATGGTCCATCAATACTGTTTTTCCTTCTCCTGTGGAGATACAAGGTAAAGTCCTAGCAGCAGTTATACATTATGACATAAAATAAATCCTAGGCCTTAGGATGGGGGCACTGATGAAGTTTAAGGGGTTGATTTCTGCCATTTCTGTCAACTGTCCTAGATATACTGAATATGTAAGTACAGCTGCCCACTGTTGCATTAACAGCAGTGTGAAAAGCTGGCCTTCACCCTTTCAATTCTGGTGGTCATGTCATATTATTGTGGGACAGCTCAAAGTAGGGATATTAAATGAATATCTATCTATAAATTCGTTCTGATTAAACATCTTCCCTCGTCATGCCAGGCCTTTTGTATATTTACATTCAAAGTGCATTCTGGATCTCCAGATTTGAGTCTGCATTTCAGACATTTTCTGTTTTGTTTTGCTCTCGACAGGACTGACAAAAACTGAAACTGAAAATGTGAAGAATGTTTCCTGTTGCAAAACAGGATTGCTCACAACCATAACTTTTTTCATTCCAATTATGATAAAAAACATAAACCCACACATGTAGTATGGATTGAAAGGTTACAATTTTATGCATATGAGCTATTCGTGAGAAAAAAGTCATATGAAAGTTGTGGATAGTGTCAAAGAAGGGGTGAAGTTTTTGACCCTTTTTTGACTCAGTGGGTTGGGATTTATGTATATGATTGTATGTGGTATAAAAGCCTATTGAGTGATTTCCATTTTGAATTCCATTCTTTAGCGTCTTAAGAATTGATTTGCTTTGCAGAGCAGCAAGTGGTTATGAATATGCATGCTAATGAATGCAGTGTGTTATTTGTGTACGTAACATAGGTGTGTAGGTGTCAAGGCCACATTTAAAAACCCTCAGGCTGTGCAGTATAGAACATTCAGGCTGTCCTCCTGTTTAGTGTATTTGTCTTATTTTACCTCTTTTGCTCACAGCCTAAAAATCATAACAATTAAAAAGTTCTTTAAAAGGTCATATATTAAGATTATAGTTCAGCCAAAAGTCTACTTTACTTGATTTGGATCTATGAGGCAAATGCACCACAAAAGTAATGGAAGCTTATAGCCATAAAGTTAGCACTGTGCAAATTTGAGGATATAAGGAAAATTAAAATGTAATGAACATTTAAGAAAATTTTGTCAATTTTTTTCAGTCAATTGTTGTCATGTTCTGACACTGAAAATAATAAATACACAATCTTTATCGAGAACAAACACATTTGGCAATTTTTAGGACTGGAGTTTGACACCCCTGCTGTAGTGGTTGTGCACTTATTATATTAGAAAACTGACCAGGGATGACAACTATATATACATTTCCATAAATTGTTTTGAACAGTGTTTTTTTTTCCTTTTTTAAGTTTTAGTGAAAGTTATATCCTTCAATTAGGCTACTTATGCTGGCATTCAATTTTCAGCTTATGAGCTTCAAAGATGTCCGGACCCGCGGCCCTTCCGGAACGGACTGGTGATCGGAAGTGATTTTGGGGTGGGGATGACCATTTGGTTCCAGTGCGAGCCTGGATACACACTGCTGGGCCAGGCTTCGCTCACCTGCCAGCATGGAATCAGCAGAAACTGGAACCATCCAGTGCCTCGCTGCGAAGGTTAGCGAAACCCCAGATTTTCTTATCACTAATACCTGTCTACAGAGTCAGCAGGGTTCGTTTAAAGCAATCAAGTGTTTTATGTCCATATTCGTTCTGAAATAGAAGGGTATGGTAGCTTTTTTCTCATTTCTGCCTGACCTATGCAGCATTACCCGGGCATGGAACCCAACTGTTGGTGTGGTCTTCCACTGCTAGCGGCCATTCAGCATTTTCAGCTGAACATGGGTGATTTTGCTGTGTAGGCGTGGTACTGCTCTCAAAGGCTTTTTGTTACACTTTCTTCACTATACATTCAGTGAGAGTGTCACCATGTGTGACTCAGGTGCGTCGCTTAGTTACTGCGCTCTGACCTTTAAAAACAAGGCTGAGACTCAGGAGTAGACTTACTTCAGCACACAGCAGGCCTTCAGCCCAGTGATAAGAGATGACAAGTATGTTGCTTACAAGCACGCCGCTAAAATCCTGACATTTCTGCGTTTTTTGTTCTCGCTCCTCTACTGCCTTTTCAGCACTTTGCGGGGGCAATCTGACCACTTTGGAGGGAACCATCTACTCTCCGGGCCATCCAGACGACTACCCCAACCTGAAGGACTGCGTGTGGACCATCAGGGTTCCTCCAGGCAATGGCATTCGCATCAACTTCACCGTGCTTAACACCGAACCCATCTACGACTACATCACCATCTGGTGAGTTCATTTAAGATAAGAGCTGATTATGTGGGATAAGATTCCAGCTGAGGAGGACAGAACTGCAAAGGAGAAGCAATGATCGTTCACATACAGTGCCCTCCACACCCCTGTTAAAGACCAAAAGCCTTAAAATACATTCATTTTTTTATTCGTATTCTCACCCTGAAAAAAATCTGACCTTTAACTCAAATAAATGTATGATTTTTTTTTATCCATCATTAAGAAATAATTATTTTTAACCAAATTATTGGTTAAAATACATATAACTGAAGAATTTTTGTAATTTTAGAGTCTAGAAACTTTTAATTAGAAATCCATGACTTTCTGTAAATTTTACTTTAGTTAAAAGTTAGATTTTTCCTAACTTGTTCAGTGTGAGAAAATGCTGTGTATAAACGCCTCATTACAAAGACAAATGCACATTAGAAAAATAACAACCACTCTATATGACGTGGAAAAATGAAATGGTCAGATGAGTCATCCTTCACCACGTAAGACCTGGAAGTCTACTTCACATAACACAGCACTGTGGCCAGAGTATGCCAGGGTATGCCAGAGTATGTATGCTACAAGTACTCACACCTGCTAGAGCTGAAAAGGATTGTATTATACAGTGTATTTGAGACATATCATGCTTACACATTAATCAAACTGACAAGGGAATGTATCTTAACCAACTCCAGAGGGATGCCAAACATTATATAGACAGAATTAGCTTTATTGACCGTGTGGATCCATAATAACTCCTGAAAAAAGAAAGGAATAATGAATATGCCAACACGTCCTCTGTGTTCTGTATGCCCAGACTTTATTTTTTTACTTTTTCCTAGCTGCCTGTTCTTTTTTGTTACTTTATGATATGTAAAGCCTCTGTATAGTTTATAAAGTAAAGTGGCCCCTTACAGTCAAGGATGAACACAGCACAGCACGACACACAGTGTAAAGTTCTTTCTTTGCAGTTAACCCATTCACCAAGTGAAGCAGTGCACTGCCGACAACAAAGGGAACCCAGGGAGCAGTGTGTGGGGATGGTACCGTGCTCAAGGGTACCTCAGTGGTCACTAGCGGTCCTGGGATTCAAACCCACTACCTTCTGATTGCAGGGGCACTAGCTCTCTCCATCCAGCGCTCCAGAGGGGTGAGGGCTCTGCGCTACACACGGCCGTGGTGTGTGTGTGAGAGAGCTGGGAGACGTAGGAGAGGCAGCAGGGTGATCTGGATCTCAATAGGGCTGGAAATAGCGATGATAATGGTGGCTGGGTTTATTTGAGAAACGAGGACGTGTATCAGAACTGGATCAAACGCTTTGATGAGCCTGTTGGTGTATAAACGTCACAAGGATGTCATAATATGCAAATTAGATGAGTATATTTATACCCCACATAAACTTTGGGTCATACCCAACATTTTTTTCTAATTTACAGTAAGTCTATCTTTAACCCCTTTTAAGAGATATTGCAAAAATCTCAATAATTGCAATGTCTCTTTTTCCCCAAATCTTGCAGCCCTAAAGTAAACATGCTAAGGATGTTGCAACTTCTATTGCATTAAATCTATACAATTTGAGTACAAACTAAAACGTAAAGGTGCAGAAGTGTGTTCCTTGTAGAGAATGTGTACTTATTTTCACTATTGTATGTTGTGTGATGGGGTCAGTGAGTGTGTGCCTCAAATAAATAAATAAATAAATGTATTAATTTATTAATTAAAAAAAAACAGAAGCCCTCCTTTTTTATTCCATAAAAGCATAGTATTTCATATTTTTGTGTGTTATTCATTATCAGAACTCAGAACAGGTAAATGAGAAATGGATTTCAAGTGGGTTGTCTAAGGGAGGTCATATTTCAGCAAGCACACATTAAGCTTTTAAGTACAAAAGACAATAATAGACAAGCAAAAAGTGTGGTTTTGGTTTGGAGGTCAGACGTATGCACAGGTACTGTAATCCATTCCTTTATTTAGATGTTGTTTCCTGCGTTTCTGGTTTTTTTCCCCAGCAAAGGGGTTTAATTGTGCTCACTTCAAGGCTTTTTAGCACAGCATTATATTTTCCATGTCAAGCAGAGCTGCCTTCAGATGTAAGCACTTGTCTGAATGGCGCTGACAGGTGAATTGTTTTGCCACTGCGGCGCTTTCGCTAATGTGCCGCCCACTAATGCGAGGCAGCTGCTCGTTGTGCAACACATTAATGCTTTTGCAAATTGAATTAAATGGATCATTATGAGGCGGAAGCAGTATTTGCATGCTGACGTTTTAGATCCTTCAAAAAAGTTTACGTCTGATCGCTCGACCACTGTCGCTCCTCTTTCGCTTTAGGTGTTCATGTGGCCATGAACCTGGTATTCAATAACATTCAATACGTTCATTAGCAGCACCCTCTTAAAACCTCTAAAATACAGCAGTGTTCTACTCTTGAATTTGAATCATTCGAAGTGCTCCCCACTTATGTTACCCTGCTTACATTGCTGCGCTAACATGGCACAATGCCCTTTAACATCCCACTTTGCAAATTGTACATAAGCTCTGCCAGAACTGCTGCTACACTTAGAACTTAGAACTTAGTTAGCGGTTCAACATACATTTCACTGCATGTTGTACTTGTATAACTATGCATGTGACGAATTTTGAATCTTGAATCCTGAATCCACTGAGTTTCAGAAGCATTAGCATTTCCAAAAATCTAGCAAAATGGTAACTGTAATACACAAATATGGTCATTCCAATTGGGCTTCCTTCATATCACTGTTGGACATGGTAGCTTTTATGGCTATATCCCTTTAATAATAACAATTAGAGATGTCCCAACAGGATTAGCTTCTCAGCTGAACCTTTGGACTGGGTGCTGTATGTATAAAGCCCGATCCCGTTCTGATTCTGCCAAGACCTGAAGAACTGAGGTGTGTTTTCAGAAGTTAACAATGAGATCGAAATATCGTAGATTAGCACTATTCCACAGTAAGAAATAAATGTGTATTATCAGCATAGTATCTGCCACATCATCTAGATTTATGGCATTTATCAGTTGCTTTTAGCCAAAGTGACTTCCATTCCCTAACTACAGGGGACAGTCTCCCTGGAGCAACTTGGGGTTTAGGGTCTTGCTCAGGGACCCAGTGGTGGTATGCTGAAGGTAGGATTTGAACCTTGACCTCTTCGTCCAGAGGCAAGTATTCTACCCATTAGGCCAGGAGTGTCCAGACCTGTCCAGAAAGGGCAGTTGTGGTTGCAGGTTTTCGTTCCAACCAAACAGGAGGCACACCTGGTTCCACCTTTGTAATCAGCTGGTCTTGGTTTTCAGTTACTCAGGTGTGGCTTCTTTTTGTTGGAATGAAAACCTGCACCCACAGTGGCCCTTTCTGGACAGGTCTGGACACCCCTGGCCTAGTGGGTAGAACACATGCCTCTGGACGAAGAGGTCATGGTTCGATTCCTACCTTCAGCACATCACCACTGGGTTCCTGAGCAAGACCCTAAACCCCAAGTTTAGACACCCCTGCACTAAGCCATACCACCCCTAGGTAAAATGTGAACATTCGGCAGTTGGACTTTGAGTCTATTTTTTGCTATTTGCTGGGGAAAGAAGCATGTGCCAAACACAATCCCGGCACATTTTTCACTCAGTGACAGGCGTTTAAAAAGAAAACTATCATAGAACTATTGCAAGTGTGGTGGATGTGGTGTGGAAATACATGCTGTTTCATAGGTCTCTGTTAATGTCTGCTGTAGGTCAGTAGTCTGTGCGGTTCATGGAGTGAAGAGTTTTTTCCCCCATGTAAAAAATGATGGGACATCACCCCTCAGTGATGTGTTCTGCTTGGACAAGTGGGCTAAAGCGGACTGGAATGATCTCAAGAGACTAGCTTAATCCCTAGCTGACAGGATTGATGCTGTTATTAAGGCAAGGGGATGCATAACCGAGTATCTAAGAAATGATTCATGAGAGTCGTTTTCCTAGGGACCTTATTAACCATACTATAAAATGGTCATTTCCAAAAAAGAAAAAGAATTAAACATATCGATCCAAAATGTCATCTTGGGCACATACAAAAACTGAAACTGAGTAAAATGGATTCTTTTGTTTGTTTTAAGTGGCAGTCCAGCATACCTTACCTTAAGATGTCAGTGGTATCGTCTGACACTCATCATTAAAGTACCGGAATCAGATCAGCAGGAAAACTGTATGAGAACATTCCTAATTATGATAAATGGTGTTATAAAATAACTTACGTTTGGCCCATGCCTGAAACTCCACCTTTTCCACTTATTATACCCTATAAATTCTCCTCTCTCCCTTTAGTTTCGTGTGACGAAGAGTCCCAAAGTGCTCTAAAGAGACCTGATCCAATTAACTATAGTCCTGGCCCCTGCTCAGTTTTTCTTTAATGGAATTTGAGGGCATAGCCAAATGACACAAGTCATCAATAAAAGGGAATAACTGTCCCATCGCTGTGCATTAGAACCAACTGCACAGGTAAAAATGTGTTCCTTCGTTCAAATGGAGGGTCGTTTAAAAATGTTGTGGTCTGCGCCGATGTGAAATGCTGTTGCTTTTTTCCTTGCAGGGACGGCCCGGACCAGGCCTCCCCACAGATCGGCCAGTTCAGCGGCAGCTCGGCCCAGGAGTCCGTCTCCAGCACCTCCAACCACGTGCTCCTGAAGTTTCACAGCGACTTCAGCACCAGCGGATTCTTTGTGCTCCGTTACCATGGTGAGCGCCCGACCGCCTGCACCGTTCCACTCTAATGTCCCTCGTTCGTATGGGTTTCTTTTTTCAGGCCTTGAGTGTATGTGTGTGTGTGTGTGTGTGTGTGTCTGTTCGTGCATGTTGTGGCTTTTATTTTCTTGGTGCAGCAGAGCTTCACCCACGCAGGGAGTTATATGGTCTAAACGTGCAATGCTTCTTTATATCCCGTGTGTTCAATCTGCCGTATAGCCCTGAAACCGCAAATCTCAACACATTTAAATGCTTCCGGAGCGTGACACACGTTTGGTCTTGCTGTTTGTACGTTTCAATGTGCGGCGGTGTAATAGCATGGCTTTCTTTCACTGGAAAATCGCTGTAGTCGTGACAGTTGCCGCGATCCGTGGCTGGATCAAAGCTGGAATGGAGCTCCGCAGACAGACACAATAAGACAGAACCTTCAAATCTAGTAAGTTCTTCCTGGTGCCCCAAGACTGTAGACCTCAGAAGGGCCTTTTGAACATCATAACAGTGCAGGTAAATGTCGGTTTGATTTAGAAGCTTCCAGAAGTTCCAGGTAACCTGACTTTTTCTTCATTTTTCCAGATGTCGTGTTAACGCTGGCTACTGTTGTCCCACAGGCAAAAACGGAGGACTATATTGTTGCCATTAGCGTAGTTTGTGCTGATGTTTACAAATAAAATATTACAGCATTAGGGAATTACAATAAGCGCTGTGCTGTGCAAAGCTCATTACAAATTTAAAAGATAATGAAATGATGGCGGTCCCAGAGCTAGCCAAAAGCACTTCTGCTCTCCACTCCTAAACTTTGTTTTACATGTCTGCTCAGACGCCTCCGCTTCTTTACTTACTCCCAGTAATGGGATCCTAATGAAATCTCCGAACCCTCCAGTGCCCTGGGGCTAGACGATATGGACGAAAATTTGAATTCATTTGAATACAATGTATTTTTTATATACCATTTTTACATGTCATATTTTGTGCATACGGTTCATATAATTAGTGGATAGTCATCAGGAATTAGTATATGCATTACCTCCGGCCAGTTCTGGAATATGTTGTTAATGTTGCAATCAGACTTGTGTAAGAAAATACCAGTACCAGTATCAGCAACAAAAATCAAAGAGGAAAGAGGATTATTTGAATTACTGAGTTATATTTGAGTTATTGCCGTGCATACAGTACGGAAACAGTCCTTTACATTTTTACCCTCTATGAATTATTTGAACTCAAAACAAATGCAAACTTAAACCTGTAGATGTGTGTATACTGGGACAAAACCAACCTGTTTATTTCTAAGGGATAAAGAAAATGGTTGTATTGCTGGTGACCTTTGCTGGTTTCTGATCTATGACTCCACAAGCAACACTACACCTGTCATCTACGTCATACTCTGATGTTCACTTGCCTTTTTAAGGTGTGTAGGACCCAATACATGATCATTAATAATTGGGTCTTTATGAGGGTAGTCATAAGTTGAAGTGGTAGATGAATAAGTTCTATTAAAGCAGGAAAAACACCAGATTGTATAGGACAAAGGTACTCCAGGACCAGGTTGGAGAAAAGGCTTTCTTCTTATTTGATGCGATTATTCCTACCTTTGCATGTGCTGAGCCCTTCTGTAAAGTCTTTGAGGCTGTATGCATGTTCTCAGGAGGCAATAAGGCATGTGGTGAGGTGCTAGATGGAGGAAACAAAGGCGTACCCACAAATCACTGCTGCACCATTTCAGACCGAACCGATTCCTAACGGGGGAATAATTTGTGTGCTGCAGTGTGGCAAGCGCTCACTTCCCCAGTGACTCAAGCACAGTGCATCAAAGCGAATGGACTGATGACTGAGTGGGAGAGCGACCACAGTGCAGAACAGAGCAATATGTCTCAGCTTTTGCCTACAACCGCAGCGGAGGCATTAGGCTTCTTAGTGGAAATGTCCTGTTCTAAGTGCCGCGCAATTACGCCCAGTAACACCAAATCGCTCGCAGTACCTGGAAACAGTGGTGCCGTTATTGTTTCGTGCTAATTGCAAATGCTGAGCAGTCAGCTGTCAGTCACAGTTAAGGTCAATGGGACAGCGGTATGTTCTTACAGACTAGTTCTGGTTTGAGTCTCCTTTCTGTGGAAAGTGCTAAAAAGAATGTCTTGAGTCACTCTGACAGATGTTTCTGGATGGAGCCCAGTGAGTAGGAGGAGAATGTGTAAGGTGTGAGATCTACTCTTTACACTCAGCAGTTTATAGCGTATTACTGTTATTTCTCACACAATTAAATGAGTCATGTGACCTCATCCTGTTTCTTTTCATAGACGAAAACACTGCCCTTTACGCTGTGTGAACATTTCATAACGATGGCTCAACGGTTAATAATTACTTGGAGTAAAATGTAGTTAAATTGATATAAATTCAAATGAAAAAAAGTTTCCTCCTTTGTCTGTAAAATATCCATCTGTTTTAATAGCAAAATAATTATATGATGCCGTAAAAGATAATGGCTTATGCTTGGTCTTGGTAGCAGATGCCTAGTGACTACATGTCTGGCTGATGACTGGAAAGTTCAACTCTGAGCTGAACTCTCTGGAATCTGATTGAATTTGATGGCTCACGTCTTTTCCAATCAGAGTGCATTCTGAAGAAAGTCTCACCTGTAGTGAGCAGTGCAGCGCAGTGCAGCCTTAGCTTTTGGTGTGACTTTTACTTTTCTCGCTTTCAATGGATATTTTCCTGCCCTACATTTTTTCCCAGTTCAGTCCAATTTGGTACATTTGTGTGATTTTGTTTACCAAAAACTGTCATAATTTTCCCAGACTGTTTTTGTTACCGTGCTGTTAAGACAAATATATGTAAATTACCTCTCTTTTGATTGGCTGCCCCGTATTGTGCCTCGTTCCAAAAGCAGACCAGGCTGAACCACAGGTTATAACTTGAATGGGAGAGAATGAACTGCTTTTGGCTAAGTAGGTGGGTATGTGTACATTAGATATCACAAAAAGCTTAATTCAAACAGGATTTTTGTACTCTTAATTCATATTTGTGGACTGTGTGAACTAGCTAGTGAAATCCTAACAGTGATTACATTCACTGTTAAAAAGTAGGGAAAATGTAGTTTCCCCCATTCAAAGAGTGTGGATTTGAAGTTCTTTCACATTCTTATGCTGCATTCTGGGTGGAGAAAGTGCAAGAACTCTGTGTAAAGGTGATGTGCTTGGGGGCTCAAGCATTGGTCCTATCATGGGAGGTTGGGTTTTTGATCATCCATGGTGCTGCAGCTGCCCATGGGTTGGAGTCCAAGAGAGCACAACTGGCTTCACTCTCTCTTGGTGGGTAGGATGACCCCCTTCTCCCCATCGTTTAGAGCGAGACTAGCTTTTGTGGGTATGCGTTGGCTGACATAACGGAATTGGCAGTTAGGGTTCTCCAGTGAAGTTGCATTGGAATATTTAAAAAAGTGTGATTTCATGTAATACAGGGGAAGCACATGCTCACCTCCACCCTCTCAGTGTCGGTGGTGTTCTCTGATGTGGCGAGTTCTAGCTAGTGGGTGGAACTGGACATAATTGGGAACAAAAGATCTTGTGAAAATTCCATTTGAATTAAAGTGTTATTCCATGGGTGCTTGGATTTGACTGATGGTTCAAAGCGATATATCATGGTGTGTTATATCCTAAAAGAGCTGAATGTTTAGGTAATGCTGGTTTATCTGCATCTTTATCATTTTAAAATTTGCAGCCCTACAAAAATAAATATGACCTTTTCAGGAAAATGTTCGTTAAGGTGAATGAAAAGCATTGGATATTGGCGTTGGCCCACTCTTCCCACACACTTAATTTCCATAAGCTCTGTTTTTGCAGTTGAATGGAAAATGAATGAGGCTGGAGTGCAACCACTTGTTTCCAATTTTACCCACTAATTGGACTCCTCCCAGTCACATGATACCATCAATGCTGGATATTTAAAGGCCAGCATGAGCTTCCTCCAAGTCCTATGAAGTACCACAACACCACTGGACAGCTCAGCACGCTTGCAGGAGAACACTAAGTGACAATTCTGTTTCATTTGCTAACAGATGCCCATGCTTGCTAGTACTGTGCTGAGTGATGATGGCGGAGGAGGGAGGGCCATCCTACCCTCCCAGAGAGAGAGGCCAAAGTGCCCTCTTGGACACACTACTGCAGATAGCAATGGCATCGCTGACAATCCTCCCAATTCTAATGCAGAACGATTAATATCTTACTAAGATATTTATAATAAAATATTCTTGGTACCTTTTACTTATTTGTTTTATATTGACAGTCACACTGTTTGAGTTTATTGATACCACTGTTCCCTTCTCTCTCTCTCTCTCTCTCTCTCTCTCTCTCTCTCTCTCTCTCCCTCTCTCGCTCTCGCTCTCTCAGCGTACCAGCTCCGTGTGTGTCAGCCCCCTCCACCTGTTGGCAACGCAGAGATCCTCACCGACAACGATGAGCTGGAAATCGGTAAAGCAAACACGCATTTGTTCTTGTGTTTGTTTTCATTTTTCACACCGAGGCCTCATTAGCCCCGTCCCTTTGATGTCCACCGCCGAACAGGTGTCTTCCGTCCGCCCGCTTCCGTCACACATAGCAAATGTTTAAATTGCCCACAATTAATCCCCCTTTCTTGTCAACCGAAGAACACTCGACGGCCCGTATTTGTCATCATTAGCGTCACGCTCGTGAGTGGTCGAGTCTCAATTAGCTAATGTGCTGATGAGCAGTAGCTCCAGAAGAAACGTGGGGAGAAACGCAGCATGTATGTGTGTGCTCATGCGTGTGTGTGTGTGTAATCACTCAACAGGAGACATCATTAGATACCGATGCCTGCCTGGCTTCACGCTGGTGGGCAGTGAGATTCTGACCTGTAGGCTGGGCGAGAGGTTGCAAATGGATGGACCTCCTCCAGTCTGCCAAGGTGAGTTTGGCAGAGTGTCCGGCACACCGGCAGTCTCATTTATTCCTCGTGTTCTTCTCATTAATGTCCCGTGCTATGTGCACTGTCAGCAGCTGTCAAGGCATTTTGTGGCCTTTAGGTTCAGATGTGACAGATTTATAATCCTTTACTGCCATTAAGCTTAATTAGAAGTTCTGTGTGTTAAGGGGAATTTTATTCTCATCCAAAGCCACTTAGAAAAATGTGCAGTCCCGTTTGACTCTGACGGGTCCCCTCAGCTTATCTGCAAAGTTTAAATTGTTGAACTGCCTGGTGAAACTCATTAGGTTAAGGTTAAGTTTAGTATATTGTTATATATTAAGAGACTTTAGTTTTTGTTTGTTTATCCACTTCTAATTGACACACATAATACTTTGACTTTGTACTTGGAAATATTAGCCAAGAGGTATGTGTTCATGAGAATAAACAAAAAACGTACTTAAAAAATGAAATTTATCGGGGTTAAGTATTCAGATACCACAGGTTAATTCATGAATGCTTTGTTGAAAAGCAATTGTTTACCAATACAGCCTCAGGACAAGTAGATAAGAAGTAATTAGCCTTTTTAACATTTGGTCCATTCATCTTGTCGCCAAGGATATGAGTGTGCCTCTGTTAGGCTCATAATTTCAAAATGCTCTTTTTGCTGGAGCTCTGTTGTTTTCTCTGTGAAATTTAGGAAGCTCCTTCACCTTTACCACTATCGCTATAGTCATGTGAAATCTTTCCGGCCAGTGACATCTTTTATAAAGACACTAGGTGCAATTTGCAGCAGAACATTGTAAGTTTCATGGTTTCAGCATTATTGTAGAACTTGATGCATGTTTATTTTTAACCTTTATATCTTATTTATATCTTAATACTACTGAAAAGTATCTAAATGCTATCATGTTCTTTTGTACGTTGTTTATGCAAATGAATACAAAGTACAAAGTAGAAAGACATGCACATAAATTATATGAAGGTTTTTTCCCTTCACTGTAGAAATTGTATTTATGTATAAGGTACAAAAAAGTCTTGCTAAGCAGTCCTTCATTAAAGAAAATCAGGTGCTGCTGATGGAATTGATCAAATCAATATGTTGGCTGGAATGCACTGGGAAGTCAGGATCCAAACCAGTATTCTTCTGTCCTACTCCTTTTGCACAGAACTGTATTTTTTTGGGCACATTTGATCTTTTATGTGTGCTTTTGGCACTGTTTCGCCTGCTGGACAGCCGTGATCCGGCGCCCCCAACTGAATAAGTTCAGGTAGCCTGCTAGCCTGCACTTTTTCTATGCTGACCAGTCAGAAGAGGGAGACATGCTTTTAATGACATTGCACTGTTAGCCTCAACTGTATACTTTTATGGATCAAAATGCACCAAACTCATTGCAGTGCACTGCAGTGTAAAAACTTGCATTACACCAGGATTGCCCAAATGTTTGCATACCAATGTATCTCATGCTCATTTTGATTCCTGAAAACATTGAGGCTAACGCAGCAACCGCGACCATCACTGAAGACCTGCCTCCACACAGATCTGATTGGTCAGCCCAAAAAAACCTAAATATAAACCATTTATGATGCAGTCGCCTTGACTGCTTGGAATAATTTTTTTTATCTTGGATGGCTTAAAGCATACGTCCCAAAGGCACACAAAAACACATCCACGACTCCCACCAGAGTGTGTCTTTTGACAAAAATAATCACAAAATTGATTCATTTAAATTACTGTATTGAATCTATATTAGGACAGTATGGACTAGGGAGTGAAATGTTGTTTCAGTTTTTATGACCTACTCAGTTTAAAAAAAAAACAGCTGGATTTTTAATTCTATAGATGTCTGAACTTGTCATGGTTAAGTGATAATGTCGTTTCCTTTGTACATTGAATAAAACTGTCTTTGTCTTTTTCACCAGTGCAATGTCCCGACAGCGAGGTGCTGTTTGACTCGACTGGGGTAATCCTGAGTCCTGGATACCCCGACAGCTACCCCAACATGCAGATGTGCTCATGGATGATAAATGTAGAAAAGGGCTACAACATCACCCTTCACTTTCAGCTTTTCCAGACTGAGAAGGAGTTTGATATCTTGGAGATCTTTGATGGTAAACCACAGCCCATGTGCAAATGCACCACACATACTGATCAATCAACTGGTAAACCTTAGGGCTTTGCACTGGCAGGGCGGGGCTGCTATAACTTCTGATTCTTCATCATTAATAATTGAGCAGAATGTTTCATTTTTCCCCCCATATCTTTCCCAGGCGAACAGAGGAGAGCATTAAAAGACATATTCACCCCCCTCATTTCCATATGCCATGCTTAGGCTGGCAGGATGTAATAGACACCCATGAATGTGTTGGACTAATTGTTGACTAGAATTGATTATCGAGATTTATCGTTCCAAAATGCACTTAGAATATCATTAGACCGTAATTACTTAAGTGTGCACTATTAGCGAATTACTCCATTACTCATCATTGATTAGAAGCTCATGGGATGCCTATGATATTTTCAAAGCCCAGTGGACCAGCCCGTGAGAAGCAAAGTTCATTTTTGTCCTTGTAGTGCCATGTTATTTATAGCCATCCTTTAAAAGGAGCATACTTCTGATAGACTTTTCATTTTCTTGAACCTTCTACGGCATGCTTTGCATCAGTCTGACTTTCGGACAGCACCAGTCTGGCGCAGTGAGGATCAAGGGTCTCATGGAGATATGTTGCTCTCAAGTTGAGATATGTTGCATCACAAAGTTCTGCTGGAGACCGCAGGGCAGATGTAGCCTCATCCTCGCGCTTGTCATGAATCACCACAAATTGTTTTTAATTAGGTCCGCTTGAGTCACTTTAAAGGAACGTGTCGCTTGTTAGCTTACGTTGCTAATAATGTGTGAAACACAGAGCAATTAGATTTACACATATGAGATCATGGCTTTCATCAATTTTTAGTCGTACTATTTAAAAATACTTGCAGTGTCTGCTAAGGAATAAAAGCTAAAAGGAAAAAAGTGATAGTGGACCCCAGTATTTTTCATTCATTAATAGCCATGTAACATTTGAGTAGGGTTGCCAACTTGCGGGACACTTCTCAGGGCTGCCAACCGTTGAGCGGGGGGG
>JBBPCY010000001.1:2548908-2561322 GCA_037974405.1 Brachyalestes nurse
ACATATTTGTTTTCTCTTGCACATGAAACTTCAAGGTCTTAGCTTTCAAATGGACCGACCACATGCAAAAGGACCAAGGTATGAGAGAGCTGTGAGCTTTTAAAGTTGGGTACACTTAAGGAGTTAATGGAGGTGACACTTAAGGGTTTAATGACTGCTAATTTGTAGGATTTCTGTAGATAACCAATGTTAAGTAAGGCATTTAATACTGATAGGAAAGGCCCTTCTTTAAGTAAGCTTTAAGCAAGCTTGTAGGAATAGAGTTGAGCATGCAGGTAGAGGATTTTAAAAAGAATCATTGCAGGAAGTTCTGTTTGTCTGACTGGGCTAAAATATGTCATAGATGATGATAGATAGGCTGATCGCGCTGTGGTTAGTGCTCTGTTGTCTCTAAGGCTCTCCTTTGGAAGGATTCCAAATTAGTCGCTCGTCATTTGAGTTCGTCTACATGCATTTTGCTTTAAAGCACGTGTTTGATCATTATACCAAGGAGCCAGCTTTTTCTGTCTGACTTTTTCACGTCTTAGAGGTGCGATGTAGTCTAGTGTGGATCGAAGAGAGTTCTTGAAGCATTCAGTTGGGTTATCTAGTTTTGCTGGACAAGATGGAGTGCCAAATGGGGTTGATATTTCTGGGAGATTCTCAATAAAACTATGAGCTGTGCCAGATGTAATTGCATGATTAATACGAAAGGGGATGTGCTTACATTATGATTAAGATGAAGATCATATGTAATGAGGTAGTGATCTGAGATTAGTGCTATGTTATCCACATTAACACCAGGAGTCAAAATTAAGTGCATGGCCACAGCAGTGAGGCCCTGTTACATGTTGGGTGAAGACAACTGTATCTAGAACTGAAGTAAATGCAGATTTTAAGGGTCCTGTTCTTTTTCAAAGTGAATATTAAAATCTCCAATAATTATAATTTTATCACAGCGAACAGCTAAATTTGCTATAAAACAGCTTAAATCTTGTAAGAACTATGTATATGGCCCTGGTGGCCTGTAGACAGTAATTGGGGGAGAGAGATTTTATTTGTATCTAAATTAGTTATATTAAGGAACAGAGTTTCACCTTAAACTCAGTTATCTGTTTAATACTTAAGGCACTTCTATATATGGTTACTGTGCCTCCCCCTCTACCCTTTCATCTAGGACTGTGTAGGTAGTTGTAGCTTGGAGGTGTAGCCTCATTTAGAGCAACAAACTCATCAGTTCTAATCCAGGTCTCTGTAAGGCATGAGGTATCAAGATCAGTTATTAATTTATTATTTATTGTTTATTATTTATTATGAGGTGGAGGTAGCTCAGTGGGTAGGATACTTGCCTCCGGACGAAGAGGTCATGGGTTCGAAAACCCTTAACCCCAAATTGCTCCAGAGAGACTGTCCCTGTAGTTAGGGAATGAAAGTTGTAGAAGCAGTCTTAGGAGCGAGCAGTCTTATGTTTAACGGTCCCAACTTTAGCTTTAGATCTAAGGTGCTGAGCTTACTGGTAGTATGAGAGAGATTAATTAAATTATTCAAGCACACTTTTTGGAATTTCCTACTTTTCTGTTTAGTTTAGGGGACAGACACAGTCTTGATATTATAGAACTCAAGTGATGACTCAAGGCACCTAGCAGACGGTCAGTTTGTCTGCCTCCTGGCCTCGGTACTGGTTAGTCAGCAACGACTACCTGAGCTGCTCTGCCGGCTAGCTAACAGACTATGGGCTATGCTGGAAGAGATGAGAGCAGCACCCTCCCGTGAGGGGTGGATACCGCCCCGGGCTAAAAGACCAGGCTTGCCCTCAAAAGTGAACCAATTCTCAATAAATCCCACATTGTTTTCCGAGGACCACTTGGACATCCAGCAATTCAGTGCCCAAAGCCTGCTGCAAGCCTCGGTGCCATATTGAGATGGGGCCAGAGCATATTACTGGATCGGACATAGTCTGGGCTAATTTGCACACCTCTTTATCACTAGCTTTAGTGATCTCTGATTGCCGCAGACGAATATCTTCTCATCATATCTTCTCATACCTATGACTAGCTAGCAGCTTCATTTTCTCTGCAATGTTTGGCACCCTGGCACCCGGTATACATCTAACAGTAGCCGCTGCTGGAGTCCCTAAAGGAGTAGCTAATTTCATGTGTCAAAGAACTGAATCATCTATAACCACCTATAACTTTGAACCTGGATATTTTCTACAGGACCAGTCTGTGGTTACTCTTGGCAAAGTCTGATAAAATATAGCTGTATTTTTTTCACTTTATTTTTATTACTGTAAATTAAATTAAATTATTGCTGTATTAACCCTAACAACAGTGCATACCAAAGAAAACGCGCTTGCATGAATTACAGTACAGTATATATAAAGATATATATTTTCTTTACATTTTCTTTAAGGGTAATGTATATAGCTGAGTTTAAAATAAAATTAAAGTGTTTTGGAAGCATATTTGGGGGCATATATAGGGTTAAGACTATAAAAATAGGCATTTATAGGCATGATTTAAGCACATCACAAATTTTGTGTTTTCAAAATTCATGGGTGCTTTAGGAACGTAACCCCTGTACTGTACAGTATTGTTCAGCTGAGTGGAGTGAGAATGCAGTGCCCCATGCTCCTTGCTGGTAGCAGCGGTGCTGGGCTCAACCATGGAGCCAGCAGCTTGCGGAGGCGCAGATGTTGAAGATGCATAGCTATGCATAGCTTTTGGTGTTCCCAGCCACAAAATTAAAAAAGAATTGGACATATGTGTGGTAACCCAGGGTAAAAGGCTCCAACAGTTTTTATTTTGGTTATCCTTAAGTTTGTTTTTTACCCCTTTTGGATCTCTCAGGCACCAGGCAATGAACAGAGCCAACACACAGAACTGATCTTTTAACACTTTATCCTGGTTCCAGTTCTTTGCACATATATGGTTTTCTCCCTGATCTGAACCTCCCACCCAGACACCCATGTAACACACAGCAGAGTTTCTGACACACAGCACCTCACACTAGAGCCCACAGCAGATAGTCTAACAGCCAGAGGTGGACAGTAACGAAGTACATTTACTTAAGTACTGTACTTAAGTACAGTTTTTGAGTATCTGTACTTTAGTCGAGTAGTCTTTTTTTTGGAAACCTTCACTCCACTACATTTGAAAGACAAAACCGTACTTTTCACTTCACTACATTTCTATCAAGGTTCTCGTTACTCGTTACCTTCAGTTCTGAAAGTGGGTGTTACTGTCTCACTTTTCTAAAACGTGATTGTTTTTTTTCTATCAGAAATCACCAATAGTTTTACGTCACGTCTGTACACTGTAACACTGCAACGCCAGCATTTCTTAAACACGGTCAATCAGTGGCGGGAGAACGGACGGAGACGGAGACGGGGGCTCTTCATGCTGCATCCATGGCCATATTTAGAGTCGATGTTTAAGTTTACGGAAAAGATTTTAAAAATTGTATCGTTTTAAGTGTGTGCCATGTTTGCCTAAAACAAACTGCTGCATTTACAGCGGTGTAGTGTACAGTTAATGAAAAAAGACTGGTTTTCTTTATCAGTTCGGGTTGTGTTTTATTCTGTAACATTCTGCTTTATTCCTTATGCTACATCTTCTACAAGCAAGTTAGATGCATTAGGTTTTGTAAGTGTGGTGGCTGTAAATCAACAATGCAGTGAAATAGGTACTTTTAATACTTAAGTATTTTTGGAAGTAAGTACTTCAGTACTTTTAGTGAAATTTAACTGTATGACTTTCACGTGTATTGGAGTAACATTTGACTAGTGGTATCTGTTCTTTCACTTAAGTAATGAAGTTAGGTACTTTGTCCGCATCTGCATTTTTCCATACGTACTTTGAGGTTTAATGTTTGACTTCCTTTCATGCAGCATCATTTAGGGTTAATATGCTTGAAGCATGAGCTGCCAAAAAGGTGGTGCGGCTCATTATATATTATTGCTTTAAAATGAAGAGCAAGGGATTTAATAGACATTTATGTACATATTTTTCTTATGCTATAGCTTCTCAGTTAACTCAGTTAACTCAGTTAAGGATCCATCTCTGAATATCAGAGGCATAGTATGGCAAAAATTCCATATTTCCACTGAAACCACATGTAGTTGATCAGCCAAGACATGTTTGGAGCCCAAATTTGGCTTCTTTACTTTAGCACTGTATGTTACTAACAAACAGTAGAAGTCAGTAGCCAACTGGTAAATTGAGATGTGCTCGAACCACATCCAGCTTTTCTTTAGGTTGGAGCAGACTTGTGGATGTGGTTTGGCAATCAATAGGACTTACTATGACTTATAAAAATGAATAAAACTTGTAGCTTTTTAGACAACAATGTTTCGTGACAATGACCATCATAAACGTGAAGGAATCTTAACTGAGATCAGTCCTTTCCATCATTGGTGTTGTCTAAAGTGAACGTAGAGGTGAAGTTATGTTCATTTTTAAAGCTCACAGTAACTCATCCTGTGCCCTAAACCATTTCTACACCACCTTATTGAAGAATGTTAAATTGTAGCTCCAGTTCTAAACTGAGGACCTAAAATTTGGACTCCAAACATGTTCAGTACATTTAGGATAAAGTTGTTATACCTATAATTTTGCATTAGGTTGTGTGGCTTTTTGCCAACATTACATAAAGAGTGGATAGATCAGTTGAAGTCCGAGACAAAACTCTGGAGAAGGTTCTGTTGTCTGGAGCTGTTGAATGTGACCCAGTCTTGGTCCAGTTCATAATTCCACTCAATGTCCACTCTGCCACAGCTGTGTCTTGTGGGATCCCGGGGTCCCCGGTGAACGGAGGGGTGCTGGCGCCCGATTACTCAGCAGGCACACGTGCCACGTACTTCTGCAACGAAGGCTTCCGGCTCTCCTCCAAAGAGGTCACCAGCACGGTGTGCCAAGCTGATGGAACCTGGAGCAGCCACAACAAAATCCCCCGCTGCACTGGTGAGCCAGCACCACACATCTGCTCGTACACGCTGCTTTACCAGTGTGATTTGTGTTCATATTTAAATGCTAATTTTGCTGTTGTGGGTGTAGACTAGATTAGTCCCATCAGGCTTTTATTGACTTGCATGCATTTTGACAGCACATCTACATCCAGCGTGAATACACTTCATTGGGCTCATTTAAAAGTTCCAAATAAGATAAATTGGTGAAAGTTGTTTTGAAGATCCAGCTTTCAGATATTTTACAGTTTTGTTGGCTTGTTGTAGTCAGTAGAGACTGACCAATTTGACCGTTTTGTTACTAATATTACGTTAGTGTTTTGTGTCTCAGTTTGCCAGTTCCACCTGTATTGCTCTCATGAGGGTGTATGACTGCCAATGAGACCATTGGATATCCAAGTCAGAGACCACTCCTTCATTTTCAGTTAAAAGAGTAATTTTTCAGCAGAAACGTATATCTAATACAATAAACAATGGCAAATTACACACCAGAAAAGTACAAATAAAACTTAACAACTAAATATAATGTCAAATGTTATAGTATTTCATGTGTTCACCCAGCTTCCCTTATTTTGGCTCATTTTCGTTTTTTCTGGATATTGTTTCACATTTCTTGTAAGTAGCTCTAAAGTTTAATCTTAGAAGTCAGCTTCATTTTCTGCTTCTTACTAAGGGAATCCCAATTAAAGCCAAAATCCATATCTCAGATGATCCAGTTCAGATGCCCTATTGCAGATGTTCTCTTTTCTGTCTCTTTTCTTTTATGCAGTAACAGCTTTTTAAACAGCTGCACATCCTTTCAGACCCACAGTGTTATGTTATCTTCTCAAAGTGAAAGGACAGACAGAAACACTTTTGGCTTTTTTCAGATCTGAATCGAGAGTGGAGTTTGATTTTCTTCTCAAACACGAAAGCTTTAAGTGCTGTTTATCTGAAGGGGGGGCGGTTTTTATGGTGTAAAGGGTCTTTCACAGTTGTTAAGTGTTCCATTTTATCTGTGAATCTTTTTTTCAGCTCAAGTTTTAAAAAAACCTTTGTTTTTTCCTTTCTTTTCCTTTGACTTTCTCTGTTCGAATATCAGTGGTTGGTCTTCCATCTTATCTCCTCAGAAAGCTTTCCTTTAGTCATTTTAGAAGCAAATAGGGAAGAAACCTGAAAGGCAGCTGAGGTGTGTGTGGGTAGCTGCTTGTGCTTGTTTCTTTGAAGTAAAGTGACCATTCTGTCATACACACCACACCACAGCACACTGTGTGAACAGCACAAAATTCTTCTCTGCATTTAACCCATTCACCAAGTGAAGCAGCGGCAGCCAGGAACACAACGCCCAGGGAGCAGCAGGGGGAACAACAGTAAAGAGTGGAAAAATAAAACACTCAATTAAACAATTAAGCCTTCCATTAAATACAGAGACCAAATGATTGTGGACTTAGATTAGATAAACAAATCTT
Organism: Brachyalestes nurse; assembly: GCA_037974405.1. Classification (NCBI taxonomy): domain Eukaryota; kingdom Metazoa; phylum Chordata; class Actinopteri; order Characiformes; family Alestidae; genus Brachyalestes; species Brachyalestes nurse. The sequence continues at coordinate 2,555,299 of JBBPCY010000001.1, forward strand.
TGGTCTGTAGCTTTCACACAGTACTGTAAATGATTCTCCTCACAGTAACAGATGTGTCTGTTCTCTATAATCTAAACAAGCCACTTATTGCTTTATTGGCTTTTTGTAGTAATCAATGAATTCAAGGATGCTAAATATTGACTTTTTTTGGTCAAGCAACATATCAGTGATGCCCTAACAAGGAGCAAAATGAAATGTTGTTTTCAGGCCTAGTGGTAGTTATTTTATTTATTATTGCTTTATTGATGCTCTTTTTTAAAGACAATATTTCCATTTTGTTCCACAGTCATGGTATGTCCCAGTATAGGCTCCTTCACTCTGGATCACGGAAAATGGAGGATCGTTAATGGATCTCGCTACGAATTTGGGACTAAAATCGCCTTCCATTGTAATCCTGGCTACTACCGCCTTGGCCCTGCCCACATCCACTGCACATCTAATGGGACGTGGAGCTGGAGGAACGAGCGACCACGCTGCAAGAGTGAGTTTAGGACACACTGTGTCTGCAAGCCCAGCATCAGACTTTCCCCGTCGTTAAAATATTGTGCCCACCTCAGCTTTGTGTTCCTATTTTCTCCTGCAAAGTGCCCACCCTGCAGACGTCTTTTACGAGAATTATATGGATTTTCCAGCTGAGCAAGTCTTTCAGACCTTTCATTCAATATTGTTTCAGATATACAGTCGTATGCAAAGGTTTGGGCATCCCTGGTCAACTCACATGTTGCGTGAAAATCAATATGCTCTTTCTCCAGAGGACACACCTCTGCACATTTTATTGTAGAGGTACTGTTTATTTGCTGAATCCAACATTAGCAAACACCAAATGTAATATTTGCAAAAATTGACACATTGTATTGTTTTTATATACAGTAATTCTGCATTAAAATGTGCAGAACATGCCAAAATTAAGTTGTTTCTCACTTAAAAAATCAACAAAACATGTCATTTGACTAGATGTGTTTTAGACCCTGGTTTCTCAAATTATGGGCCCGCGGACTGCCTTGGATGCACTACATGACTTTTAAAGTCCTAAGAGATTATAAAAGGACTGGATATCTCACATTTTCCCACTGATTTCTGCAGGTTTGTTTTGTCAACTGAAGCACTGGTGATCGCACACTAAACAACTTGGAATCATGCTGTGCACAGCTTGAGAGTTGTAGCTGAACCAGAATGACCTTGCACAAACTCACGTCAACCACCTACCCTCCATGTCTAGGAGACGCAGAAAGCAATACAAACATATGGCAGCTTGCTTCTGCTGTTGGTTTCTCCACACAAAAAAGGATAAGCATTTTAAATACATTTGGGTGAGGGTTTATCAATGTGAGATGGGATTATTATGTGGTCATTCCACTGAGCTACCGCCATAAAGTCTCCCAACTCAAACTTGGTCAGTAATAGGTTTGGCCAAGACAGGCAGTTGAGGGAGTGCATTCAGATGGGCGGTCGAGGGAGTCCATTCAGACTAGCGTTCGAGGGAATCTATTCAGACTGGTGGTCGAGGGAATCCATTCAGACTGGCGGTTGGGGAAAGCCATTCAGTCCAGTCAGTGACCAGTATACAACATGTTTAACATTATCAGGCTAGTCTGACTCTTGATCTGATCTGATCCCCTCACACAAGTTGATTTTCTTCCCTGCTCTCAGCTCTGACTGTAGACTTAGGGGTAAAAATTGGGTGTAGTGTAGTCTTGGCTGTAAGTAATAACACTGTTGCCATAGTGAGTTATCGCTTAGTGGTCTTGGCTATACTACACTCCCAGTGCTGGCTAAGATGGTGCTTTTACAGATTTAGGTTCAGTTCTTAGGTTCAGTAATTAAAATGCCCCCTTATAGCCATGCGTGAACCCACCACACCACAGCACAGCACACAGTATGAACAATGTGAAATTCTTTGTATACATTAAACCCAAGCCTGAGGCAGTGAGCAGCTAGCGACACAGTGCCCAGGGAGAAGTGTGTGGGGATGGTACACACTTTTTTTACTGTGCCATGCCTGAATGTAAAAACAGAATAAAATAAATAGATAAATAAACAGTTGTAATTGGATACACAAGCACATACATAACACAACATTGCACCACCATCTGAGTCAATAAATATGATTTTAAAAAAGTATATCATAGATAATATTGCCCAATTTGCATGTTTGGATTGACTGGATGTAACACAGTGGGAAGGCAGTGTTTAGTATTATTCAGCTCAGTTATAGCACATGTAATTTGTACTGTTTGTATGTTACTGTTTGATTATTATTTATTTGTCTTCATTCAACGTTATTGCTCCTAGGGCTGGTCCGAGTAATTTAATATTTAGTATCAGCCGATATCAATGCAATCTTTGTGTTTTCATAGATAACCCAGCCATAATGAATATTTATATAATACAGTAATGGGTGGCCACTATCTGTTACGTTAGTGCTCAAGAATAATAATTTTAAGAAATTATTCTATCCTAAAATGGACCTGTTTCCTTGTCTTCCATGCTATGAGTGCTGGTATAGGCCCCAGCACCCCCCTCGACCCTGGTTTGGATAAACGACTCGAGTAATGAATGAATGAATCAATGAAAAGACAGCTAATTGAGAGAAATTACACAAGCAGTAATACAAGGTATTATAAAGTATCATTCATGCCATATAATGCCTCATAAATGCATTGTGAGTGGAAGGAATTACTACCTATTCTTTCATTTCAACCTAATCAGCTCTAACATGTTTTAATAGCCTGGCAAACCAAACAGCAGGACTAATGGCTTTGTCAATTATGTGTTGAGGTGTTTGAGATGGCGGCTCACACCCCGCCCCGAAGGCTCCAGCCAGCCCCATACAGTTAAATGGACGTTGACGGCTTGGCATGATAAGATCCCTACAAGACCCAATTCGAACCGTAACTCATCAACACATGATAACATCACACCTTCTTATTGTTCTCGAGGAAACAATCAGAGGAATCGCGCATGGTGGTAAAAAAAAAGTGATGACAGGTGCGATAAAGTCATCGAATGTTATCGGCCACGACAGCAGGCGTAAAATCTGACATCTGCCGTACGTGTACAGGGGTGAATGTGAACTTGGCACCGTGCCAAAAAATAGGTGAGATGTTCCCAGGAGAGACAGCAGTTTCCACAATAAAGCGTCTTATCGCTCGCATTATCTGAGGCACGAGGGCAAGAAAAAAGTCACTGCAATTTTCCAAAATGACGGATATCAAAAGGAAGGACGGCACAAGTAAGCGCTGTATGAGATAATGATTCTGCGGCGGCGCTCCGGCTCCGACTCCAATGGGCTCATATATTTATGTCAGGGATGTGTGTAGCGTATATATATCTCCGCTCTCGATGCGGGGGCTTGTTTCGATCTGTGATACAATGTGTTTGGGCCAGACTTGCTTTTTCCGGAGCCAATAAACTGAGGTGTTATCGAGATTAGTCATCTCACTGGCCGGCGGAGACGTTTCTCGCACCCTCCTTTTGTTCCTTTTTCACCATGGTGTGTATTTTGAAGGGGGGTAACCAGGCCATCAAATTGGGTGTAAATTACAGCTGTACCTTTGACTTTGAGGTGCGTGCCAGCTCATTCCTCTGCCTCTCTATTGCCTCTTACTGCAGTTATTTCTTGCGGGATGCTGCCCACTCCTCCTAATGGAAAGAAAATTGGAACTCAGACGACCTTTGGAGCGACGGCCATTTTCACCTGTGACGCCGGCTACATCCTGGTGGGCTCTACTGTGCGGGAGTGCTTGGCGTCGGGGCTGTGGAGCGGCATGGAAACCTACTGCCTTGGTACTACACCAAATGGGTAACACTTTACAATAAGGGGTTTATATATGATTTATAATCAGGTTGGTAATTAGGCTTGTAAATCATTAATAAGCAGTTATAAACAAGTCATACATCAACACAGGCTTACTATTTGGCAAGATCTCGGATCTTGCTCGTTGCTTAGCTTATTGCGTCCCTTTCTCAGGCAGAATGTTAAACTGTCAGCTTCATCTTCTTTATTAACATACTACTACCATTCAAACACCAGATCTTGATAAATAATAAGCCTGCCTCAATGTTTGACAAATGTTATAACATGTTTATAACTGCTTATTAATGACTTATAAACTGTCTACAACCTAACAACCAGATTATAAATTATTAATAAACCCTTTATAAGGGCAGTCTTGTTGTAAAAAGGTATCCCAAAATCTGAAGAGCACACAATCTGAACCAAAATCTAACAGCAGAATGCAGATTTTTTAGTTGGAAAGTAATGGAGGAATTAGCGTTATTAATTTACTATCACAGACTCACTTCAAAACCAAATGTATTACTGTTTTTCAGATTTGGGATACATGTAAAATAGTGGAATAGTCAGCATGTTCTGTCTCAGTTCCAGCCTCATTCACATTCATGAGCAAAATGAGGTCTTGAGGTGCTAAAACAGCTAAATTATAATATCGGTTGAGTTCAATAATAAATCAAATTAGACAATTCGATTCAATGTATGACAGGAATGTGCTGGACTGGTTGTTGACACTGGCTGATCAGTGTAGTTACAACGATTATCGTAATTATTTGATTGTGTTTTCTTTTTCTCAGTGCCCATTTTCACCTGTTGCATTGTAAGACGCCAATATATCGATGCATTGTTACACCTCTAGTGCCCAGTGTGGACCTTTCAGTTCACTGAAAAAATGTACAAATTACAATTTGAAAAAAATTACAAATTTTTGCTACTACTCAAGGAATAAATTTTTCCTTCCTCTTTCATATTCTTCCTAAGTTTTAAAGAAGTATCAATAAACAAGGGCATTGGATTTGTTTTGAAGGTTGCGCAATGTTTAAAAAAAAAAGTTGTGTGAATAGATGTTAATAGATTTATGAAAGTTACAAGTATACTTTAAATCAAACCAACAAGTCTAAATAAATCCAAATAACTACTATTACTTTTTTTTCAATCAAATCAAATCTTATAAACCAAATGACTTACAAAGATATAAAGAAGAATGAACTAAGAGTCAAGTGCCATCCTTAAAAATCACTATCCGTGGAAAGGGTCCTCGGGGAACGAAAAGGGCTTCTTTTGTAGGATCACTCTGAAGAACCTTTCCAATCTGTACTTTTAAGAGAGTCTATCATCCTTCATAATTCTACCTCTCTTAAACAGTGAGTCAGAAAGGTTTGGAATCCGCAGGCCCCACCAGGACGCATTCCCCATGTCTTTTCCTTCTGTTCGCACTGCTTTAATATTCCGACACACCTCCTAAGCTGTTCTGAGCAGGGGGGCCAAAAAACTCAAACTATCATGACAGGAAATGAAGCGAAAGAATTAGAGTAGGAAATCAGTTTGGGCGCAGCCTTTTTTCTCAAGCGTTAGCTTAGCGGCGGCTCAGTGAAGTGTGAGGGGCTCTCCTGGTGAGAGTGATCGTATCATCATTCAGATCACATGGCACCGCAAGCTGCTCCGGATTCACACCCGGTACCACCAGACACCCCCCAACCATCACATTCCCCCCCAAAAAATCCTGCCGTTCCCGCTCCTCATCATGTCCCGTCTAAGCGGTGCACTGTTCTACATTACGCTTTCCATCATGCGAACCCTCACAGGAGCGTCTCAGCTCCCAAAACACCTGCCTTATGCATGACAGATGCCTCAGTGCTGAAACACCATCTGCGGCAGGCTTGTACAACGCGCCTCGACACAACAGTCGCAACCGCTAATTTTCATAAGTATCAAAAACATGTCGGGGTGAAGGGGTGGTCTATTTGGACGGGAATGATTTTGCAAGGGAATGTGCATTAATGTAGTTATTATTGTGTTGCCCTCTATTTTAATATGTCATGTTGTTAGAGAGTAGAAAGTGATGAAGCTACGGGTCTCTTAATGCTACAGAACTCAGAACTTCATTATAACTGTTCTGGTGATGTTTTAAAAAAAAAAAAATATATATATATATATATATACAGTGCATCCGGAAAGTATTCACAGCGCATTACTTTTTCCACATTTTGTTATGTTACAGCCTTATTCCA
>JBBPCY010000001.1:2569169-2586232 GCA_037974405.1 Brachyalestes nurse
AAAAACAAGTTAAACATCTTGTGTTAATAGAAAATAGTAATTAATATTAGTCTTACCTAATAGAAAGTAAGTGAGATAGCTAAACATTTTAAAGGTTGCTGTTTAATGTTTCCATATGAAACTGTTAGAGCCTGTTCCTTTAAGGAACCATGCATGCTGGGATATGTAGTCTTTCAGGTGTGTGTGTGTAGTACTGTGGGGAAGTTTCTCTGAGTTTCTTTCCATGGCCGCTCCGTTCGTGAATGCTTTTTGCCACTCAAATGCTGTTTTAGAAGAAGGGAAATAAATTCTCCTGTTCTGAGGGAGGAAAGCACAGACCTAGCTCCCTGTATCGTCTCATTTTTTGACCTGCCGAGCGAACAACGCCTGGTTAGCATCTGCTAACACCGAGGCGAGCAGGCAAACTCACGCTTGTGAATTTAGTTCCCCTTTACTTTAATCGCAACTTCTCCGTCGTACCGTGAATTCTCCATATATATATATGCACCTGAATGGAATGAGCTTCCTTTGCTCAGCGCCGCGCCCAAACTGATCGCCCTGCTAAGCGCTGCGCCCAAACATAAATAACCCAGCACAAGGACGATGGTGCGTGGTGGACGAGGCCCGGACATCACAGCTTTTCCCGTGGCAATAAATAGTTTTTCATGCATTTTAGTGCCAAATTACTAAGAACAATATAATTTACTAATTTTGTAACATAAATACTAATGTAAATTCAGCTACATTTCCATATAAAATATGGAAAAATATGTTCAAGAGAACACAGATAAAGCACATCTTGTGATGGTGAAATACCGCGGTGCTCAGATGTGGGAGGTTTGAAAGTAGCCAACCAGAGAACTGTGATGCATCTCTGGCAGCTGCAGTCCAGAATTTCCCCCGTGGAGCGTCTCCAGTGTTCTTGTGTTTTTTGTTTTGTTCTCATTAAAGCCCTGTATTTTTATTCCTGTGATTTGAATTCAATTATTACTGTATTCAGGGATCCAGATGGCGACTACAATGGTCGTCAATGCGACTAGATTTTATATTTTGCTTTTTCATTTTCGTTGCCAATGGCGATCATCTCTCAAATCAAGAGAAATGAAAAGTACAAGAAAAGTGACATCTCATAATCTGCAGATCCGCTCAACCCGTCTGCCGTTCCTACTACACTATCACGTGATTAGTTAAGGGAATTTCGGCTCTTTTTAATAAGTCGGATCATTTGAATCAGATCACTAAGAAGATCCGGCTCCCAAATGCATAGACATATAGGGTGGACGCAGCATTTTGTTCCCAGCTGACATGATACGTCAGCGTGTCTGCCATACTGCAAGTGGTGAATGCATCATGTAAACTAATACAGGTAGACGTGGTTTTCTGATGAAAACAAAAAGACTTTTTATTGATATTTTATTGTTTACACATGGGCTTAAGAAATCATTTCACTCAGTCCTTTCTCTCTCACACACTCTATGTGGTTACGGTGTTATCACTATAGTGGCTCGGAATTAAATATAAACAGGACTGGATCTAAAATCCTTGGAACAGTGGTAGCTTTGACCATATGATGCCAGTTCAGCATCTGTTACCAAACTAGCATGGCACACATCACAGGACAGCTTTCTCAAAATGTGTCGAATGACAAATCCTGGTAAGGCTGAACAATTGTTTTGATTATATTTGGCCATTATAAAATCCTGTATTATAGTGCTTATGTTTAGCCAAAACATTGTTTGGAGGCTGTCTTGAACACGGGGATGCATAGCTTTTCTAGTTTAGCTAAGGTTAAGATTTATAAACTGAGGTGGATTTCTTTAGGAAACTTCCAAAGTTTGAGAAAAGTTAACTAAAGAGCTAACAGCAATCTTAATAGTTAGTGCCTACGTTTAGCCAAAATGTTGTTTGGAGGCTGACGAACACATGAATGCACAGCTTTGCTAGCTTAGCCTGGCTTAGCTAAGATTAAGGTTTACAAAACGGGATTTTAAAATGGCCAAATATATTCAAAGCAATTGTTCAGCCTTACCTATGAAATGTAATCCTTCGGGATCTGGTTTGGAGCATTCAGCCCCAAGCAGAACATGTGTGAGGCATCTTTTTCCACTACTTCACAGCAGTGCCTCTCGCAATATGGCGGTGCCGTTGACATACGATGCAGCTAGTCATGCGTCGTCTAGTAATATTCTTTGTCTGTGGTCAGTCTAGTAATATTCTATGTCTGTGGTCAGTCTGGTAATATTCTATGTCTGTGGTCAGTCTAGTAAAATACTATGCGCTTTTTCCCAAATTTAGTCAAAGAACCGACTATCTCATTCTAGATACATCTCTATGGAGAGCAGTGTTGACAGATTGAAAGGATTTTGTTTGAAACGATTCGCATGACCTGGCAACCTGTTGCAGAACGCCTTCTAAAATATAGAAAAAGCAAACATTAAATACAAGAGAAATTTTTCTTTGGCAACAATTTAGTCTGTGTCGTGATATCTTGTTTCGTTTTAACGCTCTTTACATGGGGTAAAACTGGAGACAAAATATGCCATAACAATATTTTTTATTTATATCACATTTGACAGAGATTATGGCTCCTAAAAAAATAATTTGGCTCCCGATTATTTCGTATTTACGAGGCAATGGCTCCTAAAATTATTTTGTCTGGAGCCCTGGTATTTACCTGCTTATACAACAGCGGAAACCAAAGAAAACGCACTTGCATGAATTACCGTACAGTACAGTCTTTACTGGGGTAACATCAGGATTTTACATTCTAGCACCGCAGGAGACAGCAGTTCAGTGTACACTGTACAGCACAAATTTGCACTATTAAAATAAGCATTTTTAGGCATTTTCTACCACATCACAAATTTGCGGTTGGGGGTTTACCGTATATATATATACATTATAAAACCCCAAAAAACCCACCTATAGATGATGTTATACAATTGTAACATTGTCCCTGTATTTTGGCTTTTTGTAATCTTCCATCTTCCCCCCTTTTTCTTCTCGGTTGTTGTTTACATTTCTGCATGCCTTTGCTTATGTGTTTGTTTCATGTAAGTATGTTTTGGTCTTAGCCCTGCCCTCTTGTGATCCTGTTCACCTTCGTCTTGTTCCTGCCTCCACCCCACCCAGGTGTTCTCACTGTGTATATATACCTCTCGTTTCAGTCTGTGTTTTGTGGATTCTTTGTAAAACCTCTTGTAAACTCCTCATAAAACTCTGTGCCACTGCCAGTCTTTGAAATGTTCTTGTAGTCCTCAATGTATAAACTCTTGGTGTCCCGGGTTGCTCGCAGTTTCAGTTCAGACTTTCTTGTGTTTTTGTGTCACCCCAGACCCCTCATTTTTGTTTGCTTTTTTGTTACTTGTCCTTTTTGCACTGAACCATTTGGATCCTGCAATAACATCCTATCTGCCTTAGTCCTCAATCATTGCAAAATGATTTATCACTGTGAAGACACATACCACAGAATGGATTTCACCCAAAAGACTATTAAAATGTCATGGTTTTATTGTTTAATCAATAAAACTCTTCACAAAAACAGGTTATTTTATAGTATATAAAATATGAGCAATTACTAGGAAATCCTTCTGTAGAATCCTTCAGAATATAGTCAGGCAGTATCATGAATCATTTCACGAATGCAGGATATTGGAAGCTTTGTTTTATCATTGTGAATGTGGAAAGAAGGTAATTTTGAGAAAAGAATGCACCCCAGACCTCATTCTGCATTAATGTTGTTATTAATATGAAATAAATACATATATTTGGATAAGACATTTAATATGATAAAATTTTAAATATTCATCTGACCTATTTTTACTGGCTATTATACATTTCAAGTATTTTTAAATATTTTCAGTGGAAAGCAGTCTAGGAATCTGTACTAGGGAACCAAATACCACAACAAATTTAGTGCTATGGGACACTGACCAAACATTTCCCAAAGGAAAGAACACATACAAGCATGTGGCTTTTGACAAGAAATGTCAGACCAGATAAAGGATAATTGCAAACATGCAGCACTAAGATATTGTAACTTTGCTTTATTTCGTTAAAGCACACAAAAGCAATTTCAGTTCTAATAGCGCCCCCTGTGGAAGATGTTCACACTGCTGAACACAGCTTTACAATGGCCTGAGGATATCATGTTTATCATTTCAATTGAAAGTAATCACTAAACTGATTCACTAAGAACGTGAACTTCAATTGGTGAATGCTTTAATCAAATAATCAACTGCAATTGTGTAATTGTGAAAACTCTACACCTTAGCGGGCCACATTTTCATTTGAACATGCTTTTTAAACTCTCATTTCAAGAGGAGTCCATTATAAATAGAGATAAAAACTTGAAAACCTAATAATATGGAAATCACAAATTGATATTCTAACCAAAACATGAATGAAGAAAAATTTCTGTATTCATGCCACTGTACAAAATACTAATAAGACTTCAGCTGGTACACAGTGTTTCATATGATTCTGAACATGCTGGCGTGACCTTCTGACAACTGGATTAGAGCTTCACAATTCGCTCTAACTATTTTTGTACATAGTCAAGATATACTGTTAAATCTATTTATAAAACAAACGCATTGCATTCTAGAGGAAACAAAGCTCATACACCCATCATCATGCTAGGAACACAGCTGCACTACAGCCAAAACATGCATTCATGTATTGAGGTCAGAAAGTCAGACACACAGCCCTGACGGAGTTCAAACCTATCCAAACAGCTGTTGTGTTGTGACTCCCCCGCCATCCTGAATTAACCTCGGCACTTTAATCGCAAGGACATAAAAGTCTGTCCTGTCCTCTTTTTATCTATTTGATCAGATGATTCGAAAGCAAGTATTTTGCCATTATCAGCCATATGGTGCGCCACACATCAGCTAACACAGGGGGAATTTGGACTTTAAATCTCATAGGAATCATAATAGCTTATTACTCATTGCTTTACTGTCTCTCCAATAGTAGCAAGCATGAATGCCCCCAAGGCTACAGAGCAGTTAACATACACTGTAGCTTCATCAAAGAAAGCAATTACACATGCAGACTCATAGATTACCTCTCACTGTGCAAGGCATGTTCATTTGCATGAATGTTGTCGCACAAAGGGAGACAGAGACTTTATATGCTATCTGAGTAAATAAACAGGGTGTATGGACATAAGCAAAGTCAGACATAATACACAGACACATATATACGCACACACACACACACACACAACCTTCAGCTCTTGATGAAGAATCCAAGCAACAATACAATGTGCAAAGGTTTCTACTATAGTTTTCATTTCAGACAACAGCACGGAATAAATAGCTAAAGCCTATGATATGAACCTGTGTCACGCTATCAAATGAATAATTATTCCCTCTGTCATTCTCTTATTCGAGAGCACAGGTCTTGTATGGGTTGTAACCTGCTTACTCAAGATAGGCATGAATGTAAGCTATACAGTCAAAACAAAAGTTTAACCCCTGGCAAAAAGGGGGCCCATACTTCTGCATATGATTGTATTTATGTATTATACCCAGAACAAAATGGTTGGAAAATATATCAGTTCACAGAAAGTATCAACACCTCTGTTCTAGAGAGCTGTGTCCTGTGGGACGTTCGTGTTGTTCATAAGAAGCAATGATTCCTCAATAGAATATTGAGAATATGAATATATAGAATATGCAGCTCCATATAACATGTTCTCAGGTGCATTTCAACCGTAACACACCTCACAGATAAACCAATAAATAGTCTGTGCCATCGCGTACACATTTTCTATAAATGTGTATGTGAATGTTCTTTCTTGCCATTATAGTGGTTGGAACACTATTAAGACTGAAGGTAAACACTGAGTGACTGAATCTATAAGGTTAACGGTTTCAAAGTGTCAGTGTTTTTGGTATTTGTTTTTTGAAGTTGCACTATAGAAGCACTTCGGTATGTATCTGCAAGTTTTCTGAGTCATTCCCATTTAGTCAGACCTCTGCAATCTTGGTTCTCATCAGTCTTGATGCCTAAAATCATCTTCAGCTATTTTCACTGTGTCATTTAAACTGAGACCCCTGGAGTTTATTGTTTTAGTACATTTTATGAAATCTTATGTTACATATTTTGTTAATTTGCATATACAGCAGGAGAGACTGGCACTCCTTCTGGAGAATCTGTCTGCCATTGTAGCCATAGTGTCCACAGCAACACATTGGTATAAAAAAAGAAACCAGAAATGCATTGTATGTCGTGGTAAATGCTAATTTGTACATGCTGCCCTCGGTTTAAACCCTTACATGTCCAGGACCCACCACCAGTCTATGCTTCTGTTCTTTATTTGAGGAATTACTCAGTCAATTTGTCCTGTTTCCATGTAGCTTCTAAATAATAGCCTGAGGATGTAATAAGCCTGGGAACTGAGGATTAAAGTGTTTGTTTTTAGACCTAACATTTTATTACTGCGCTTTTCATTAATTCATTAATAGAATGAGAATGACTAATGAAAACAGTAATTATCAGCACAGCTGTCAGAAACATGTTAGTGGAAAGGCACAAAATTAGCACCCATCTAGTCTCTGTGAAAAGTCCAATTAGCCCCGGCAGAGATAGCGAGGCTTAGAGGTGCTATTACAATACATCCTAAAAAATAAAAAGCTAAAACAAATGAGAGCTCTGAGAGCTGGATAAGACGAGAGATTTCTCTATAGAAGCACAAATAACTCATTAGAGATAAAAAAAAAGTCTTGTGGGCTTTCTAGGAATCAAACAGTGTCATTGTAGTAGTATGACTCACTTGGCTGAGGCCCACCCGCTTCTGCCACTGACCTACCCAAATTAGCAGCTCAAATGTACTTTCCATATTTAAATCTTATTAAATATGATTCATAAACCAATGTGTCAAACAAACAAAGTGAAATATTTAAGAGAAGAGTAATACTGCAATATTAAAGCTCCAGTTTCATTGATAACAATAGCGACTCAGGAATAGGACCAAAGATTGTCATAAAAATGACAGTCATTGCCACATTTGATAATCTTTGATAATCATTGCCACGTATGGACTGAAAGCGTGAACATTAAAAGGATAATATAATATTACATAAATACAATAACTACAAACAGTTATTCAGCTCTGAATATGACATAAATGCCAGAATAACATAAATATGTCTATTGATGTTATGTTGCACATTATTGCTTCTTTGTGCAAAGGGAGTTTAGATCTTCCTAGTTTATTACGAGTTTTGAATATCTCTGTTGTAGCTTTTTTCCCAGTTCTGAGCAGGTGCCTTAAAGTTAAGTTACTATTTGTTGCAGCTGGTAGAAGTCACTGAGTGTAAGAGTGAAATTCAGTTGCAAATATGTTATGCCCATCCAAAATACAAAATTATTGGTACCACTACTGAAATGTTTGGAATACTTTACTGGAAAGTTTTTAGGAAAACATTTGCATCACTCTGTTGATCAGATTAATCAAGTCTTATAGCTCTGTTGATCTTATAGTCTTACCTTGCACAGGCCAGAGTGTTTGAGGGCAAAAAAGGCTTTGGTTAGTCTTCATCTAAACCTCACAATTAGATTTTTTTTTCAGTTTTTATTTTTCTACACCGTTTGAAAGCTGTCCTTTATGATGTGGAAACATTTCATTATTTCTTTAGACATGGTATAAAAAGATGTGGAACAAAATCTTGCTAAGTTAAAATTACATTGAAATAAAACAAGAAATGAAGTTAAGAGCATTTTTGCCTTTGGGAAACTTTCCACAAGGAAATCAAAGAACACTGAGTTGTTTGCTTTGAGACCAATGCACTTTTCTGATTTCACAAGACACAGATTATTGAATGGTATTTCTAATGCTGGTGATGGCCTGAAAGCATTCAGTGTTTTTCTGGGAGAGATCAGGTAGAAGAATTGAAATCCCAGCCCTGAAAAGCACAATAGGCTGCTTAGCATTTCTCACCACTGCTATCCTGAAACAAACCAACGATTCCTGACCTTTGCTAAGGGACTGTGAATTACTGAAGAAGGAAAAAGGGGGGTTTCAGGTTGCCAATCTATGATTGAAATGCAGACAACATTTCTCCACAAGCCTTGGAGGGGAAAAAAAGCAGAAGAGTTGAAGAGCAGGACACAGAGTAAAAATCTGATAGGCATTTTCAATATAGCTGTAATCCCGTTGGGTGAAACACAGGATTAAGATGGTGTAGAGGGCAGCTGCAAGGCCACCCGTTTAAGACCAGCTAACCTCTGGCGAGGACTGGAAGACAACGGTCAGAAGACAAAAAAAATAAGTTATGCACAGAAATTTCAACGTGCTGCATTGTAAGAGTTTAGGAACCTGAGGGTATGTGAGCGTGCCTTTAGGTCTGGAAAAAAGGGGTGTAGTGGCATACATTACCAGGCAGTGCGATATGACACAGTAACAAATGTGATTACACATTTTGTCATCATTCCAATGCCAAGTTGTAATGCCTGCCCTATAAAATCGTGTAGGGTATCAGATAATGCAAGGTCTATGTTTAGGCAGTAGAACACAGAGGAAGTGTGTTATCATGAAAAACATCACCGCTGTGATTTTTTTTGCAGGCTCTTTATTACATAGTAAATGACCATAATGAGAACCCTGGCACCAAACTGCACGTCCCTTCTCCCAAATTCATAGTGCAATTGCGGTATTTCTCATGCAGCATATATCTTGTATGCTTTGGAAATTGTTTTTCTGAAACATTTTGATTTTTCGATTCTGTTTTTTGATGAAAACAAAAGCTAGATGGAAAATGATATGATATTTAATCTGAAAGTGTAGTTACTAACTTAGCTTTACTGTGAAATCACATGCTGGCAAGATGCATATAAGATATATGCTCCATGGGAAATACAGCAAACAATATGTTTATTACTTTTCATCTTTGTACTTATAATTTAACGAGATATGTGAAGACCTTCCGGTAAACAAGTTAATGAATGCACAACTGTGTCTGCATTGGAGGACTTTAGCTGTTAGCTTTGGGTAAGTTAGCTGTTCGCCTTGTAATACAGAAGAGGTGCATTAGAGCAAAACACAAGTTACCTCTTTATTCTAGGTTGCAGAAATGTCAGAAGCACTGCAAGTTTGAAGAGTGCGGTCACGCAACTATAAATGAACAGAGGTACTCAACCAAGGTATGCATATTCCTGGAGTAGGATTAGTAACCATACCATGCCACTGCATCTAGTGATCTGCGTCTAGAAATGTCAATGCTAAAGTAAAATTGAGCTTATTTAATAGATCACTAAATTATCTGCAGAACAGCTGAGGCTAAATGTATTGTTTGACTGCAATTGCTAATGGGGAGTCTGTAACCTGTAGTGAGGAGCGGCAGATGTCCTTACTAGAATAATGCTCTCAGGGGGCCAAATCCATGTCCTAGAAATAATGTGCAGTAAAACTGTGTAAACATATTGTGCTCTCTCATGCTTTCACAGTAATTGAACTCATAGAAAGCTGCATCTGCGACCACATTCACGCTCGAGCTAAACTGGGAAACACTGTCCTCTAATAGCTCCCAGTTTTCTGTTCTGAACCACTGGAGCAGAGCATCGTTTTATAATTATTGATTTGTTTATATGCAGACAGATGCTTATCATGCTTGCACTTTAGCTCTCAAAACAAATTAAACCTCAAATCAAGCACAATTAGCTGTGGTCAGTCATGTAGTCTTTTGCCATGCACAATGGACACGCATGATGTACCGCAGGTAGATTCAACAAAGATTAGGTTTTAAGATCTTTTGGTAAGAGACCCCTTCCGGCAAAGCTTTGGTTTTTTATAAACAGGGCAACAAACAGGTTATTGCTTAAATATTTTTCATGTCTTTTTTTGCATATTTCAGTGAGAAGACTGAGAAAGTGTTATGTTTTCCCAGCTTATCATATGGCCTCAAGCTCTTGTCTAGCAGGTCTCTTCAGTTCACAGTAGTTCTTATTAATTATCTTAATAAACAGCACTGTAATAACTAATTCTACAAAAAATCCTTGCAAAGTTACACCACAAAATAAACACTTGACAGCCTGATAAAGATTTCCAACCTTGAATATATGTGTGTATACTTAAATGATGGGCAACAATTATTTTTTTAATCGCGATTAATCATATGATTTTTCGCATTGTTATACGCAAAATTCAATAATGGATTCAAAAGTAGTATATTGTGCACTTTTATTTAAAAGTACTGCTATATGAACTAAAGTACAATAACATTTGGTTTACAAACAATTAAAAACACTTAACACAGTTACACAGCTGCAGTTCAAATATTTCTTCTAAATCTCAACTTAAACATTAATGTAATCAGATCAAATATAAAATCAAAGCTATTTTCCATTGGAGGGCATTCACGTTTGTTCTGGTTTGTTATATGAAGCTAGTTATGTATCGCATGATAGTTGGAATAATTAGCATATAATATTCATATGCTAAGCGTTTTTGAAGAAACAGTGGTAGCTGACTGACACTGATCTTTATATCTATGCCACAGTGTGCGTCTATCTGACGTCACACTGAAAATATTGAAACAGTTACTTGATTGGTGCCTGCGGTTTAATAAAAAAGTCTATTGCAAACCTATTATTACTTATAATTCAAAATGTTGATGCGAAATGAAAAAAAACCTGAAAGCAGATCTGAAATCGGCATGAAAACTGGTTTAGAAAAGTGTGTTGCAGTTTCTGATGACCTGTGTTATCTGAACAGTAAACACAATTTTATTTGAAAAAAGCTAGCATTAGACTAAAAGCTCAAAAACAGTAAGTTGTGTTTTGATGTGTGTGTGTTGTGCACGCGCGCTTTTCTCAACACACACAAATAGTTTGAAGCAGTTTTCCTGGGTGCCACCTGTACTGTGTATGCATGAGCAACTACATCCGTACCGACTGCTAGCCTCTCAAAGTGTGTGTCATATCTCAGGTGGGCAGCACGGTGAGGTTTCACTGTCAGACCGGCCACCTCTTACTGGGCTCCACCACACGGACCTGCCAGCCGGACCTCACCTGGAGCGGCTCCCAGCCCGAGTGCATCCGTAAGTCCCTCTTTTCTTCCCTCGGGGTCTTTGTTAGCCATGCTAGCCAGAGGACCTGGGTAGGGTCCACTTCCCTTGAAGGAGCACTCATACATTTTCCTTACACGTCCCGTTTTAGCATCTGCCCCCCAGCCGGGTTGCACTATTCATCTCATTTCCTGGTACAAAAGCAAATACAAGGGTTCATCACCCCGCTCCATTTTTGGGCTCATTTGTTTTGGTCTAGTTAGCGTGTGTTGCGGAGGTGTTATCCGTCAGAACGTGACAGCTCACCTGACCTGGCTCTCGCCGTGTCCTCCTGCAGCCCACTCGTGCAAGCAGCCACGGAACCCACCGCATGCCAACGTGCTGGGCATGGATCTGACCACGTTTGGCTACACGCTGCTCTACTCTTGCCAGCCTGGCTTCATACTCACCGGGGGCTCCGAGCACAGAGTGTGCCGGCCGGACGGATCCTGGACTGGGAAAGTGCCCGTCTGCAGAAGTAGGCCAACCATACACACACACACACACTCACAAACAGAAATGCATGCCCAAGCTGTTTCGTCATTGAGAACTCTTTAAAATTCCGTTTGGTTTTTGCTTGAACTTTGTAGCGCCGCTTTGAGAAGCAGAAGTCTTAGAATAGTGGAGTAAACTGGGCAATTTCTGTTGCATATTCATGCGTTTCAGATCAAAAGATAAATATCCGGCTAAAAGTGTCTGCTTTTATTTCTGCGCAATGTCATTAACACATATAAAACGATGATGATACAGTGTCTGTAAGTATTAGGACAAATTGCCTATCTTATTCACAAATGTGCAATTTGGTAGCAGTAGTTGCAATGCTGGACAAAGTTTACAGAACATTTGCAAAAGACTCAGCTGAATTAATTTTCACAATAAATATAAGTGGTCACTATAAAATATAAGTGGTCTAATATGTTTTGCTTTATTTTAGTGCAGTGTGATAGAAAAGTATTTATCCATTACACTGTAGCATTTCAATTAAGCTTTCATAAAAAAATAAGAAATAATAATAACATTTTTATCACATTATGCAACCATACATCACAATGAATGTATTATTAATGAACATCAGGTAGTAAAATACAATTTTTTTTAACTATTAAGTGTTTTCAATGTTCTCTGCTTTTTTGTTTTTATATTTGATTATTTTAGATGATATTCAGTAAAATAAGTCATATTCAGGCTAGCCCATGTAAGATGCTCTTGCAGGATGTACTTTTATTTCAGGGCTCTTGGCAGAAAACGTAAACAAAGACACTGAGCACAGCTTCTGATACGTAGCTTCTGATAAACATCTAAAGAGAAACAGTCCCAGAAAAAAGTGCTGCTTCAGCTAAACAGTAAAACAAAATGAGTTCCAGAATACTAATTAAATCCCACTATTGTGGAGAGGAGGCTGCTTAGGTTTTTCCTCCATCACTAAGGACGATCAGGTGAACTACTTCAGTCTACTCCATAGACTGAACAAACAAACAACACACCACACTATTCAGTATCATTATGCTCCTTTTGAGTAGGGATGCCCAAACCCTTTGTCTTGAGGGGTTTGCGGTGAGTTGGTAGGCTTCAAAATGTTTTTTTTATTTATTTTATAAAATTACATATTGTTCCTTAAAAACATTTTAAGGAAAAAATGAGAATTGAATTAATTGAGACATTTCTGCTTAGGCTAGCAATGAAAGAAATGTTTTTACAACAGAAATATCTACTCAGTGTCTCTTCTGAAAATGTGACCACACATGTTACATTTGGCCAAAAATTATGTAAATGTTAAAATCACTGTGGTTATAAAAGAACATGTGTCTTGGAAGAGATTTAAACCAGGAGACATCCTCGCTGTTTAACATGCTTCGCTTCTACTTTCTGATCTCCTGGTTAAATATTCTGTGGTCTTTGGAAAATTAAGACTCACATTTGCAAATTTGAGCTCAACCTTTTGGGTCTGGGCATTGATAAGAAATTGTATCCTTTGCATTGTCTCTCCTCTTCTCAAAACCTGCAAATGGTGTTACTGTCACCTTGCAGACATCTTGCAAATTATCTCTCCAGTAGTTTGCGTGCTTTTCAGGACTGTTGACTCTGCAGAAAAAGCATCAATCAAATTTACACATTTCTTCCCTCACCCCTGAAAACAGTCTGAAAATCCACTAGGGGGCCTGCAAAAGGAGGCTACCATACCCAAGTACAGGAGCAGGCACCAGTTAGAAATTCAAAGGCACTCGTTTGTGCTTATAGTTATGCTCAGTTGAACTGAAATAGGGAGGCCAGTTCCCGTGCTTGCCCCTGCACTGTGTGTCCTTGTGTGCAGACTGTTTTGCAGGTGCTATCTATCTGTTTTAGCCTGGGCAAATCAGGCATGTAATGTATTACTGTGGGTCTCTGCCTCTGACACGCATCATTCTCTGTCTTTCAGTCGGCTCAAAAGCAGCAGAAAAAGTGACAGTGGCTATTCAAGGCACCCCGAGCCCGAAAGCCAGCGGTAAGTCACTGGCTTTCTGAACCTCTCTCAGTGCCATCTCCGTAATCACTGTAGCATAACTTTTTAATGACATGCACTTGGAGAACACAGGCACTTTGTTTTTTGTCCACTGCTGTGATTTAAATGGTCTCCTCTTAACAGTTTCCCAGCCAGGGATTATATGTGGACTGTATTTCTCTTTCAATGGAAAATCTTTTATGGAGTGCTTTCCTAGGCAGACATTAAGCCTAGTCCTGGACTAAACAGTGCAAATGAAGATTTTACATTGAAAGAGAAGTATAGCAGAGGGCTAGTCTTAATCCCTGTCTGGGGAAACAGGCCATAATACTGGGATAAAGCCTAGACCTGGACTACATTGTTCTCTCAATGGAGAATCTGCACTCAAAGTGCTGTGTAGTCCAGGACTAGGCTTAACCCCTGTCTTGACATACTCTAAGGAGGCCCACTCTTCAGTTCCTCACCCCCTAAACTTAACTTACACATGTCAAATAAGGACAAAAACTTAAAGGACAGGACAAGCAAGATTCAAATCATATTAAAATGTTTCCTCTTTTGCTCACAAACACTAGGGTTGTATGGATTGAAAGTTTAGAATTTCAGAAATAAAAAAATATAATTGGCTTCAGATTCGCAACCAATTATTCGCTCATAAATATTAAAGGCCACTTAACATGGACAACTGAACTGTTCTCACTTTTTTTATTTTTTAATGAAATGTAAAAAGTTAGAGGTGTGCAACCAAACATTAATGCTAAAAGGCAAGAGGCAACATGCCATAATCAGAAAGCTTCCTCACACAAACACCACTCACCTCCTCCTATTCCTGTGTCAAACAGGTTTGCGCCCTGCTCAGGGAAGTGCCTGCTGAGAAGCCTGTTGAAACTGCTCTGGTTATAGGTGATTCAATTATTCAGCACGTGAAATTAACTTCAGTAGCACTAGCTACTGCATACCGGTATCCAGGAGCTGGACATTACAGGGAACATGAAGCTCTGAGCTAGCCACTGGTGTGATAGGATAGTGACTCATGTAGGGGCTAATGATGTTCATCTGTGGCAGTTAGAGGTTAATAAGAATGACGTTAAAGAGGTGTAGAAATTAGCCTAGGCAATGTTTGATGCTGTAATATGCTTTGGCTCCATCTCAGTGCAATCTAGAATTATGGCCTACAGCAGGCTTTGACCACTGAATTGCTGTATGTCCAAGTGGTGTTCAGAAAACAGACCAGAAACACACAAGCAATTTAGGATCTTACGTACAGCTGACATGCATGTCTTCGGACTGTGGGAGGAAACCACAGAAACCCATTCGGAATATATGCATTAGCCACACCCAAGACCCTCGGCCAGCCCAACTATAAAGCAAACCCAGGAGCTTCTTGCTGTGAAGCAACAGCGCTGACTACTATGGTATACTCCCAAGTTCTTGGGAGAATTTTAACCCAGACTACTTTCTGAATAAGGCCCAGTACAGGGCAGCCCTTTAGAACAGAGGTACCTTTACTTATATAGTACTCAACAACGGTCTGTTTAATTCTAATGAATATACAGAGTTTTAAAAGGCTCATCTGAAAAAAATTAGGGCTGGTACTTAAAACCGCATGAATATCATTAGTTGGTTTTCAGCACCTGAAAAGAAAATAACAGATACAAGAACAATGAAGGATATGGGCCCATTAACATTTATTTTTTTATAGTAGTATCAAAAATTGTTTAACGGTAAGCATCTTTAGTTTTCAGACCCACAGTTTAGTAGATTAAGGGGTTGAAAACAAGCATATTTTCGTTAACATCTGAAGAGAAACATGATGAAGCCCCCACGCGCCCATTTGCACGGCACAAATAAGGGGCTTATTATTCGGAAACACTGCAGGTGAAAATGGATCTGCCCCTTCGGCATTTGACACTTTAAATGTTCTCAATTGCAGTTCCCGAAGACGTCTTCGCCCCGGCGTACGCGTGGAAGGGCTCGCTGGAGTACAAGGCAGTCAAACAGCCCACGACTCTGACAATCACCAGCTTTAACTCCACCACTGGTAGAGTGAACGCCAGTCTGGCGAACAGGAACACAGAGCTTTTACTGTCAGGTAGGAAGCATTAACACCTGTTCTCAACCGCGGCTCAATGTCACAAAGCGTCTGGAATGCATGCGGAACGAGCTGTGCATTTAGAAATGTGCGTAACTTTGTTATTCCACTGTTTCAAAACTTTAGCCCAGCGTTCTTGATTATATGCTGGACATAAAACATCATGTTGATTTGTTTGTTTGTTGGTTTGTCCTGTAGTTCCCTCTGAAAATCTTCATATAAACTGAACAAATTATGCCACACTTTTCAAATATGTTCAATAAAGTTCAAGTATACAGACATAGTGTCATTGCAGTAAAAGACAAGTTAAGATAAAGTTTGACTAATTTGACCACACTGAGATAACAGCACCCTGTACTGTTATCGCTAGAGACATGTGAGATGGAGAGTATTGAAAAATGTTTGTTTTGATGTCAAAGTCAGCCACTTTGCATATTTCTCTAACTATCTCTAACCTTCCATTTGTATCTAAGATCTTAGAGAAAGTCGTGGCCCAACAGTTCATTACTAAACAAAAACTGTATATATGAAAAATTTCAATCTGGGTTCCAGCCTCATCATAGCACAGAGACAGCCTTAGTAAAGATTTTACTGGACAGACTAGAAAACCTTGTCGGAACCACTGGAACCGCCTTATCCTGGTTTAGATCATACCTGACTGACGGAGTCACTACTTGCACTCCTCACAGATATTACAATCCTCTGTACATTTAAACAGAACTAACTCTCTCCTCTGTTTTCTCAGAGGGGAACTGCTGCACATCTGTCGGACTGATCTGTGTGGAAAAAAAACAGCTCCGGCAAAGACTGTTGCTCCTGATCCTGATGCTTATGAACTACGGACTTTCAGTTTCTCTTCAAACAATATTTGTAAGAGTTAACGGGGAATCCTCAGCACCCACTAAAGTAAAATATGGTGTCCCACAACATTCTGTTTTAGGACCTCTTTTATTTACCTTCTACATGCTGTCCTTAGGGATGATTTTTCGGAAATGTGGGGTTAGCTTCTACTGCTATGCAGATGATACACAGCTTTATATCTCTGCAAATCCCAATGACAAACCTAGATTAAATAAGATTGGGGACTGCATTAAAGATATAAAAGACTGGATGTCACACAACTTCCTCATACTCAATGCAGATAAAACTGAAGTCCTCCTTCTAGGTCCGAAAGCTGCCAGAAACAAACTGTCAGGTCTAATGCTCAATCTCGCTGGTTCCTCAGCCACTCCAGCTTTAACTGTAAAGAACCTCGGTGTCACTATGATACCGTTACTAAATTAATGTTCCTTCATCTACGAAACATTGCTAAGTTAAGAAGTGCATTATGTCTCTATGATGCAGAAAAACTAGTCCACGCCTTTATTACCTCAAGACTTGATTATTGCAACAGCCTCTTGTCAGGCTGCTCCAACAAAAACCTAAACAAGCTTCAACTCGTCCAGAATGCGGCAGCTAGAGTCCT
>JBBPCY010000001.1:2586513-2604397 GCA_037974405.1 Brachyalestes nurse
ACGCAAGATAGCAGAGATAAACCAGCTTTCCCAACGCAAGATAGCAGAGATAAACCAGTGCCCAACGCAAGATAGCAGAGATAAACCAGTGCCCAACGCAAGATAGCAGAGATAAACCAGCTTTCCCAACGCAAGATAGCAGAGATAAACCAGTGCCCAACGCAAGATAGCACAGATAAACCAGTGCTCAACGCAAGATAGCAGAGATAAACCAGTGCTCAACGCAAGATAGCACAGATAAACCAGCTTCCTTAACGCTAGGTAGCACTGAATCCCAAGTCTGTGAAACTGCACATGCGCAGAAGGGTACATGTTTCGCCAGAACACCGGACCGGGTTAAAGTCACGTGGTGCGATTAATCAGCGTAAATCAGTTAGTATTTTTGCATTACACAAATTGTGACTTCATTTAGACTTTATTCTGCTTTTCTCTTACATTTTGGAAAAACTGTAACTGTTCTTGTTAAAGACCTCCTTGATAACACTGTCTCTAATTATGGCAGATGTTTTAGGACAGTTAAAGGCTTTAAGCAGTTGTTGCTGAACTTCATGATTGCTGTTTCATATCATCACTAAAGTCAGTGTTACAGACAAATGGATGTTACTGGGCAGCATCTGTTGCATAGTTGTGCATTTAGAAATGTGCGTAACTTTGTTATTCCACTGTTTCAAAACTTGATGATTTCTTTTTGTTTGTTTGTTTCTTTTTTTTTTGTCTCACAGGCATTTATAAAAGTGGAGAGGCTCGACTAACCCTGCGGCTGTATTATACAAGGGCGCTGGTCCACGGTACCCACACCAAAATTACTGAGGAGACGTGGACCATGGATGGCTTTGTAAGGACTCTTTGATGTTATCCAAAAGTAGTAAAAGTACTTTAATATACTTTTTAATAATTTTGAAGGGTAGATTATTGGTTATTATGTGTATATACAAGTACTGTAGTCTGTGTGTGTGTGTGTGTGTGTGCGTGTGTGTGTGTGTGTGTGTGTGTGTGTGCGTGTGTGTGTGTGTGTGTGTGTGTGTGTGTGCGTGTGTGTGTGTGTACAGTACTGTGCAAAAGTCTTGAACCACCCCTCTTTTCTTTATTTTGTAGGAAAATGAGGCAGTAGGTACAGTAATTTATTGCAATATATTCAAACATACATGTACATACAGTACTGAACACAAAGAGATTTGTATAATTTGCTATGGTCACCATTATTCTTCAACACAGCCTGTACTCTCTTAGTAGATACAATTTTTAAAAACGGGAACAGTTTTTTTGTTTTTTTTTACTGAGACAGGCTGAAAAGTGCCTAAAGATACAAGGAGTTCCATCCACTCAGCATTCAGCACCACCAGTATACTGATCATCTGGAATCATCTGTTCCTGTTTCCTCAGTGGTTCACTTAAGTTAGATAAGCTTTGTTCTGCTTGAATGATTCATGCGTAGGTCACTGTGTTGTTTAACAAACAAAAACATTCCTCTAAAACTGGTCAGGTTCAGAAACTGGACTGAAAATGAAAGTCCTTCAGGAAGCCTGGAGAACTGTTCCTCAAGAGTACATTAAAAATCAGACTCTTAGAAGCGATACATGAAGAACTGAAGGGTGGATAAAGACTCAAATGTAAAATAAAGCACCCGTGTGACCTTGGTTAAGGAGAAGTGGCTCAGATAAGGAATGGATGTTAAATTCAGCACAAGAATGGTAATAATTTAGGTGTACAGAAGTGTGTTCTCTGTAGAGGATTTTCACAAACAAACTACTATTTGACCCGTTGTGTGGCACTTCAGTTTTCTCTTATCTTATGTACAATAGCAGTTTTTTTTTAATCACACATGCATAATTACAGTGTGCTCCTGGAAGGGTTTCTGATACAGAAACACAAACGCTCCAGAGATGCACTTTAAAACCCAACAGATGTAGTTTGACTTTAAGCCGGCTTGACCCGATTCTTCCTCGCTGTTCCGATTCGTGTAAATGAGCTTACTCTTTAATATTTCCCTTTTTTCCTTTCATTTTTCACATGAGCCTTCACACATTGGTTGCAGAACCTGCTGCATCTGGATGCACCTGCCAGGGAGGCGCCGCAATTATGGATGTGGAGGAGTTGAGGCTGGCTGCTGCTTTTATGTTTGACCACGCAGTGGAAAAGGCAGAGAAATAAATAGAAAGAGGGGGAAAAAACACAGCTCTTGCTTTGAGTGTAAAAATTGCGATATGAAAATACTAAAGTCTTTTGATGTGACACTTTTGTACTCCGGCTGAAGCCATTCCATAAGTGGGGCTACTTAGTGAAACATGAATGCATTTAGTTCTCATCTAAATTGCCGCACTTCGACTCAAGTACCACTCTGGACTGCTCTAAAAAAGAAACGTTACCCCCCCCAGGTCTCCGTCGAACATGAAGGCAGCACCTACGTGTTCCAGGGCTACATCCACGGCCGGGACTACGGACAGTTCGGACTGCAGAGGCAAGGTAATGACAACTTCCGATCTCTGCACTGAGCATGAGGCTCAACATGCATCCATGCGTGTCGCCTCGGACCATCCAATTAGCTGTGAGTTGAAAGTGGACCCTCGCCGGGTTATACATACCTCACTGTGATTAGACTTTAATTAAAAAGAATAAATTGACTTTCACCTGAAAAGAACTAATTGACTTGGCACCACCTTCATAATCACAAGGTCAGTACCATGGAATTTCATTAAGAAGGTTTTTCATACTGTAAGCCCCACCACATGCCAGGCAAATGTTCAGTGTAATTTAAATCTACAGGGGGAAAGAATCTGGATAGTAATAGCTGAAAAGTCTCATTATACAACACCAGGCCAACATTTACTCGTACTATTTTCCGAGTAAGTCATGTCTCTTGTTTGCTTGAATAATAATGACTACATTCCAGAACTGAAAAGTGCCCATATTCTACATGTCCCATGCTTCATTTAAGTGTTTGTGTGGTTTTATGTACTGAAAATATTCATAAGTCCTTTTAAATGATTTTCTATATTCTCTTCCTAGAATTAACCATACTGTTTTTGTCATTGTGCTTTTAATACTGGCCCTATGACGATTGGCTGCTTTCTGTTGTGCCTCGTTAAAAGCAGTCCAGGTAGAAACATTCCTTATCGCATCAGTGTGACTAGGTGGGACAAACTCGCTGTAGACTGAACAGGCAGAGATATGTTTTGTGGTGTGACAAAAACCCCTTACTTGAAATTTTTCATCATTGCTTGGGTCACCTCTGCATTTTAATTTTCTAATTTGACAAAATTGTTATGATGGAAATGCCCTGAACTTACTTTTTGGCTGGGAGTGTTTCTTCCTTCTCCTGAAAAAGACACTATTTTGGTTCTTCAATTAAAAAAATTTGGTTTTGGAGATTTCAAAGCTGTCATTACTGTTTGTCTTTAATTATCAGAGTTTTAAGAATAAGCCATTAGTTCAGACTGTTTTTAATATTATAAAACACCCATTCAGTCTGGAACTACCGAGCATCAGTCTTAATGAAAAGACTTACTGTATTGTCTTTATAAGTGCATTATAATGCTTTATAATAATAAAGTTCTTGTTCTTAATGACACCAAGGCCAAGGAATTGAGTAAGAACAGGGGGTCACATAGACGACAGTGTAAGGTCAACAGTGTTTTCTGTTTTGCAGGTCTGAACATCACAGAGACCACCAAAAGCTCTGAGGCTCCGCCCAGGACCAGCAGCAGCTCGGTGGCCGTGGCGATTCTTGTGCCTTTTTTCGCCCTGATTTTCGCAGGGTTCGGATTTTATCTCTACAAACAGCGGTATAACACCATGATTTACTACTTTCTGTAGAACCAGAGTTCAGGGGGGTAGGATTTCCTAGACTCATCTCAATTTCCCTTAATAGCTCTTAAAAGACATCACTTACATTTTGCTCTATACATTACATTACATTTAATGTTATGTGGCTTGAGACCACTCTTTCTGTTTATTTTGATGTCAAAAAAACCACAAAGGATCTTTCAGGAAGACTGAACACACTGTAATAACCTTTCAGATTCAGATAAAACATCCTATAAAACATCAAATAAAACATCCTAATCAATTTATAAGCACAGTAGTTTTGATTGGTGGAATCAGAAACTGATTTAATGGACTTTTTTCTATTCTATTTGACAGTATTTTCTATTCTATTTGACAGTATTTTCTATTCCATTTGACAGTATTTTCTATTCTATTTGACAGTATTTTCTATTTCATATCCATTCTATTTTCTAATCTATTTGTCATTATTTTCTATTCTATTTTCTTTTCTTTTTCTCAATTTGTCAATATTTTTTTATTTCTTTTCTGTCTATTCTGTTTGGCGATATATTCTGTTCTATTTGTCAATATTTTTGTTTTATTTCTATTCTTTTTTCTATTGTATTTGTCAATATTTTCTATTCCATTTAAATGCTGGTAAATACAATCCAACTCCCTGTTTCGTTTTAGGAGGACGGATAAAGCGGAGTACACGGGCTGCTCAGCGCACGAGAACAGTAACGGCCAGGCCACGTTCGAAAACCCAATGTACAACACCAACTCCAAAACCATCGAGGGCAAAGTGGTCCGCTTTGACCCCAACCTCAACACGGTCTGCACAATGGTTTGATGAAGTCTGCTCAGCTCATGAATTAGACTTCTAGCGAATTTTGTTCCAATTTTCGTCCCAAACCACGATTTTTCAGAGACGACCTGTCTTACTTCGTGCACAGTGCACGGGCATAGGGCGAAAACGTCAAGCACAGTTAAGAGGAGCCAATACCCACATATGCCTATGGCTTTAAGCTTTTGCGTGGATTCAGGGGAGGGTGGGGGGTGTGGGGAGGGCTGTAGCTTCACGTTTCAAGTGGAGTGTGTTAAAGATGTTTATCTCACTCTAAGAGTGCTGTTGAATTTTGTATTTAAAAAAAAAAGTTTTTGTCTGTGCATTCTTTTAACCCTGAGGAGGACTCTGGGGGAACTGTGAGCTGCTTATACAATGGAGAGAGTTTCCCTAAGCCCGTCCCAGAACGCTACACAGTCTTGGCGTGAGTTTGCTAGCATCATCCTATGTGTACATTGCTTCCTCGACCTGGCATCACCCCTCTCATGAACTTACCACCATACTGCTATCGGAACAGAGCAGGTTAGAAGACATGGATTATTAACTAGCTCACTCTTAAAAACAAAGGTTACCTAAACAACCTGCCTGTGGTTCCTCAAAGAAACATTTTTAGTTGGTGCCATCAAGAAAGTCTTTAAATGTTGAAAGAACTTCTAATGGTTCACAGCTTTTCAAGAATGTATTGTAAAGCCTCGCCAATTACTTTCTTCAAATCACAAAGTACAGGAGGTCTCTGGGTTCTGAGTCCTCATGATTGGCACTTGAGACACTTAAGGGCAAAATTTTGAAACCTAGACATTGGAACCGGAAAAACTGCTGCGAATTGGACGAAATGGGTGTTTGAGTTCAAATACGGTTGTCTCGTTTTGTCCCTTCCACCATGACAGATATTTTGTTTTTGAAGCAAAATTGTGATGCTAAATGCCTGTAGAGAAATAACCAGACGGAACAATGCAAATTGCAAATAATTTCTTTTCTATATGATAAAACAGTGGGTTATGGAGCTGTCAGACGAAAGCTAGCTACTGTACTAGCTGCCCCAAAGCTTGATAGTCTGTCTAGTATTATCTTGCTAATTAGCCAGTTAAGCTAACTTTGCACAGTCTGCTCAGGGCTAGTAGCTTGTACCAATGATACGTCTATAAACATCTACAGTAGTTTGTGAAACCTCCCTTAATAAGTTTAGAAGGACGTGTAGAAGGAACCAGATGACGTTGCTGCAACACGTCCATCAAATGAAGAAAAGCATGATGACACCTGAAACTGATGAAGAGCTCTCTTTGACTCTCTCTATATGACCCTATGATGATAACAAGCATCAATTGTAGGCCCATTCCAGAAGGTCTACAGCCTCAGAATCAAGCATTATTTGATCTTACCACACTTTATGCATGATCAAAAGAACTGTACATTTTTTCAAATGAGCTGTGCAAGTGTGAAGGATCTTTTAAAAGTTTAACGAACCTCCTCTGCACCACAAAGGAACCCCTTCACAATATGTAAAAGCTTTCTGAAAATGTAACGCCCTCGTCCACCCAAGCCCTATTCCAGAAACCTTTATTTTTAAGAGTGTTCTTTAGGGTGAGTCTTGCTTTCGGCTGGAATAACCACACTTTCTGCCTCAACATTTGCCCATTTGTTTGTTTGCTCGTGTGATATGTGATACTGATCATCCACCAGTGTTTCCAGATATGTTCAATCATATTATTTGGAGTTTTTGAGAAATTTTGAACAATTCCCCATCACTAATTTGCTCATTCACCTGCTGTTATTTGATTAAACATCTGTAGTCATGTGATTTCATAGCGTTTTACACGGGCAGAAGGTTTTCTGTCCTTACATGATTCATAATAGTGCCTTGTAAAATATTCCACCTACTGAAAGTGTTTTTTTCAGGAAAAAAAGTATTTATTTATCAACTATATTGTGTTCTCTGTTACACTTGGCAGAGGAAAGTGGTCCATGATAAGTCCCTTTTGCACACGCCTGCCAAATACGATCTGATGTAGCATCGCTACACACTCTCTGTGCCGCAAAACCATATCGTCCTTTACCTTTCCGGATTACGTATTTATATATTTCTTTTTATTTGCGTTTTTAATTGTTAGTTTCTGGTTTCTTTCTTGAAGTGCTTTGTCATTTCGTGTATTTTGGCTAAACTTTGCTGTACATGTGAACACTGGAGAAGATTTAGAGTTCCATTTGAATATTGGCTCCTTCGGACAGGTCCGCCTCCTTTGTAAATATATTCATAGCAGATGTACAGATATTTAAAGTTTTGGAGAAGAGCTATATTTTTGTGAGAAATATGACTTTGTAAAGTAAAAGATTATGTAATGTAAATATCCATTTGTAAATGCCATTTACAAATAAAAACGTAACTGCTTTTTGTTAATAATCCCCACCCTGTTCCCAGTTCCTTCCGATGTGTGGGGACTTGAAGGCGTTTGAGTGGAGATACGCAGCTGCGTGAGAGTGATGAGGGATTAGTAGAACTGCAGTGTTCTCAGCAGCAGCCCTGACTACACACTAACTGCAGGAACTGAAATACAGCAGTGGAAGGTTTGGACACACCTTGTGGAACAGAATGTTTCTGTATTCGTACACTACACGTCCACCTCGATTATTCCTGCTCCTTTCAATGGAGAGTTCTGAAGGCATCTCGCAGTGCTTTGCAGGTTTCAGCCTTTTATAGCATTGCTTCCGGCCAAACAAGCAGCAGAGGACTTTGTCATGAATGACAAGCATAAAAACGAAAATAATGAATATGGAAAATGTGCTTTTATACAGAACTGTTGGTGAAGATTTCTTGTTACTTGTCTTCAGCACATCAGCTATAGGCACACTTGGTTCTACATAAGTGCTGGCTGAGTTTTTTTCTTGGAGTTTTCCCAATTCACCTCCAATTTAGTCATCTGCAATTTCATCCAATAGCTAGAAATCCTCCAGGAAAATGATACCACCAATACTGGGAAGGATAAGGCCACCATGTTCTTCTCCAACAGATGTGAAACGCCACCATATCTTTTCGAACTACCGCTAGCACTTCTTTAAACGCTCAACACACCTTCAGCCAATAAATGACCACACAGGCTGGCATTTCAATGAAAGGAGAGGGAGTGGGAGTTGGGAGTTGGGAGAGGGAGTGGGGAGTTGGGAGAGGGAGTGGGGAGGTGGGAGAGGGAGTGGGGAGTGGGAAGGTGGGAGTGGGGAGTGGGAAGGTGGGAGTGGGGAGTGGAAGGTGGGAGTGGGAGTGATAGGGCCCCCTCAGAGAGAGCCAGGCCAACTGTGCTCTCTTGGACTCCTGGCCACGGATGACTGTGGTATCACCAGGGATCAAACTTACAATCTCCTGATGATAGGTACCATAATGTACAGGTACCTTTTTATGTATGCAGAACAACTCTGGTAGTATAATATGAAGACTAATTCATCTACTCAGCAAATGGTAATGGGATTATGCAGTTTTTTGGTTTGAGGCTCGAACACTTTTATGCCACATCTCTAATTAGTTGTGGTTTTAAAGTCCTGTGTGCATTATAAATATTATATATTTATATATATGCATTATAAATCTATTATAAATAGCTTAAGCAATACTGAATAATTACAGCTCTCGCTATTTGAAATTTACACATAAAACATTTAAATGCCCATTTTCAGCCCTAATGGACATGCATCCATCCATCCATCCATCCATCCATCCATTACCTGAGCTGCTTATCCTAGACCCTGGTTTCTCAACCACTGGGCCGGGGACCACCAGTGGGCCGCGAAGGGTTTTGATTGGGCCGTGAGTCTAAAATCGAGACAGGCTATTGGTCCACAATGGGTTATTTAATATCATCTAATGTGGCCAAGTGGGCCTTGGCAACATGCTGTGATAGAAAGGTGGGCCTTCATGTTGAAAAACCATTGTCCTAGACAAGACTGCAGAGAGTGCCTATCCCAATGCTCACAGGACCTTTTTTAAAGGAATAATCACAGTGCTATATTGTTATTCATACAAACACCCCACTCTTCAGGAGCATGCATCCCTGGTGCTCCATCTCCACACTTCACCAGTTAAAGCATGGGATATTAATGTAGTGTTATATAATTATATGTAGTGTTAGATAATGGAATGTTCATTTTTGTGCAAATGGTAGCCATATATTTAATGAAATTATTATATTAACCAATAATTATCAAAGCACCTTCCACTGCTCCTACCAGTTGCTCACCCCTCATCAGGTTGTCATCCCTCTGTTCCTGGCTGAATGTATTCAGTTATGGCCTACAATACATTCCCACATGACTCCTGCGCTATCATCCACCAGTGTAGGTGCCAGAGGTCCCACAGAAGACCTCCACGACTAACATCCAGGTGTAACAATGTCTGGTTCCTCCTTACCTTATGCTCACATTTGCAGGGAACAAGTCACCAATGTTGCTTTAAGGCGAGTACTCTGTCCAGATTCTCTTTCAACTTTTGGTGTGACAACATTGCAAACAGGACTTAAATGCTGGTTGGAGCAAAAAGTTCAGAGTGGAGAGGCTGGGTACCTTGGACCCCCCACCTCGTTTACAGATGGTGTCAAGGAATTGGTTTATTTTGGGTTGTCGCTTCATTGCATTACACTTTATTTGCATACAGATGAGAAAATTTCAACTTTGATTTGTTTTGCTGATGCTCTGTCGTGAGTTACTAAATCATGGCTACAAATTTCATTCTACCATAAGAAATGACTGCTCTCCCGTTGCTCTGCCACCTGCTAATGTAAACCTAGTTTGCGTGGATCTTGACCTTCTTGTTTTCCTTCCTAGTCCTGTCTCCTAGTGCTCTTGTTTGTTTTCTTTCTCCACTCTTTTGTCACAACCCTCACCTGTACCTTGTTTGTAACCCGTTGCTTGTCCCAGCTGTG
The DNA here is from genome assembly GCA_037974405.1 of Brachyalestes nurse. Taxonomy (NCBI): domain Eukaryota; kingdom Metazoa; phylum Chordata; class Actinopteri; order Characiformes; family Alestidae; genus Brachyalestes; species Brachyalestes nurse. Next base: position 2,596,027 of record JBBPCY010000001.1, read on the forward strand.
CCTTGTTTCTGTGAGTGTGTTTACACCGATCTGCCACTGACAGATGAAGTGAAGAACATTGATTATCTCATTACAGTTGCACCTGTAAATGGGTGGGAGATATTAGGCAGCAAGTAAACAGTCAGTTCTTGAAGTTGATGTGTTGATGGCTAGACAACTGGGTTAGAGGGTTAGAGCATCTTCTTGTCCCATCCTACAGAAGAGCTGCTGTAACACAGATGGCTGAAAAAAACGATAGAAAGGTACAAGAACAAACAGGGCACTACAACTTCTTCCATCCAGAGCTATGTAGCCACAGACCGGTCAGAGTGCCCATACTTACTACAATGTGGGGAAGAGATGGCACCAGGGTGCACGATGGGAAAAGGTGATGCGGAGGAGGAAATGTGATGTTCTGGGCAAAGTTCTGATGGGCCACTTGGGTCCTGCATTTATGTGGATGTTACTTTGACACAAACCACCTCCCTAAACATTTCTGCAAACCAAGTTCACCTTCACGACAACAGCTTACCCTAATGGCAGTGGCCTCTTTCGGCAGGATAATGCATCCTGCCACACCACAACACCTGTTCAGGAACAGTTTCAGGAACATGACAAAGTCTTTAAGGTGTTGACTTGGTCTCCAATTTTCCCAGGTCTATATCCATTCAAGTATCTGTGGGACTTGCTAGACAACTGGTCTGATCCACGGAGCCCTCAACTCACAGCTTACAAGACTTTGCTTGTAAGGGTTTGCTGCTAAGATCTTTCAAGTGCCACAGCACACATTCAGAGGTCTTGGGGAGTCCATGCCTTCATGAGTTGTAGTGGCACGAGGGAGTCCTACACAATATTACGCAGGTGGTCTTAATGTTATGGCTGATTGGTGTGCAAAAAACCCAAGGGGTTGTACCTGTGGACCACTGATCCTCCACTGCATCAAAGCAAAGGGTGTTTCGAAGTTTGGAAACCCTGCCTGAGTGGAAGTATACAAACTTTAGATTGCTACAGTTATGGGTCCAGTGTTGTCTGCACTGACCTGACAGGAGTGACTGCATACAGTGAAGGTGTTTGCTTTCATTTGCTTTTGTGCCCCGATGACTTGCCACGTGTCTGACGTGCGGCACCAGGAAGAGACTTATCGAAAGCTGCAGCGTTTCAGCACAGTGGGAAAACTAGCAGTTCTTGAAAGCTACACATGACATAAAAGCGGAGGATCAAACGCGTCATGGGACCACAAACGGTGCAGAACTTCAAAACTGGAAGTTGCTACTTCAGAGAAGCACTCCCAGGATGGAGGCGGGATCAGCTATTGATGGAGGGTGGCACATATGAGGTGAGAAGATAGCGCTCGAAGCCCTGGAGATGCATATAAACAGAGGCGCTGTTCTCCTGATCAAATGGAGCGTGGTGCGATCGATACACAGACAGGATAGTTATTGGATCCGCTGGCAAACAAAAGCCACTGCCGAGTGATGTTCAAGTTGGCTGCATAGAGGCCTTCAAAAGAAAAGGCCCTTAAACAGGTGAATTAACCTTTAAAGGAGCAATTATGTTACACTGTTTTTCCCATCACACTTATTGTAGTCCAGAGCCATTCAGTGTCTGAAGTATGCATCTTTAGTTTTGGACTGGAAAGTAAGATAAGGTAAGATAAGATAAACCTTTATTAGTGCCACAAGTGGGATAGTTACAAAGATAAACCAGCAACAGCCAGTTAACAGTCATCTATATTTGTTGATTACTTCATACATTTATTCTCAGAAACACACAAAAAAATCTATCTTGCAATACTTACAGAGGAATTCTGAATTTGTTTAAGTTATGGTATTAATATTAAATAAACAAGCCTTTAAAGTATCAAAACATGCAATAATGCTGCCCATTTCATCACCCTTTTAACTGTATTCTTGAAGAAGCTGCATCCAATGCATCTACTGTTTTTAAGAGGGTCTGTTAGGGGTCTCAACCTTGCATACAGATTTTTCAAAGATTTATCTACAGCACATTTAAACTTAGTCAGTGTTTATTTGCAATTCTTCTGTTGCCTACTATTACAAATAATAACAACAGCAACAATAATAATAATAATTATAACAATAACAACAACAACAATAATAATAATTTATAATAATAATAATGATACATAAATAATGAAGTTTTATAATTAGTAGTAACAGAAGCAGTTGTAGTGGTATATATTACATAAAGCAAGTAAATATTTCAGTGTTCTATTAAATCAAGTAAATATATTTAACAGAAGAATTATATGGACCTTTTACTATGACATAAGTGGAGATAAATAAAAAGCTGCAGAAAAATAAAAAAAATTGTAGGCCTAATGTTAAGATAAATTGTAAGCATATGAGGCATGGGTCAGTAGTTTGAGACCCCAAGATCAGAGGTTAATGAAAACATTAAATTTCCCTTAATTTACAGAACTGGAGCTTAGCTCTGTTTATTGTTCACTTGAACCAAAGGTGCTAAAGCTCTGGTTCTGTATTAACTACAATGTTTTGATTTGTATCTGACCTCATGGACCATCAATCCAGAGGACCCTGAAAATGGTCTGGCTTGTGATTTCAACACACACAGTGTGGATATTATTAGAGCTCAGCTTCTGAAGTTTAAAGCTTGCTGATCCCAAACATCTGTGAAGTTTTTGAAGCTCAAAGATGTCATGAACCTGCCAATAGCAACACATTTGTTCTTAAAGCGCTCCAGATGAAAAGGAGGCACATTCAAAAGTGCAAAAGTGGACTCATAGCCTTTACAAAGCTTTGTAACCGACAGAGCCGTCTTAAGCAGCTTCGGAGGGTTGTGGGACCTCCCCTGCTGATTGATGGATGGAGGTGGTGCAGCATCTGAGGGAGCATCACTGCTATCTCTGCCTTTTTAACTACACAGCTCTGTTCTTCTCCCTTTCGTCTGAGCAAGTTCAATTGCACAAGGCTAAATTCAACCCGGCTCATACGACATAACAAGAAACGACTGCCCCACAGACTACAGATGAGACAGACATTATGGGTAAATGAACAGTGGCCTTTTAGAAGATTTAGGTCATTGATCACGCTGTCGTCAGCAAAGCCACATCTCTGGACGACCCTTATCTCCTCAAAGCTGGAAAACTGTCACATCACAGTATAATAATTAGTTATTTGTACACGTTTCACGTTAACAATACATATATCTGCTTCGATGGACCAATGGCATCACTAATCATGCTTTTCCACTGGCACAAGCACTAAAGCGGCTCTGACAGAAAAAACTTCCCACTGGTTCGACTCCATGGACGCGGTTCTGGAACAATGAGAGGCCATAAACTGGGGGAAGAGAATTACACTGCTGACAAGTCAGAAACACTGTTACTGGGCTGAGATACACGCTACATGCTGCAACTTCCATGCCATCGCAGTACAGTTTAGGTACAGTGCAGTTCCTGGAAAAGTACCTTAAGTGACAACTAGCTGGAATCCCCACAGATCCAGACTGAGGAAAACTTAAGCCAGTGGTGTTGCAAGAAATAGGTTCAGGTAAGGTATGCCGTAGTGCCAATTAGATAATGCTGCATAACTAATAGATTTTTATCTAAGAAGAACACACAAGGGGAGATGGCAATGTTAATAATAATACATTATGTTCTTACTCACCAAAGAATTTTGTTGCTTTACTAAGTGAAAATAAGGGGCTGACTGCAGGCTAGCATTCATAAAGAAACATGACAGTTAAATATGGCTATTAATAGCTTTTATGACACTTGACATTAACCTACATAGAAAAAAGAAACAGAAGACAACTGACTCTTACATACCAAGAGAAGACCATGAAAGATATCTAAGCAGCTTGTATTTTTCATTGTCTGGAAATTGATGAAATTGAAGCTTAGGAGAACTGTTACAGTTGAGAAGATCTGGAAGACCAGAAAAACGACCCCCACATCAGTGCCAAGAACCTACAGCTACATTAATCTGGCCCAGGGGCAGTGTGGCTGAACAAACACCAGATTTTTAATTTGGATGTCATCAAAAAACTGTTTGGCTACTCTCTTGAGAAAAAAACTCACGTTCCACAGACAGTGAGGAAACTGGTTAAGAAAAGGGTATTACTGGAAGACAGTGTTCCAAAACATGAGCAATGACACTGAATTTCTTTAAAAAAGAAAAATTGAAGTTTCAAAACTGTTTTTCTTTCCAGATTGAAAATCTGTCACCAGATCTTGCATAAAGTTGGGGGCATCCATGTATCATGTCAATTGCATCCATACATGATGTTGGTCGCACACACACATAATGTCAGTTGCATGCATAATATTGTTGATGACTGTGCATGATGTTAGTGACAATCATGCATGATGTCGGTCGAATACATATGTATGAAGGAGAGACATTTTTACATGTCCATGGTCTATAAACCACATCATTAGGCTCTTATTCCTAGTGAATATGTCCTATGTGCTCCTGAAAGATGGCAGTAAAAGCTTAGTCCAACTGTCCCTCAGGCCTTTCCATGCCTCGTCTGCCATCGTGTTGTAGTGGGAGCTAGTAAAAACAGTAATTTACTAAAGCAAACTATCGCACAACAGTAGCAGCCGTGGCACAGCCATGCAACGCAATTACCCTGCGCTGAAGTAATTGCTCAGACCAGCTGGGTAGGTGTGGAGGTGGTGGTGGATATTTAATCAGATGGTGGGGCTTCATTCTGATGAACCATGTACAGTATTTTCGATTCTTTTGTAACATATTCAAAATTGAGGACAACAAAGCAGAACTCCTGTGCTTCTCCACAGTTTCGCATGCAGAATTTCAGAGGCCCTCTGCCTCACATACTGACAGTGTGCCACATTTTTGCCGTGCTTAAATCATCTGACAGTAATCCTTTTCCTGTGACTGATCTCTCTTCCAGCCGAAAAGCAATATCAAAACCTTCATTTGCCCCACCAAGAAAAAACACAAAGCGAACTCAGGGCTCTGAAGGAATACTCGTCTCCAGCAGACTGCGGAGTTGACGTCCACTCTGCTTGAGCACTGCCATCTGTATCTCTTTCGGGGCTTTTTTGTTGCTTTTTTTTCTGACTCGATTCTCTCCCCACAGGTTATAACCTGAGTCATCATCCCAAAACCGCATCCAAGGGGTCAAACCAGCGGAAAGCTGTCAAAGCCACTTTTGTTGTTGTAGTCTTTTATTAGTTGTAGTCTTGTTTGACTTTTTAATGTTTTATTCTCTGCATTCTTTAGCCGTGCCACGAATACCTAACCCAGCTAACTTGTTAGTGATGGCCTGGTACACCATTGCATTGCTCACAGCATTACAGATACATTTGTTAGCGTCATAGAAAACTCCCACTGATATTTATCTTCAGCCCAAACACACTGTATTACTTCATGAACTTCCAAGCTGTTCGTTTGTATCTACATTTTTTTTTCACGGACAGTGAAAAACAGTAGCCTCTGTACATGTTGTGATGACATCATTTTGACAAATAAGAAAGCAGTGATGCAGTCAGCTGGGCTGAGATCCAATTTCAGCCCTGCCATGGGTACTGCCTGGGTACGGGTGGCTTTATTTGTACTGGATGTTCAGGGTATGGCACGGTTCCCTGTACCAGTGGAAAAGTGCCATAAGTTTGTTCTGCATTCCTCATGGAGGGTGCGTTGCTGTGCCATGCTTGTAATTATTGAGGTAATGATGCTTATCACACATGCAAGCTGAATACAGCATTCACGCACATTAGCGATTAAAGAGAAAGAAAGTTAGCATGCTAATCAGAGTTCTGGAGCATTTCACCAATGTTAACATGGCTAATAATGAACGAAAGCCAGCAGGAGGCTGATTAGTATTGCAGGTTGGAGGTCCGGCTGACTGGCCACCGCTTTATTTCCATGCACGTTTTTGTTTGGAAAACACTTTCCCCCAGGATTTGAGCTTTTTTTGCCATGAATTTCAATCTAAACGTTACTCTGCGATACACATTGCTAATGAATAATGCTAAACTTGACTCCTCTTTTTGGCAGTAGACCACTCTGGAGCCTACAGCTTGATCTACTTACATAAAAGCTGACTGCAGCAGAAAGCAGATCTGCCGCTAAACGCACAGAACAATGTGCTTTCTTAAATAAGTAACATCGCTGTCCCAATTGCAGAATTCCCTTTGTTAGGTGTCATCCCTCAGAGGTTTATACGGAGCATAGACTCATTCTATCATCTGTCCCTGCGGTGCACGGCAGAATTTACATGTAAATAAGACTCCCACTATACATATTTACCATTCGCAGAGGTTTAGGCTTTGTGCAAAAGTAGAAATGCTCAATGCCATATGGCTGGGATTTATGCTCTAGGCCATTATGGGTCAAACCATTGGTTTCACACATTAAACGGATTAACACAGAATATTTCAATCATAAGATGGCCAAAAGTATCCAGACACCTGCACTTACAAGATCAAGAGTACTGAGTGGGATACATTCCATTTTCAAAGCCTCCCAGCCTCCCCACCTCTACTCCTCTGACAAGGCTTTTTTTTAACTAATGTGGGGAAAGAAAATTCAGTGTGACTTACCATAATGCAGAAATTCTGATGGTTTAGTACAGAGATTGCTACCGTTTTGCAACTTGCAGCCCATGCAGCCAACTACAAAAGCATTTGTGGTCTAAACAAAGGTGTAATTGACCTTGTTGATTAATAAAATGATGACTCTCCTAATAAGGTGGCTGATGTTGACTACTAAGTGCTGGATGTCGGGACAGTTTGTCAGGTTTGTCAGGTTTAGTTACATACTCGCTATGTTTGTCTCCAAATGAGAAATGCTAGGGGGTAGTCAACTTTTCCATAGAATAGAACTCATCCATCTTGGACAAATAGCCAAAATACATCTGAGAAACCAGACATTAAATTAACTTTTTCCTTCCAGCCCCGAGTACAAAGTCTGTGCAATGTCCGGTTGAGTCCCTTAGTGAATAGAGCAGGTCATTTTCCAGAGAATTTACAGAGAGCAAGTGGGCGAATTGATTACGTTCCTATGCAACATCCTGTGGTGGTTAAGAACTCTTCTATTTACACGAAGACGCCAAAGAAAATGTCAAACTGGACAGACGACAAGATTCAGGAAGTTCTGTCGGAAAGTGCCAGCGGCAAAATTGTCAGACAAATTCAAGGAAAAGCAACAGATTTGGTTGTTGATGACCAAATTATGAACCATCTGCTTGGCTGTGTCACATTCTGCCTTCTTTGTGCTCCTCCCAGCCATCAGCCATTCGTCTAAACCACATGAGAACATGTACAAAATCTCCTACTATGAGCTACATGTGGGCAACTCTAGACAATGTCCAGACTTGATTCTCTAGACATTCTCTGAAGTTCATGTGTGAAATGTCAAGAAAAGCTTCCTTCTTTGATTACAGGTCCATCCTTTGGGCAGTAGACGGGGTCTATGATCAATAATATGCAGCCATTTAAACAGCTAAAATGCCTTTCTGCTTAGCCTTCAAGATCAGAGCCCTAAAATCTGCCAGTCCACAACACACAGTTCAAGTGTTTTGATTAAAAAACTGAGCCACAGTGTCTTATTAGGTGGGGCGTTATTTTTTTTCTAGTATTTTGTAGAGCTGTCCAGCCTCAACAGTGTCTGCGAAAGTATGCATTATTGGGTGGCGCCCAGAATGAACTGACCAAAAAAGGAGTGTCTGGGCCCTTTTGGATAAATTGTGTATTGTGAATCCCACCCGTAGCTGTGGCTGTGCCCTTGCTGAACGTTGGGCAGGGAGGAGTGTGTGGCGAGTGACAGCTGGTGTTGAAACGGAGCTGAGGCGTGCAACGTGAGTCAGTGGTTGCCCTGTGAGCCGCAGTCACTGAGGCTGAAGCCTGCTTGAGATTTCTGAGCGCCGTGTGTCTCCCCGGCTGTCTGTCATGGGGAAATGACTTTTCTATCCGCTTGCTGACTGTATGGAGTGGAGCGAGGGGAAGAAAAAAAGCCCAGAGTCAAAATTGGCTTCCATTGATGTCAGCGTGACACATGAAATGGCTTCTTTTGTACGACTCCCTGGGTGTCAGACTGAGTCCGCTCTCAGGCCCTGTTCTAACTCCCCCCCCCGCCCCCGTGACTGGTACACCACAGAACCGAACGGCCTTCATTCACATCGGGCCTACAGAACATTGATGTTACTTCTCCAGACTGACCGCACCAATTTATCACTCAGTGGCTCAGGTTTGAAAGCCAGGTCTGCCTGGAATGATGGACAAATTGTATGTAAAAATATAAAGGATTCTGAATTTACTTGGTTATTTCATATACTTCTGACTATATATAATAAATGAGAGCAAGAGAAAGAGAACTGACTATTAACCTCCATTCAAAGTTAAGAACATTTTTTCCTACTCCTGCGAAGTCATTGTACA